>JANHMN010000007.1:30131930-30148085 GCA_030674055.1 Rhabdomys pumilio | reverse complement strand
CTTTCTTTCTTTCTTTCTTTCTTTCTTTCTTTCTTTCTTTCTTTCTTCATTTAATTTTCTTTGTAAGCAAAGCATTTTCTCCTTGAGTAAAGCCATGTAGAACAGTTTCGCCTCTAACCCTTGGTTCATGATTATATGGAAACAAAACTATGGTTATTCATTTTGACTCAACAAACACGTATTGAAATTGAAATATGACTAAGGCTTTGTGAGGAAGCTTGAGTAAATGAAAAAGAATCCCTGCTTTCACAATGCAGTTCTTTCTGTCAGGAGATGTAGCCTTGGTTGTAGCGAATTAGATATGATGCAGAAAAGCAGAAAACGCACTGGCAAAGTTCAGACTGATGCAAGAAATAAAACAAGGATAGGAAAAAACTGTATCAATACATGCATTTCTATTTCACAAATGAAGATGCAGGCTGGAAGAATTATTGTTTACCTCATTTTCTTTTCACCTGAGTTCGGTGTAGTTTAGATACAATAGTTACACTGGCTGGGAAGCTTTATATTAAATCACAGAAATTTAAATTATTTATGCTATATCAAGTTACTGTTAATAATAGAAACTTGTGTTGGTGTGCATGCATGTGAGATGTACATGTACATATGTGGACACTCATATGGAGGCAAGACGTTCATGTTTGGGTTCTCCTTCAATTTCAGCCGGCTTTCTTTTTTTCACTGAACCTAGAGCTCATAGATCCTACTCCTCTGAGTGGCCATTGAGCTCTACTGATCTTGTCTCTCAGTGACTACACTAGTAATACAGGTATGAAGCTAGCCTGCCTCTTTTACATGAATTCTAGAGATAACATAGAACCTCATTTCAGTTCTTCTAGCACTGTACCAAGTGATTCACCTTCTCAGGCCACACTTCTCTCTCCCCTTCTCCCCCCTCTTCTCTTTCTCTCTCTATGTCTCTCTCACACACACACACACTCACACACTCACACATTTGTCTCAGTATGAAGTATCAACTGTGCTGAAAGTTAGAACTTAGACTAAGCTGGTCACAAAGATTTATCTGACTCTGCCTCACAAGTCTTGGGATTATACTAATAAATTTTGCTTAAAATCTGCTTTTTACAAAACACACACACACACACACACACACACACACACACAGAGAGAGAGAGAGAGAGAGAGAGAGAGAGAGAGAGAGAGAGAGAGAAAGAGAGAGAGACTTAGAGACATTTAGGGCTAATAAAAATTCATTGAAATTTCTAGAAGTTAGTATTGACAAAATTGCCAGTAGAAACCAGATTCAGACCTATACTGTAAAACAAATTAATTGTATGTCTGTGCTCACTTTTTGCTTATAAAAATGGCCAATACTAAGTATGTTTATTCTACTAATAATGTCTTTCAAATTTAATAAGGACCTATTAAGAGTGTTTTTATGTAATCCTTATGTTTAGAAGACCAATTATTTTCCCCAGGCTAAGCTCATGAATGGATTATATTATAGTAGATTAGATATACCTATTTTCTTTAGGAAAAGAATCACAATTTACAACATTCTTTGTGTTTCTTGGAAATTGTTTTTGTATTGTGACACATTCCATTTTAACTACAATTTCAAGAGTTAGTTTGTTTTGTTTTGTTTTAAATTCTTAATTTGGTTAAGTGTTGCCTAATTTTTGCAGGCAGTGTTTTGATATTGGGTCTTATTATCTTGTTAGCATTTCTATTACTCTCCAGAAAATATGATTAACTTCCTGTTATATATCTGAGATAACACAGATTTAAATGCTTCCTCCAGACAACCTTTTATTGTTTATATGTAGCATTGTCATGGAAAGTGTCCTTTTATACTATATGTGTTCAAATGAAAAGTATGTCAAGCCTAAAGTTGTTTCAGAAATAAACATATAAAATCTTCCACAATCTGCTTCAAAATCTTCTTCTGTAGGATTTCTTATTTTAAAACATGTCTTTCCATCTTTAATATCTGCTGTAAAATGATCACCATCTACTTTGGTGAGGTCCCTGGAGACCAATATATGGTCTACAACATGGACATTGCTCTGAGATTGCATTGCTATGAGTTACATTTTCTATTCCTGAATTGCATGTATTGTTTCTCTTCTATGTGAGGCCATATGTCACTAAAACCAACCCCCCAGAGAAAGTTCATAGATGTTATAGTGGAAACTCTATACAAGTCCAGAATTTGGAATATTATGAGAATTCAGAGTTAAATGTAACCATTGATTTCTGAATAAAGCATTTACTCTATTAAGTCCCAATTCAAGAGCTAAAGGTGAACGCTATTTGCTTTCTACATTCTTAAGTATTGTGACATAGAATTTTGTGGAAATAATTAAATGTGTAAAAGTAATATAAAAAGAGCAAATGTTATAAGTAATATAGGATTATGATATATCAGAGGTATGAAAAATTACATTTAAATCTTGAACATGTATAAGTATATATGCATACGAGTGTGTACTCATATATATGTTAGAAGAAATTCTGAGGAAGAAAAATTTTAAGCAGCTTGTTGCAGCTTCTATTATATGCTTATTTCTAAGACATTTTTAGGTTTTTCATAGTTTTCATTTGAATACATAAATTATAAAAGGTTATTTTTCCTGAGACTGTTACATACTAACAGTAAAAGTCTGTTTGGAGGAGACATTTAAATTTATACATTACAATTATTCTCTCTCACTTTTAATAGAATGTCAATACATATATATGTATATACATATATACAACATATATGTATGTACGTAATATATTATATAAATGAGTATGATAATTATAAACAGAAATACAGAGTTTTAGAAAGTAGTAAGTGATATCAAAATAGCAAAGGGGAGGGTAGGATACTTAGTTATAGACCAAACAGGAGGTAGATATTGCTGATATTGAGATAGTGGAATTTAGATGGCTGTAAATCTTGAATCAAGAAGTACAGCAAGAGTATATATTTGAGAAATTCTAAGATGATGTTATATATACACTGAGTGTATCCTTTTATTGATGAACGGATGTCAAGAGTTATCAATTCATGCTTTCCCTTCAAGCTATTTTTGAAAGAAAATTTTCATCAAAATTTGAAACTTCTAACAAAATTCTTTTGTTGCCTTTCCTTGAATGCTATGTTTTGTTTTTTCACCAAAACTAGTTTTGGTCTTCTCTGAGGACATTTCTATATTATTTTATTTTGTTGTGCTTAAAATGTGTCTATTTCACAGAGTTGGAAGTAAAAGAATATTTGAATTGTCACATTTGTGGGGCGATCGAATCATTGATAACTTTGCCATGGTCACCATCAAAGCATTTGCTATCGGGATGCAAAGACTCTTGACAGTGCAATAGTGAATAGAGCCATTGGATTTCATTAGCACAACACAAGTACATGTGCTTCAGAACAGAAAACAATGAAAACAAAAATGGATTTGGAAATACATTTGAGCTGTGAAGTGTGTCATGTTTCATTTAGACAGACATATGACCTCAAGAGTTCAATGTCAATGATGCCTTCACTGAATGTTGAGACCCCGCAGGAAGAAAGGCTTCCCATTTGTGAAGACTTCCTAATAATGATTTCCAGGAGGCTGTCCCTTTTTATTTTGTGTTATCTATACAAATGTAACCATCAATGCCACATACGTTTTCTTTTCTCTGTGTTCACCATTGCGTGGTAGGAATTCATGAAAAAGTTTTATATTGGTGAAATATATCATATAGCTCAATAGGCCTACTATAATAATTATTATGTAATAATTTCTCATGGAAAAATGG
The DNA here is from genome assembly GCA_030674055.1 of Rhabdomys pumilio. Taxonomy (NCBI): domain Eukaryota; kingdom Metazoa; phylum Chordata; class Mammalia; order Rodentia; family Muridae; genus Rhabdomys; species Rhabdomys pumilio. Next base: position 30,144,332 of record JANHMN010000007.1, on the reverse strand, counting down.
TAACTGGTAAGTATTTGTTTCTTTTATATCTCTAGATATATCCACTATTTGGCTTAGGATGTGCTCTGTTTATTTGGAGCAGTGACAACAACATGTAAAATTACAGTACAGCAAACTATATCAAGAATTATTTTTCTTGAGAAATAAAACACACTTTTATCAGAGCCTCAGCGTTTGAGCCAAACATAGTGCCTAATTCTTAGCAGTGTAGTATCAAATTGCAATATTGGTTCAATAAATTTAGAACAGGAGAATCTCCCTTTCTGAAGACAGGGTGATCTTTCTTCCAAGGGCAATATCCTTCACTTAAGAGATCTTGGGAAATCACTATGCTTCTCAAAGTACTCTGATAAGGACGGACTCAGGGGAACTTTTCTCTCAGACCCACGAGACCTGACTGGGCCTTCAGATAAATCTCTCTGAACAAAGTGTTCTGAACACTGAGTATTTAGAATTCTTCCATTTAGTAACACGTTCAGTACTGGGTTCTAACATAGTTCCATGTTTCTACTTAGAGATCATTTTCATTCTTCCGTAGACTTTAATCTCTTAAGGTCATGGTCCTCACTCTTCCTAATGGTTTTACCTTTGAATACAATTGCTTATGTTGTGGCGACCTCCAACCATACACTTATTTTATTGCTACTTCACAACTGTAATTCTGCTACCCTTATGAATTGTAGTGTAAACATCTACTATGCAGGATAGCTGATATATGAACCCAAAGAGATCAGGTCCTATAGGTTGAGAATCACTTCTGTGCCTTAAGGGATTTACATAGACTTTCTTAAAATATACAAATTATTTTCTCAACATTACCTTCAGAAATTTATGTAATAACAAGACCGTGTAACTTCATACCCCTGTTATACTCAGTCAGCTGTCTTCTCAGTACCTTAGTACTCAAGAATAATACTTTAAGGGTTTATTTGCCTGGGTGATGCATGCTATTCAAATTATAAAGAACTCTCAGATCGGTACATAGTTGACCCAATAAGCATAACTCTGGTTCTTAACTGTAACAAAATGCCTTCAATTAACCAAATTGAGAAAAATTGATTCCCAAGGTTCCATCTTTCTTCTTTCTCTTCTCATCAATTGAAGCACTGTTGAGGATACATCATCTTTGAACAAGTGGCAGGAAGCAGCATGCTCGCTCGGAAGCATATTTTTATCAGAGATCTTCCCTTTCAGCTCACTGCCCTTTATGTGATGTGATCAATTGCGTTCAGCCTTCACCATTTCTCTGAAAATTCAATTTTGAGAGCCTCTGTTAGTTTCCTGGACAACCTGGGTTCATCTCTTTCTTCAGGAATAATGAAGATCTGAAATTTAATTCTAGCCTATTTCAGGCCTCGCCTGTTTTTATCTTCTATTCTGAAATCAAGTCCACTTGCTTTTCTTTTGCAGCCCCTGTCTCAGTGTTCTGAGTGTCCTTAGGATCAAGAAACCATTAAATTAGTTTTATCAATTGTCCCATGGGTTTACAGATACTCAGATGTGTTTTCCTACATGGCCACCATTTTGTGATAGTACAAAAAAAAAAAATCCAAAAACAAAAAAAAAAAAAACAAGTCTTGAGTAGATTATTCTGCTTTTGGTATTTTCAAGTTTTTTTTTGAAAGAAGATTAAATATATTACTGGTTTTACAGTAACAAAAAGCCCTGGATTCCTCTGATACTCATTTCATTTCTCAAGGAAACTTAGAGGACTTTCCTGGAATCTGGGACTCAGCTTCACTCTCCCTCTAGTGAACTTATTTCTTTGTCTCAATGACTGAACTTACAGTCCCATCCACTTCTATCTTACTGAGACTTGATCTATGGCCTTTGGGAATTAAATAATTCATTCTCTATCAAAAGTCATTATATTTATGTTATTTCAGACTATCATTTTTCCTTTAGGAGACCTTCTAGAAATGACCTCACAAATTAGCAGGGTTTTTTTTTAAAGGTCTTTTATAATATAATTTAAATTGTACCATCTCACAAATTATAATTTATTATATCTGCATGAAAACAATTAGAGGAATAATTCTTGAGCTGTAGCTCAAACCCCATCAATCTGAGCAAGAGGTGCTGGATAAATTTGCGTACCAGTTTCCCATTTATGGTAACAAAACTGTGACCATCATTGTCTCAGCTACTTCCATGAGCTGTTATACAGTTATACAGGAACATGCATGCATACAAGCACACACATAAACACACACTCACAAACACGCATGTACACACACATGTGTGCTCACAAACACACATTGTAACTAAGCATTAATACAATATCATTAACTAAATGCTTATTTATTTCCATACTTGTTTAAACCATTCTTGACTATACTTCCCACCCCCTTTTTTTTGAGACAGGGTTTCTCTGTGTAGCCCTGGCTGTTGAGGAACTCACTCTGTAGACCAGGCTGGCCTCAAACTCAGAAATCTGCCTGCCTCTGCTTCCTAAGTGCTGGGATTAACGGCGTGCACCACCACTGCCCAGCATACTTCTTTTTTCTATAGAGAATAAAATCAGAAGTCAGATTTGTAATATTAAATATAAGACTTGTCAACTGTTTACTGTCATTTAATTTAGCCAAGAATGTGAGTTTTCTCTTGCCTTTGTTCAGTCCTCTATTGGATTCCAATGCTCTGTGCTCAGAACACATGGATTCTATTTGCTGTGTGCAACTTCCGGTGTTTATCACAAATATAATTATGTGAAAACAGTAGAAAAAGAAAACATTGCAATGTCACATTTGTTTTCTGCCAGTCAACTGGATTTTCATTTTAAGAGGCCTGCATAAGTTTACTATATTTATTGATAAGGAATAGTAAATGTCAAAAATAAGTGTCTAACAAGACATTGGTCAATATCTATTAATGATCTTCAGAGTCGGGACTGGAGTAGTTCTTGAAGTCATTACAAACAGTACCAGATACTAGTGACAGAAAGTAAAGCCTTGTAATGATCATGTCCAATATCAGAGAGTAGATAAAACCTGCCAATTAGGCATCCATTCACAGCACTTATTCAGATACTCATTGAAATTTCTAATTAAGCCAAATACATTTATAAACCTAAAATCAACCTTTTTTTTGTAGTATTTGAGGTCATTTTAAGAGTACAGTGCAAGACAATCAATTATAATACAGTTCAAGCATAAATGAATAGAGCAAAGCAGTCACTGGAAGTGTCTCTTAGAGACAAATGAATTAGAAATGCATTCACTCATCTTCCCACACACACAGGAAACTATCAGAAAAGGAGAGCAAGAAGTTTATAAGAAAAATGGAACATCAGTCTTATTAAATATCTACAAGTAAAATATCAGCAGCGTAAGGAAAACTTAGGATAATAAACTAATGCTTTTATAGTACGTATCTGTTGCGGGAAGTATTAAAAACTAACGGCAGTTCCTATGCTACTGTTGTCACCGCTGGGCCACTTGGCACCAGCGGACCACATGGCACCAGAGCTCCAAAATCTCTCCACTTTACTCGCTAAGTTTCCTCTGGAGGGTCACTATCGTGCCAGCCCCATGCTTCAGAACCCACGCTGTGTTTTTTGTGGTACACATCAAGCAAAATCACGCTTAGCTGTAGCGAAAGACAGAGGCAGCAGGAACACGATGGACCTGGGCGGTGCTGGGGGGTAGTGAGGGAAACTGCCGTTTGTCATTTCTTATACCTCCCCAAACACATAACCACCTACTAAGGAGTATTACACATCCACCTGGTTATGGAATCACCCTCATAAATTACAATAATCTATATTTGCAGATGATTTATAGATATGTAAAAATAATACTCAGTAATCCTAGGTGTCTAAACCATGCTAGATATTATTAATTTTGTGCTGTTTTACTTTTTTAGTAAATGATTACATTTGTGTTGTCTTATTCAATGTATAAAGTGTTTAGCACAATCATTAATATTTTTAAGATTTATTTTTATCTTATGCATGTATTGGTTTTTCTGTACTTATTTATACATCCTATTTGCATGCATATGTTTACAAAAAGAGGGCAACAGAGTCACTGTAATTGGAGGTACTGAAAGTTATGAGCCACCTTGTGTGTGCTGAGAATTGAACCGAGGTCCCCTGGAAGGACAACTAATGCTCTTAACAAGTAAGCCATTTCTCCACCAACAAGTTAGTTCTGCTTTAAAAACACACGAAGTATGAAAATAGCTTTTGTTTTATATCTAGTAGAAGCCTTTATTTGTTTAGTTCTTGGCAAAGCACCTGTTCTCTTGTTTTCTTATTGTATAATGCAAGCAATAACTTTATGCCTGTCATTCTTTGCACAGAATTCTTCTTAAGTATTGATTTATCAGAAAGCTTAGTGAACCCTGCTTAGTGGCACCTGCTTGTATTCCCTGGCTTGGGACATGTTCAAAGATAGGTGAATTTTGTGTGAGAAAAGTTGTATGAACTATAAAACAAGTTTAGGCAAGCCAGGTCTATATATTGATAACGAGTCTCAACAAACCAACCAACAAACAGATCTCCTCAAAAACAGAACAAAAGAAACCATAGCATATTTTCCAATCTTTTGCACAAAGCAATCTCTTATTTGATCATCATGAACCAATCTAACCATGGCCTTGACATAACTCAAGTAATTCATGTCACGAAGTCAGAAAGAGACTAATAAATGTTTTTGTGTTTTTGCTAATTCCATTTGCTAATGATTTTAGGATCACAGGTTAATATAAGTTACCTCAAATAAGGTAAGAATGAATGTCAGGTTAATATTCATGTCTTAAACTTGATGGTTCTATTTCATTGGTAGTTTATACATATATACATACATACTCACATAGAGAGGGTGTGTGGTGATATTGCTAAACAATATATAAGAAACCTACAAAACTAATACATTAAGTAGCAGATTCTGAAGTTGGCCCCTGGACTAAACAATTCCATTTCATTTAGGAAAACCATTAGGTGAATTAAGTAAAAAATTATTGTTGAACAAGTTATTTAATACTTTTATCATTGTGCATTGAAGCTGAAAATTTCAAATAAGGTGAAAAATCATCTAGTTTATAAAATTAAAGATTTTTATGACAAGTTTCTTTTTATAAATTTAGTAAAAATACTTCATATGCAAATCACTGCCTTAAAAATGCTAGAGAAGCCACACCTTTTTATCATACATGGCTAAATTAGAAAATGTGTTTCTTTTAAGACATGGGCACACACCCAGCATAACTTCCTCACTCTCTAGATAATTCTTACTTTAATTATACCTACCAATGATCTAAATTATTAGGCTTGCTTAAACTTGCTTAAGCTATGATGGTTCATTAACTATAGTAACCAGTTCAAATAAAATGAAAAGCATTTCAAATAACCATCCTGAAGACATGGAAAGAGAATTTATATGATGTACACACACACACAAAAATCTTTCCTCATTCTTATTTGTATTCCTCATCATTATTTGTATCTTATTTAACCTTTTAATAATAATGAGCATCTATGCCTTACAAAAACATATTCATAACTAGTTGGAGCTAGCATTTAAGATGTGTGATTTTTCCTTCTGGGGAAGAAAAGGTTTTTAAATTAAAGATAGAAAACATAGATTTAAAAAACCTTTAACCTATAGAATCACATATTTTGGGGGAAAGCACATGCAGAAACAATGTGTGTTGCAAAGGGTTCAGGTAAAAATAGTTGATTCCACTGAGAAGTTGGCATTGCAGGTTTGCTCCTAATTGACCTAGTCATTAAGCAGCTCTCAGCCCCCGTCTGTCCCTGCTGCTCTTTTGTCATCGTCACATATATCTTCCCATTAGTGGAAAGGTTTTCATTTTCCTTCTGAGTAGGAGGCAGAGGATCTCTGAAGTGCTGAGTGCTGCTCCCAACTTCATCAAGAGAAGAGAGAACAGAAAACACAATATAGCTACATGGCAAGATGTCTGCCTCTGAGATCTTTTCATTTTAGCAGCTGGAGAAATATTGATACAGGTTATTGCAAAGACACACGTTCTTACTAAGCAAAGGTTACTGCCATTGATTCCTAAGAGTGAAAGGGCCATTTTAAAATAATTTTTGCACTTCATTTAGCTGCTCTCATTGATTGGGCTTTATGAACTACATAGTTGTATCTGATGTGCATTATTCTTCTGGGGAAAATTCCATGTGGAATATCATGCAGGGAAATTGGCTTTAAGTCACTATATACTTCTGATATGTATTTTGAAATTTATGAATCAATTTTAGTAAGACAGAGCATTGCATTTCTCACTGTGGAAACATACATACATACATACATACATACATACATACATACACAAACACACAAACACACATGCGTGCATGCACACACATCTCAGGTCAGCAGACTGTACTAAGTGTGTAAGAAAATATCTTAGGAATAATGTGAGTAATGAATTATGTGTTCAAAATAATTTTATTTTGAAAGTGATCAACTAATGTCAAGGCTTCATACACATCACACCTGGTAGTCTCCTACCATATGGAACACTGTATATTTAAAGATGTAACATTCCCTACAGGAAACGTATATTAAATTGCAGTTTGAAGTTTTGTAGTGTATGCACCTTGAAAACAGCTATCTTCTCTTAGTATTTAAAACATCAGCACAGCATATAACACAATCTTTTGGCTAAAATGCTAACAAAAATCTTTATGTGATCTAACATATTTTCCTAACTATTTCAAGAGTGTAAAAACACCCATCAAGTTTAAGATGTGATATAGTATGTTTGAAAATAAGGCAATATTGTAGTATTTAAAATACCACTTCAGGGATATTTCATTGGATGGTATCAACTATTTTTTTTCATATTTAGATATGCTTTAATATATAATACTCTTTTTTAGAGATTTATTTTTTTCTTAAACACAAGCTTAAGAATGTGCTTACATTTAGCAGGGAGATGTGGGCCGGTCTCAGAAACAGTAACAAAACAGCTATGTTTTCAGAAAGATGTGCATAGAGTTGATATTTCTAGTTAAAAACCTGTGATAAGCAGTGTAAAAGTCCTGGTTATTCATTATAACCATTTCAGTATTGTGTCATGTTAGGCTTCTTATGCTCTTTTTCTTAGCACTGGAAACCAGCCATAGCTTTCTTTGGCTTCTGCACTGCTTGCTATAATAAAGTCTTTTGGATTTTACTGGTAATAATCCTTCATGGATGAAAATAAAGATAGACCCAATTGCTCACTGAATCCTATTTAATAGTGAATTGTATTCTTGCGAGATTGCAGCAGTTATTTTTCTATGGAGGTAAAGATTTGATGTTGAAATAGTACTTAGTTATTTACACCATTGCAGAGTCTAACCGCCATGGCTAAGAAAATTGCTTCATAAAATACTTGGTAAGGTAAATGTGAGAATGAAAGTTATATATTGTATGATTTATTGAAATTATGGCTTGTAGGAACATGAGCATCTCTGTAAAGTAATCTAATACACATGTTGGCTAATATTCGACTGATGCCTAGTAAAACTGGATGCAGCTGTAATATTTGCAAAGCAAGTACCTGCCCAGATTTATGCCCTTGGCATTTCTAATCATGAATAGCCCGGCTGTGAAATTCTGAATTTGATGTAGGTAAATTTAAAATAAGCATTTATTTCTGAAGCATTTTTTCTTTTAGATCAGATTCCATTCTATACATATATTGCTCTTATTTGAATTCTCAATCCACTTATTATAGATTTGTCTGTTTAAAGTGGGATTTTTAATTGGATTCACAACACCAGAAACCTAGGTCAAAATTCATGATATGACTTTGAATCTGAGTCTAGTAACTAGCCTAGCCATCTTGGTTTGGCAGACAACAGGACTCAGGGATTTACCAATATTCTCTATGAATTTAATTATTGAAATGTGTTTAAATTAATTTGTTTTTTACCTGAAGATAGATAGATCTCTAAAAGTATACATGAGAGGTGGTGACATTGTAAAAAATTGAGAGATGGTAGTTAAGAAAAGTTAGAAAGAAATAAGGCAGAAGAAAAAATGATATGTCTATTTTTAGAATCAGAGAATTTGCTGTGAGAATGTGTCTCCTAGTAACATCAGAAACCACTCTCATTAAATCCCACCAACATGACTACCCAGCCATGAGCTGAATGAGGTTCAAACCAACGAACCTGCCCAAGTGGATGGAGAAAAGCAAGCCCATGAGGCTGCAACTCTACACAAAGAAAGCAATCAAGGAATGCTGAGAATGGGAGAGATGCTCCTCCCAGGGAAGAGGACAGCAATTGGTCACACTGTGAACCCTGATCATGCACACAGGGGCACTATTATACAGATGGAAGAATTCTATGTAGGAATATTTATGTATATGCATAAATGTATGCTATAACGATAAGTGAAAATAGAGCTGATCAATATGAAAGTTGGAAGGGGTATGAGAAGAATTTGGAGGGAAAGGATTTGGAGGGTAAGGGAGAATTGTAATACAATCAGAATCTCTAAAATATTAAAAGTCTGTTTAAATTAAAAGCCTACTAAAAATAATGAAGTAAAATGCATAGCTTAAAAATTGAAGGACTTTTGGGAATTTATTTTTTTTAACCTTTATTTTATTTTAGCTTATGTCATCAGATGTAAAATGGAGTCTGGCTGACACTTCCATTGGGTAATCTACTATATTTGCTCTGTAAGATTTGAATTAAAATTAAAAAATAGGCCTTTAAGAGTTATACTTTGAAAGGTTAAACTCATTTTAATGACTGGGAACGTTGTTTAGTGGTAGAATACTTGCCTAGCATACACATGGGCCTAGGTTTGATCCCTGACATTTCCAAACAAAAACATTAGTGGCTATGTAAATGGAATGTTTCCAAGACAGGAATTTACCCACAGAATGTAAAACTTTATATGAAGTTATATTTTTGAACACAGAAAAAAATGTGCAACAGCAAGCCATGAAAATATTTTGTGTGTGTGCATGAGGTACAAATAGAGAATTTAAAAGACAAAAATGTAGTTTCTTTTTTTATATTATTCTTAAAATAAACCCAGCTATTGTTTTTTTACAGTGGAATTCATGTGGCATATGGCTTGTTTTCAAGTTCTCTCTCTATCCAGGAAATGCTTTGCTTAACTAGAATATAAAAGAGCATGTAAGTGGAGAGGGCAGAGTTGGGGGAAGAATAGGTCTTCCACATACAGTAGTAGACCAATCTGCTGTTTATTAAATTTGCTGATCATCCACCAGTGCAGACAGCTGATTGAAATACAAAAAGATTCAGCAGTTATGCGGAAGTATGAAAACACGCACACATGGCCTCCCCTTCTGCAGCTCTATCAACTGTCAAATTTCTCAAGAGTATACCATATTTTATAGGCTTGAAATAAAACATTATGAATACATACATACATAATGAAAAAAAAGATATATGCTTTGAGGAAGCAGCATTGCCCAAAGTTAACATTTTATTTCATGTAATTTAAATTATGGTATTGAAAAAGGTATTCTATGTGTTCGCTGAATTCCACCTTTGAGCACATTGCTTATCTGTTTGGGTGAACATGAACAGGTTGAGGGGGAAATACTTTTAAAAAAAAAAGTTTTAGCAAGTGTCTGAGATGCTTCATAGCCAAAGCACAACTGGTATTTTAAAAATGAATTAAAATGCATTAGCTACAAAGAGCGGGCAGAGTATTTCGAGTGAACTATGGAACGAACAGAATGTTATGATTCTCTCCCATTCTGCATATCATGAATAATCATTCCTTGAGGTTTGAAGAGTATAAATAACAGGCCTGAGTGGAGATATTTCTACTTTAGAAAGGAAACCACCCATTTGGTTTTCATTTTCATTTGGGTAAACTCAAAATGGCTTTGGATGGCTTTGGCTAATTGTATTCAAGACCTAAGCCTTATTCTCCAAGGGTAATGTTTCCCAGTTGTGAGTGGATTCTTGTGCTTATGTGGTTAAATTTACTCAGACTAGACAACTGTTGTTTGACTTGGTTGTACTATGGTAGTAGATACTAAAAGGAAGAAAGTAGTAAAATAAGAGGAGTGGTCAAGGTGAGAAATGTCAAAAGAAAAAGCTAAAAGCAAATTAAGCTCTAGGGATGAATGATTGGAGAAGGACATACTGATAGGTTGCAAGTCTCAGCATGACAAAGGTAACAGTTATGACATATGTTATTCTATAGCATGCTTTCAGACAAGCACTCCAGAGACGTGGAAATAAAACTTCTTGGGTGGTATTTAGTTGCATATCTTGAGCTACTAGTGAGATCTAGATGGTGTACGCCATTTGGAATAAAAACATAAGCAACAAGTAATCCTTATTCTTATAGCCTTAATTACAAATATATAAAATATTAAAGTGTAAATGATTATAAAATACTTGTTTTAATTTTATATAATTTAAAACAAAATTCTTTTGAAAATGATTAAATGATTTCTAGATATATTGGTAGGGTGGACAGTACATGTATGTATGTATGTATGCATGTTTGTATGCATGTGTATATATGTTTATATATGCATTTATTCAATATCAGACCTACTAGCTTTAGGCTACATAACATGAGGATGAACACACCAAGATGTCCCACTCATTGGAGTATCTCCAGCTATTAGAATATCACTTAGTCTATAAAGGATACTCTGCAAAGTTTGCTGAATCATGAATGAGGTAATACTTTCTAGATCTAAGTTTTATCTACAATTTCTATTATTTTTACTTGCTTGAACTTGTATTTATTTAGTCTAACTTGAATTGTGCCAATGGTTAATTTACACAAAATTAGTCATTACCATAAAATAGAGCACCTTTTGAAAGGGTACAGGTTAATTCTAAGCATGTTCTAGACTTTTGATGAGGAACCTATTTTACACTTAAAAATTCTTTTTATATATCAAGAAAATTTTACCTTCTCTTTATTAATTGACATAACTAAAACATAATATATATATGTATGTATATGTATATGTATATGTATATGTATATGTATATGTATATGTATATGTATATGTATATACACATTGTATATATGTATGTATGTTTAGGTTTTAAGTACTGCTTCTGCTATTTGTGATATACAGGTATATATACATACATATGTTTTGTAACTGCACAGTTAGTTTTCTTAAATCTCTGTTCATCATGGACTTTGACTACACAATAAAATGAAGGAAAAGTAATATAAATTTTTTGTACTTTCCCCCTAAAATATATTGGGCTGCAGTAATGGCTGAATGGTTAAGAACAATCCTTTTACTAACAGAGGACTCAAATTCAATTCCTGGCATCCTCAGAGCAGTTCAGAACCCATTGTAACTCTATTTCCAGAAGATCTTACATCCTTTCATGATCCTCTTGGGCACCAGACATGCAATGGTACACATACATATATGTAAGAAAAAAAAAACTAGTTTACGATAAAAATAAAACAAAGTAATAAAATATAAACATGTTAAAATGCATTTGTTTTTAAATTGATATCTATTTGTGAATTTTGTGACTAATTCTAATCTTGAAAATGTCACACTTTTATATGGGACTTCTGTACTTTTTACTCACTCTGCTCCTCATATATTTGCTTAGTATCACAAAAAACAAAATTAAAGACTGCTGTAAGACTCAATTTTTTCCTTAAAGTCTAAGCCATGGGAGAGTTTAATTAGGTTTTAAGCTTTGCTTCTGCTATCTGTGGTATTCTATGCATATTTCATTCTTTATTGTACAATAAGCCCAACATATATTTTTAAATTTTTGTTTTCTTTCTTGATTAAATGGGGTGAGGTGATAGGGGTTATTGAGAAAGTTTTGCTAATATCTGCATTTAAAAACATTCCCTTGTTTTGTTTTCCACATAGTGCATATTATAGCATAATAAATTCACCTGTCAACGTATTGAGTTTCTTTATGAATGTTTTAATTATACAATTTGCATTTATTTATTTATTTTGTTGTTTTGTTATTTTTTATTGGTTATTTTTTATTTACATTTTAAATGTTATTCCCCTTCCCGGTTTCCTCTCCACAAACACCTTACCCCACTCCTTCCCCCAGCTTCTATGGTGTGATCCCCTAACCACCTACTTCCACCTCACCACCCTAGCATTTTTCTATGCTGGGGCATAAAGCCTTCACAGGATCAAGGGCCTCTCCTTCCCATGATGCCAGATAAGCATTTGTTTTGTTACTTTTTCTCCTCTTCCGACTGCCTCACTAACAGTTCATTGTTTTAAAATCTGCAACTCATCCTTTTATATTATCCTAAGTAACTGTTTCTGTGAATAATGTATTTGTTTCATTCCAATCTTATCCCTTTTATTAGATCACCTAGTGTCTAGCAATGCCTTTCTCTCACTGCAGTGGCTTCCAAGTTCCATCACCTGAATCTATCTATCTATCTATCTATCTATCTATCTATCTATCTATCTATC
>JANHMN010000007.1:30104824-30131920 GCA_030674055.1 Rhabdomys pumilio | reverse complement strand
ATCTATCTATCTATCTATCTATCTATCTATCTATCTATCTATCTATCTATCTATCTATCTATAACCAACTCTTCCTTTAAGATTTGATATAAATAAGAACTTTTTTAGCCTTGAATATTGCATTTCTATCTTAATATGTGCTGCTTCACATATCATCCTAACATCTATCATGTGTTTCTCTAGAATATGGTCCCCATATACAGGGTTTATATTATTATGACTATCAATAAGTTCAATACTGAAGGTGCATAGACTGTAAGGCTTCAGACTATGGTGTCAATCATCAAGTTTCATGTCCATTTGCATGATAATATTGAAATTTGTACTCTGAATTCTTACTCATATGTAAGAGAAGTTGTCTGATGCTGTAATTTTCATTTCTTTCATTCCTGAGAATCCTCTCTGCACTATCAATGATCTGACTCTAACATTGCAACACACTGAATAAAGAATAGATGGAAGATTGCAATTTTCCTGTACACAAAGTAGGACAAGGCACATCCTTTCCCATCGAAGCCAAACAAGATAGCTCAGTTAGGGGAGCGAGATCCAAAGATAGGCAACTGAGTTAGGGTAAGTCCCACTCCAGTTCTTAGAGGACCCCATGAAGACTGTGAGTCTCCATCTGTTTCAGTCAGTGTTGGGTAGAGCATCTCAGAGGTCTGTTATGCTATGCTCCTGTCTATGAATTCAGGCTAACAGATACACATTTAATCCCAGCACTCAAGAGGCAGAGCCAGAAGGATCTCTGAGTTTGAAGGCAGTCTAGTCTATATAGCCATCTCCAGGACATCAAGGACTACATAAAGGTAGAGAAACTCCATCTCAAAAAACAAACAAACAATACAATACAATACAATACAATACAATACAATACAATACAATATAATACAATACAATAGGCTTCTGAGAGGTAATAATAAAATAAAATAAGATAAAGCAGAAAGTAAATATTGGAATGAGACAAAACAGAAGGAAGAGAGTTTAAAAGAAAGCACAGGCCCACTTGTTTGCACATTCAGGAATCCCATAAAAACACTAAACTGGAAGGCATAATCTATCTATACTCAGATGACCTGGTGCAGAACTGTGCACCAAGTCTAGAGGTTTTAAAATATTTTAGTTGAGCTGGATCTTCAAATATTAATGAAGACATTATTGAAGAAAACTTTATCACAATAATTCTCAGATTTTTAACATGACAAACTCCAATTATCATAATGAAAACTAAACTTGAAGAAATTACACATAATATTAAAGAAAACCGATGAAGAAGATTTTATGTATATAAAAGGGAATAGTGTTTTAATTCTGGAGTCAATTTTCAGCATCATATTGCTAACATTAATAGATAAAGCTTTAAGTTTTTATGTATGTGCATAAATGTATCTTCCTATATCTATATAGTAATCTCAAATCTAATTATAATCTAGTTTAGTAATATTACCTAAGTATTACACTTAAATAATACAATGTTTCTAATATCATTAGAGTACAATTGTTTTATTAAATTATTTTATTAATTTTACTGTGTAAAATTAAATACTGATTTTTGTTGGCATTAAACTTTGCAATTTATTTTTTGAAAGCTCAGAACTCTGATGTACAGTACCTCAGTACTGTAGCAATTTCATTAACCTTTTCCTAAGTCTTGAGCTAAAAATACTTTTATAATCCACAGTCATTTTGTCTCTTTCACAATTTTTATTGGTTTTAAACAAGCTTCAAATGGTGTGGAAATAATACTCTTTTTCTTTATAATTGTTTTTGACATAAGTTTCTTCTAAATGTTTCAGTAGTTCAATAGTCTGTGATAACTTTATCAGAGGCTTAATAATTATGTTTTATTATGTAAAATATTGTTTATTCTTTTCAAAATTCAAGTCTACCAATGTTGCCCTGGTGACAGACCAGTCTGTAGTATTCTTCCAAGTGATTCACTGTCCCATCCCTTAGAAGTCCCAAGTCTCTTTCCCTCTCTGGTGACTTTTCTTTTCATTAAAGGTAGCTCTTAATCTCACTGACACAAAGAATGGACGTGGTCAGTCCAGCCTCCTGACATTTGAGCCCTAACTATAATTCAACAGATACTAGCATTATATTTTTTAAAACATTAAGACAATCTTTTAAATTTATTATTCAGCAACTATTACCAAGACATAAGACAGAAAAAAAAATCAAAAATCTCATTGCCCAAAGCATGCCCTAACACTAAGAATATGGTGGGTAGTTTAATGTGTGACCAATTGCTCTGGAGTTTTTGTCAGAACCAGAGCTAAAACAGTTGATTTCCAGTTCCTGTAGAAAATTTACTTTACAGGCTTGGTCACCAAAAGGATAAGAAAGTAATGGTGCTATCTAGAATCTGTAAGTCTTTTCTGTGAATCTTTTTTTCAGATACACCAGGCTCTTAGGAAGGATTGAGGGAATTAAGCAGAGTACAAGTCTCCCCGAGACCAAAACATAGCCTTAGCACATCATATTCATTATGTTTCTTACACACCACCTATACCTCCAATGCTTTTCCCATCAAAACATCCATAATGGCTGAAAGAATGCCTTAATTTCTTTGGCATTTTGAATCCAAGCTTCTTTGACTGCAAAGTGTTTTTGAATCCACCCCTTTGTCCTTACTCTGCTCAATATTTAGAAGGTAGCTCAGTGTGTGTATTGTGAATCTCTTTTCTTTTAACACCTTAACAACCTTTGATGCTCTGTCCATAGTTCTCAGCCACCTGAAAAATAACATTCATGTCCTGTTATTCTCTGAAAGTTCACCAGGGTCTTCCTGTGCTTAATTCATGAAATTACACAAAAACCAGTGACAATATTTAACAAATATAATTCTTATTATCAAGGTCATACATTTTTATGCACCAAGAAACTGTAAGAGTCAGACTATTGAGATTTTCCTTCTTGTTCTCCATACTACTATATTTTGTGAGAGCAAGTTTCCAACATTCTCACAAAGCCATCACAAACTCTTTACTGTCGGTGCTTCTTTGAAACCCATCCCATTCTTCTTGCTGCCATATGAAAGCTAGCTTGTACCGTCCTGTTCTTCATGTTGTCATGTGAAATCTGGCTTATATTATTCTTCATGAGCAAAATTTCTACTGGAAATGCATCATGAATGGCAAATCTTTTTTTCTAATAAGCTATTTTATGTCTCTTGCTCTAGACCTTTCTATACTACACAGCTATTTATAAAATTTATTTTATATGACTTGGTAAGTTGTGATGTGTTTTCTTCTGTTTTGGTGCATATTCACTTACCAAGGTTACTTTCGTATTTTTCACAATGCAATGATAAGTTTTAAACATACTTTTCTTACTGTAATAATTCATCCTTCTTTAAATCAAAAAAGATTTAGTTACTTATTAAAAACTTTAGTGTATTAGGGCTTTGTATGCAGAAAATAGTCTATTTCACCATGTTAAATGTAACTATCTGGCTTCAAACTCAGAGCATGTAGATTCTATATATTTTTCCTGGCTTGAAAGATTCCCACATTTGATTCATCCAAAGACAAATGCTGATCCTAAAATAATCACTCTGGAGTATTTAGATTTATGAATAAATTGGTTTAATTTAAAATATGTAGGCTTTAATTTTGGAGAGGAATTTAAACTTTAGAATGCTTTGTGCAGCATTTTTAAGTTAAATACACAACAGATAAAAGTAAGAAACATGACCTAACTTCATAACCAGGACATGTCCCATCAGATAATTGAGTTTTTAATATGGAGATATTCTTTTAATCCAACAAGCCTACATGGTACTTATACCTCCGGAATTCTGTGATGTTAATCTTTTATGATAGCAATTAGTTTCCAGGATTTCTCAATTTACAAACTGACTAATGCTATTGCCTAAGCTTTAGGTGGTTCCTGTTAACCAGACAGGAAAGTTAATCAGAAGTTTGTTAGAGCAAAAGTATGTTGAGAAACTGGAATATTTTGAGATACATTGTTTAAACAGGATCATGGAAAGACGAAAAGGATTACTAAATTCCAAACCTCAAAGATTTTTCTGATAGCTGGTTTCCTAAACACTGGGATTAAAAGTTGAAAATACTTTTAGGAGCAAGAATGCAAACACATACTTAGAAAATCCTTATCTTTACAGAAAGCTTCAACAATGTTGCAGCCTTTGGGTAATAAATACATTAAGAAACATATTTCTGTGACGAGTCAACTTTTTTATACAAACAAAAATTAACTGCTATTTTTAATTCTTGGGACGTTTGTAAATCTAGTTTTACATTTTACATTGCTGTCATAAATAAATTTAAATATGCAAGTTAACTTCTGCAATGTCTAAAATGTCTTTAAACAAACAATTTAAAAGCAACAACTTCAGATGAATATTTTGCACTTGAATATAAACACAAAAAGTCAAAGATTTCTTTAAAAACCAAACACAAAATTCTTACATGGAACAGGCTTTACATTTCACACATGGTTTTATTTCATATATTGGTATTAAAATAGTTATTATTTAAACACAAATAATATATCAACTTTTTATTAAACATTCCCTTTCATTTTTCTAAATAATTTTTATTGGCTTAAGATGTCATATGCCATGACAATTAAAGCATGCATTTAAATATAATTAAACATAAATATTTTGACAAATTTTCTTAGTTGGATCTCACAAGGTTTTGTGGACTACTACTAAGTTAAGCACCTTTTATGTTAATATAAGGGAAGGCATTTTGATGGCAATATTTTGTATCCTTAGGAGAACATAACAAACAAGACTGTTCTTTTTCATTATGTAGCAATTGGATAGTGGCAGCAGGAAGAAATAGCAGAATACTGAGTATTGAGAAAAAAAAAAAAAACTCTGTTAGGGTTTGTTATTAGTCTTGTCCTATTACTATTTTCTTTTACTCTGTTTTTAAAAAAAATCTATGTCCACATCTTAAAGTCCTTTGTTAAGCTACTCTGTTCATTGAAAACGTGAGAATTTTATGCTACCTTGTTACATCTAGCAGCCAACAGTATCCTTAGAGAAGTATAGTTGCAAGTTTAGTGATGCTCATCCTTCAAAAGACCTTAGTAGACCTCCATGGTGGTGTATGTCTTTAAACCAATGCTCTGGAGGCAGACGCAGGCAGATCTCTGAGGCTGAGGCCAGTCTGGTCTACAAATGGTTCCAGAACAGCGATGGCTACACAGTGAAACCCTGTTAGAAAAGAACGAAGAAAAAGAAAGGAAAGAAGGAAAGAGACAGAAAGGAGAGAGAGAGAGAGAGAGAGAGAGAGAGAGAGAGAGAGAGAGAGAGAGAGAGAGAGAGAGGAAGAGCCTAGTTTGCTTACATTATTTTTGAGATTTATATCTTAAAGAAAAAACTATGCTTTGGACATGGTTTTGTTGACACAGTCTGGATGGACACCGTGGTGCAGCAGCTGCTCATTTTCCCCTTACATATTTCACCATCTCCCTTCCCCAGGTGTTGCTGCCATCACTACCTTTCCCCTCCTTCCCTTTCCTCATGGCAAGACGCATGGAAGAAGAGTGCTGTTAAGGCCTCTCCATTAATCAACAGGTATGGCGGTCCTCAGCTGCCCCCCTATGAGCTTTCCACTGCTGGTCTAGCTATCACTTTTACACATAGAATACACAATTATCCACTCCACAGATCTTGTAATTACAAAAGGACAGTTGGACCCAATTTCTCTACACTTCCCACATGTGGCACATTGCAATCTTGTAATACTCCAATTTGTAGAATTTGTCCCTTGAAAGCAGCAAAATTACTGATACTGTTCTCAAAAAGGTGTTATGTCCAACCAGCTGAGAAGTGATCTTGTATCTATCAGTATGTCACTTTCAGCATTGTATAAATGCTTATTGATACAATAGATTTAAAAAGAGTTCTCAGAGACTGAACCACCAACCAAAGAGCATACATGAACTGGACCTAGCGCCCCCTCTCCCCTACAGATACATATGTAGCAGATGTGAAATTCAGTCTTCATAAATGTCCCAAACAACTGGAGCAGGGGAGATCCCAAAAGTGGTTGCCTGTCTGTGTAATATGTTTTTTTAAGCTAGACTGACTGCCTTGTCTGGCTTCAGTGGGAGAGGAAGTGACTAACCCTACAGAGACTTGATTTGCCAGGGTGGGCAGCTACTCAGAAGGAACCTCTACCCTCTCATAGAAAAATGGGATTGGGGCATGGGGAAAGAGACTACGGGAGGGAAACCAGGAATGGGAACAGTGATCGTAAAATAAAAATTCCTTGGGGATTTTAATTCAGAGTTTAGTCTTTTCACCTTAGAAGCATGGTACAAAATGATATATTTTGCAATCCCTATCACTGAGTTATAAAAACTTAGATGTAAGCCAGTTCCCATATATCTGGATTTATATCCAAACTGACAATCTGATGTTAAAAACAATGCATGGTAATGACTCTTGGAAAACTTTTGTTTTGTCAACTCATCTTGTGGCGTTTGAGGAAGATTGAAAAGACTGTTGTGTTCAAAGTATCCCAAGATACCCTTTAATTCAGAGTATTACATTTTGCAAGGAACTGGACCCTCAGGGCATAATCTAGCAGAGTCATGACTAATAAAACATAAATTCATAGTCATCCACGGGCAGCACCCGTCCTCTTGATTTCCTCTTCCACTGGTGGAACTAGTTTTCTTGCTCCTGCAGGGACTTGCTACGGAGATCCTAAGTCTTTTCATTTTTGTCCTGTGACTTTTTCTGGCTCTTTGAGACATGTGAATACAACACTGCCTTTGGGCTAGGAAGGCTGTTGGCAGATGCGTTTAAACAAAACTGAGTGCGTCTGTAAGTGTGGTTGTGTGGAAGAACTGTATGTGCAGTCCTTAGAGCAGATGCATGTTAACAACAAATCGATTTTACTTGTATATGTTTAGCTGCAGTTCAAAGACATTAAAGAATTGTTTTAAGAATTGTTCTAAGTATCTTAAAATGTCATCAAACCTGAAAAGACAATGAATCTCAGATAAAGTAATTAATCTTTAATTAGTAAAATACAGCTTCCTATCAAATGATCACTGCTTGCTTACCTTTCAGAAGACCTCTCTCCAATGCTTTTATTTATTTATTTATTTATTTATTTATTTATTTATTTATTTATTTATTTATTTATATGTTTGGTGGTTTGGGCTTGAACACAGATTCAGTTGTTCATGGCCACAGGTCTCTGTGTAGTTGGAGTGAGTGTTACATATGAAGAATATTTTACCAATGGCTGCTTGGAAAAACAGAGTTACAGTCTATTTAGAGGTTCCTCTGTCAGAATTTTGGCCTCTATTTTTTTTTTTTTTTTACAAATTTATCTACACCAATGTATTATTTCAAAAAAATGTTGATCTGTATATAATAGGTATGATCCCAGAGGACTGGTGATGTCTAATATAGAAAGGTCACTCAGTATTGTCTTGAGTGAGATGGACCTTGTGTAGGGTCTCATTGACCCCATGCCTTGTAGATATTCATTCACCGTGAACTCAATTATAGAGGGGAGAGCTTCACATAGATAGCTCTTGATGTGTGCATCTTTAGTGTGCATTTTGAGTGAATGTTTACAGAGCAGTCGTTTTCGCCCTCACATAAAGATGAAATTTTGTACTCACTTACATTTCTATTTCTTTATATTACTGCTTCTTTTATACTTTTTATAGCGTGTGGCTTTGGAGTATTATTAATTTCTGAGTTTATTCAATATATTTTCTCAGAGGAATCATTCATATATTCCTTCAGATTTAAAATCTATCATATTTTAAAGCATATAAAATTTTCACACACACTGATTATTCATTCCCACAAAATTTACCAAATATGGTAATGAAAAAGAAACCAGCATTCTTATTTCCTAAGTATGAAAAAAAGTTCAAAAAAGGTATTTAATAAATTTGAAAAATGCAAATCACAAACATTACACCTCACATTATATGAAATTCAAGAAAATGCATATCTGCATTTTAAAAGTAAATTTATGGATATGTCTCTTTAAAGAAGAGAATAGACCTAAAATTTAGATTCAGATGTCAAAGCAAGCAGAGAAAAATTTCTTGGATAGGAAGAATCAGAGAGTTTAAAAAAAGTTATTAAATTTAAAATAAGTTTTAAAATGGGGAAAATATTGCTGGAAAATATATACTTAAACATTAAAATAATATGCAATAATACTGTGCAGTAAAAATCAATGTGAACAGAAAAAAGAACATTATTTATGAATTGGTGCTTCCTCTATTAAAAAGCCTTTATGCTAATATGGCTGGAATACATTTCTGAGCATCCTATGATGCATTAATTTAAGTATATCATATTCTTTAATACGTACTTTTGTGGTAACAGTACTTCTCAGTGTGTGATGGGGCCCAATGCATTAACTTTGAACTATACATTTTCAATGAAAGAGGTAGTTTCCAATAGAACACAGTTGAAATAGAACTTGACAGAGATAATGTCTATGTCAAGATATCCCACCTGACCACATTCTGCCAAGAAGTCCAAAATGAATGAGTTCATCAGTTCAGATCTAGAGATGTACATATCAGTTTGTGTGTTTTTTCTTTATCTGGACTGACTGTTGTATAGGATACATGATCTTTTGTGTTTTTGTCTTATTGCTCATGGAATTTTAAAAATGGATAAAATAGATCAATGGTTAAAAAAATGCAGTGTTAAATAATGCATGCATACTCCATATCCATCTGGAAGACATTGGCCTGCATGCCTGAGGAATTTCCGTGACATTAAATGTAAAGGTGGCTCACTCTCATATAATTTAGTTCTCCACTTTCTTTCTTCCTCCTTTCTTACCTCGCTCACTCTTTCAATCCCTTCTCCTCACCCCACCCCTCTGTAAGGTTGAGCAGAAATCTACTTTCTTTTAACTTGTATCTGTTTATCAGTATTTCCTTTGGCAAAAGGAAAGCTAAATGATACTTCTTTTCCAAATGAAAGTATTTTCAGAATTAAATTCAGACTGATACTATGTCAACATGTCTAAATGTTTATGTGTCTCTGTATATTCTTTCCTGGTTTATAACAAAACCATTTAATTTTTCCATTACTTGGTTGCAAATTATTTTTTTGTTCTAGTTATTATAATTTTTTCTTTTATATCAGAACATTTTTTTTCATAAAACAAGAAATTCATGATGGGTCATCCTCCTCTTTTGGACTCCTATTTAATCCGTTTGAAGAGTCTATAAATTACATTGACGTCTCTTCAGTCTTGAAAAAGAAACAGTTCAGAACAATTCAAGTTTTGGATAGATTTTACATAAGTATGTGGTTCTTGACTTTGGGCAATATATAAATAGAATAAATACGGGTATAAAACAGATTTAAGTTTAGAAACAAAAAAGCAGTTTTTGAAGACCTTAATCTTTGTTATAGTGAGTCTTTACCAAAAGACAAACAAACTCAGTATTAGAAAAGTTATTGTTATTAAGTTATTAACAATGTTAGTAGAGAAAAAGGAAAGATTCTCTTGAGTTCAAATTATTGACCTAACTGATAATATGAGATCATCTGTAACAATAAGTTTCACAGAGGTCAAACCAGAGCAAAACAAGAATTAAAAAACTGCATAAGGCATGTGCTGTCAGAGCTGTACTAATAAAAGCTGTCACCAAGTAAAGTCTTCAGTTATGCACACTCTTGCTTAATGCCAAATTGCTGTCAATGTCCCTTGGTGAGTTCTATTTATGAGCAGATTACAACACACTCTCAGAGGCCCTGCACATCTAACTCTCAGTGAGTGCCGACACAGAATATATGGTCTTTCTGGAGCTGTGAAATTTAATTAATTTGCTGGCAGAGTACAGTTTTTATGCCACATGCCTTTGCCCTGACCCTGCTCAGGACTTCCATTTTCATATGTGTTTTATATATTGTAAACCTATATCAGCTTAATGAAACTTTCCCACGTGGTAATTTCAGTGCTTGACTTAATTTTCTCAAAAGCTCCAGTGCCTACATAAATTCTTTTTTTTTTTGCTGTAATACTAGCTGTCATTTCCTAAGTTGCAGGAATATATGCATGCCCCCCTCCAATTTTTGATATTCAGATCTCAAAGCATTGCCCTTTAGGTATAAAATTCAATAAAAGATTCTTAGGTAAATTTTAAAACAACAAGAAACCTCTGTCTGCTTTGTCTCTCACTTATATTGTAAGTAAATGTCATGTACAATGCATCTAATGTCTTCCACTTAGTATCACATAGAGCGATATGGGCCAATGGTACTACTGATTAATCATCCCTTCAAATTGTCACCTTCTGCATAAGTCTACAACTCTTGGATGACAACCCATTAATATTATTTCTTCATTTTATAACATACTGAAGTCTAGGGAGTTTAGAAATTGGTATTTTGCTCTAGCTTTGCCAATAAACTGACAGAAGTATGATTCGTCATCGGTAAAATGGAGAGGCTAAGCTAGTTAAGAACGACTGTCAGTGAGACGAAGGGTTTTACTTTTATTTCTAAAGCTATATCCTTGAGAGGGCTTCTAGAATTTGTTTTTCTCTGTGGTGTGGAACAGTATGCTCATGCAACTAGTTACTTCCCATTGTCACAGCTCTGCTTCACACATTTTGAAAACACTTATGAAAAGGGAAATAAGTTCATTGCTGTAATTTTAAATTGTTGCATTTTCCTATTAGGATGTGTATGTGTGCATGAATGTGCATAAACGTGCATTCATATATGTGTGTGTTATGTATTTAGTTGTGTGTGTTACCAGTCATTGGAAAGAGTCTCCCTTGGGGTGCCATATGTTAATGGGGAAATCAGAGTTCAGTCTTGGGCTTCTTAATGCAAGAATTTAGGAAAGAAAAAAAATCTAGAGGACAGTTTTATTAGAGTTCAGAAGAAAAACCCCAGGGCAGGCAAGCTGTAAATCTTAGCAGCTGCCATAAAAGAAAGATGGAGAGGGGTAGAGAGAAAATCATCATGCCATTTATATACAGACACATGGCAGACGAGCAGCCATGAGTGGGTGATGAGGGCATTAAGAAATAAAGAAGGAAAAAAAAACTTCAAGTACAAGAGAAAGAATGCTTAAACTCTGGAAAAATGCAGAAATAATGAGACAGAAGAGAAAAGAAAGAAAAGAAATAGGAGTTTCTGCTTTAGGATCCAGAAATGTTGGTACACCTAACAGAAACCTGTGGAAGGATACAACTGCACAGAGAACAAGGAATTCTGGGAAGACAAACTACTTTTTCTTAGTAAATAAATTTCCAAGCAAATCTCTTTAATATGGTTTATAGCAAATCAGAATTCTGAGGGTTAGTCCTTTGACAGAGGGATTGACTAGCTGAAGTCAATTAAAACTTACTGAAGGAAACTATAGCATGTTTCCTTCAGAAATAGAGTCCATTCTTTTTAACAGAGTGAAATCGATTTTGGTAAATGGACACCCAATGGTACTGTAATGTGTGTGTATGTGTGTGTGTTTCTTCTGCTTAAAATATTTGAGTCTAATTAAATATTTTAGAAAGATCAGTGCCCCTAGGATATTTGTAGATCTTTAATAAAGAAAGATGAGAGAACTATGTCTTTATTCTAGGAACAAATAATTGCAGGATCACACAAGGAAATGTCTTTGTATGTAAATATAAAAATGACTACTTGCTCTTAGAAATGCTCATTGAAAACTAGTTAAGTGTTGAAGGTCTGTACCTTAATCCCAGCACTCGGGGGTTATAATCAGACCAATCACTGAGTTCGAGGAGGCCAGCCCAATCTAGAGGGTGGGTTTCAAGACAACCAGGGCTACACATAGTAATCATGTCCTGAAAGCAAAGCAAAAATAAACAAAAATCAAAAGTGAGAGAGAGAGAGAGAGAGAGAGAGAGAGAGAGAGAGAGAGAGACAGATACAGAGACAGACAGACAGACAGACAGACAGAGACAGAGAGACAGAGAGGGAGGAAAAAAGGAAGGAAAAAAGAAAGGAAAGAAGGAACATAGGAAGGAAGGAAAGTAGAAAGGATGGAGGGAGGGGAAAGAAGGAAAGAAGGAAGGCAGATAGAAAAAAGATATTGCAAACTCATTAGCCAATGAGAGAACAGTTAGCAAATATCCTAAATCTTTGTAGTTGAATGCATTACAGTAGGATGCTGAAAGTAAAGATCTTTCTTTCCAGCTGAAGCTTTCTTTTGCATGAATGCACTACATAGTTTGAGTCAGCAGGATGGAATAGGAAAGCAGATAAACAGTTTTGTACACGAGAAACAAAACACCACTGGGTTTCACGGCCTGCTGGTTTTCTGGAAGAACGTAGAGGATGTTCGGCACTTTGCAAAGTTTGAAAAAACAAAAATTCTTTGTAATCTATGTACAACTTCTTTTATAGAAGTGAAATCTGTAAGGGAAAAAGAAAAGTAGCTCGACCTAGAATCATGAGCTGCCTAAGAAGAGCCTGCCACCTTCACTCCTTAACTCTGGACACATTGGAATGCAGCACTCTTCTCTTTGAGTTTATAGCAAACAAAACCGAGACAGTCACTGAAGATTCCCAAATAAACATTAAGCAGACATAGCCATCATTATTTGTGCTTGTCTGTCCCTCTAATCAGCACAGCAGACATCAACCAAACAAACAGAAGATCTTGTAAAGAAACTGTTAGCACAGATGCATTAGCTGATTGCAGTAGGATATCAGTTAATTGAAGGGGGTGGCGGATACTCTTAGATGAGAGGATGGCACGTAGTTCACGGTTTTAATGCTTTGTGTTCTTTCTTGAATAACTATCTGAAAAACCTGTAAATTGAAGTAATGAAGAAAATGTAAAAAAAAAAATAGTAACAACAAAGAAACAGAGACTAAAACTTGGCTTCCTACAAAAATTCAACAAAAAAGACAAAACAGTTCCAACCATCTCTATATTTATAGTCAAAATAAAGAGAAGGCTGGAAAGGGCATTAGTTTTGTGAGGGTGACTTACATTACATCTTTTTCCAGTAATGATTCCAACATTTCTTTATTTTTTAATTGATTATTGAATAAAAACGTTTGTATTTGGTATATCTTTAAATATATGAGTTAAACAGGTTTTTATGGTGTCACATATAATAAGGTGTCTTCTACAAGGTATCTTTTTCTAGCACACTGAAATTCTAGTTTCTTATATAAATGAAAACTAAGATAAAATTAAGCTCTTTCTGCACACTGAGGCGGGTGATGCCAGACTAGAGGGGGACATTAAAATGTGTTGGCTTCAGCAAAAGTGAGAGAAAGAAACAGGGGTCAAATAATCAGGATATGTTTTAAGTCATTTAAAATAAAAATTCTGGCTATCTCTCAGAAATTGAAGACAGGAATGGAGTATTTTTGTATGGGAGTACAGAGAGAAGAAGGTTGAAAAAGGCCAAGTGGCTCTTGCTTCCAAAGAGCAAGAACAAAAAAAAAAAAAAAAAAAAAAAAAAAAAGAAAGAAAGGAAAACAAGAAGCTACAATGATTTTAATGCAGTTTGTTCAATGCTGATAAGTAGACTGCTTGTGTTTTACAAAATAAGGCAAACAGGTGAAGTGGTAGCATAGAAAATTAGGAATCCTTGGGGTGGAAGGAAAAGTCAAGTTGTCTCATATGGTAATTTGGATTGATATAGTCAGACTAAAATAGACAGCATAGCTATTGAGTGTTGTCTGTCCATCCATCATATCAACTACATATCAAACTAATCTGTCAACTGCCTTTCACAGATTGCCTGTGAAATTGACGGAATGGTGCTAATACAACAAGATACCTTGGAAAACACCCATGTGTGTTTGTGTACATTTACAAGCTTTACAAATTATAAAAGAAACCTCAAAAAATAAAAAGTGTATGTTTTGCAATATTGTCTTTAATAAGTTCATTTTAGTTTTGGGAAGAGTGTAGTGTTTTTTTTATCATAAATTATACTTTTCTATTGTTGGCAATATTTTGACAGAATAAATTAGTTGATTGTGGATTGTAAAATGGTTTACAAGTGAAATTTTCAGGTTTTGGACATCATAATATGTTTAAAGGTTATAATACTTACCCATTATATTTTTCAGAGATTTTTAAATTCAACCCTAACCTAACTAAGACAAAGTTCATCTTATTTTTATACAAATGACTATTGTTTTGGAAGTTCACATTAGAATGTGCAAAATTCAAACTCATTCATTAGTAAAAAAATTAATTAAAATAATAAAATTATTATGTGATAAAACATAAAAGTAACATAACTAGTGTACAATAAGGTGTGCTTTATGCATAACTACATTTTCTTCTACATTTAATGGTAGTGTATATAAAACAGTAAGAAAGTACACTTTAAAGATCAACTTCAAGACTGTGACTGTGTGATACAAGAAGACAGTTTCTTCAATTTATTGCATGAATCTCAAAGCACTAGATTACCCAAACAAGGTGGTTCCAAACTGAGATACTGAGTCATAAGTAAAACATACTAGCATTGCACTTAAAAGTTAATATGCATTTAGCTTTTACTTTCAATTAAAATTTATGAGATTTCTAATAAGAAACTGTTTTTTTGAAATTTGGTGATAAATTCAGGGGCACTTAAAGGAGCCTTTTAGTGAAATGATGTCCTTTCTCTTAAAGGCAAGTGTTTATTACAAATACCCATGGGTGTTCAAAGTGGTATGTGCTAAAAAAGTATGGAATATCCACATCACCATTACTCACCAAAATGATTAATTTTTTTCTGAGCTTTCCTAAATCTTACTGTTAGGGTTGTAAAATATGTTGTCTTATGTGATACGTTACATTATTTATTTATTTATTTATTTTGGAAAAAGTAGAAATAATAACTATAACCTAGTTTTGCTGAGTATTCTTGAGAAGAGAAAAACAATTAACTCTCAGCAACTGTTAGAGTACCTACCTTCCCATGAGCAAGTCACATAGAATCACCATTCCAGCAGTTGTATAAAATATTACCTTGTAATGTATAGATTAATTTTTCTCAGTAAATTCATGACATCCAATTAATTTTCAGTGTGTAGATCATTTTTGTTCTTATGATAATGGTTCCATGGGATTTATTTTGTTGACAGTAAATCTCAAGTGAAAATGCAAATGAAGGTTATCTTGCATTTTATCTAAAATTGATGCCAGCATTATTTTGTATATTTTCTCTATTTTAATAAGTGGTTACTATTTATTTGTCTCTCAACATTGAATAAGCAGTTGAGATCCATCATTTATTTAACATGAGTTCTAAATGAAAGGGGAAACTAAATGGTGCTATTTGAGGTTTGAATAATTTCTTGGGAAATCAAAGTACTTGGGCAGAATTACCTTGTATTCAGTGCTGATAGATAATCTAACCATTCAGTGACCTATTCTGTGGGGGAACACTCTCTTTATTAATGCAAGTCAACTCTTCCTCAATCCACGTGAGACCCAATTTAAGTTGTATAATTTTATTTCATGTAGAAAATAAAAACAGGACCACAATGAGACAGGAAAATATTATTTTTTTAAAAAAATTAAAATTATTGGATAGTAAAAACACAATAAAGTTATTTGCCCTTTATTTGAATACATAATTAAAAATACTAAGGTTGAATCAATTCAATAATCAACATATATGAGACATGTGACCTAAGGAAAATTGAACACAAAACTATTTATTAATATTTTTTACTCACATCTTAATATTCAACATTTATTGATGCACTGGTGTCCAAATTTCCTTTTTCAACAGATATTCTCTTACATAATTAATACAGTTGTCTCTCATTTCTTACATGGGAACATTCATAAAATATTGTGTCACTGACAATCCTCTTTTAAAGTAATGAGTTTCAGTCATAGTATCTTAATAAAATTATTTAAATAGGCTTACAAAAGCACTGTGGAACATTGGCAACTTCAAGCTCAAAGCACTTAAAATTCTAGAAGGAAAATAATCTGTTTTACAAATCTTATTAGTGAGGCTTTCTCAAATTAATCAGCCTGCGTCATCACTAAATATTTGACCAGCAGATTATATAAAAAGCTGCAATGTGTGTATTTGTAAGCTATGTACTCATGCAGGTACTCGACCTTTTTGTGCTCCTAATTGAAAATAGAAAGACAATCTGGTAAACATTTCATATTCGCGAAGTATATTTACATTTAGGACTTTAGCAACAATCTTGAATTCACACTAATGTTTATTTTGCTGTTTTTTCCAGTTTATCTCTACTTTGGGGAAATTGGCAAGAGCTAGGCTAGGCTAGCACGAGTAATCTTCTTGTAGAACACATTATGATACCACCACAGTCCAGATAAACCAAGCCACTCCTTGTCCTACCATTTCATCATATATCATGACAGGACAGGAGCATAGCAACTAGTTTCAGGGCAAGAAGAGAAAGGACATGTACTGGGCAATTCCTGGGGTAATACTGATATCCTCATGGACTGCATAACTAAGCTATTGTTAACTAATCGTGTTTGGGGCATGAATCTACTTCATTAAAAATAATACACCTACTGATTACACCTATGTATTTGGCTTAAACCTTTTGAGTTTCCTATTTGTTTTGGAATCTGGCGGTATAAAACTCTTGGAGCAAACTCTCTGATCCTCTGGATACTGCAACCTTTCTGCTTCTTCTTCAAAATTCCTTGAGGCTCAGCAGTTCCACAGCTTTGTATTTTGATTGGCTGTGGTAATTATTTTGCCTGAGTATTTATTTAGCTTTACTTCATATTTATGCTATATTTTTCCTACAAAAGACTTGCATCCTGCTCTTAAATCTGTAAGACATGTCTCTATATTAATTATTTCACATCTACTACTTTCAGATCAGCAATTGTTCATTTTAGTTGTTTTATATCAAATATGATTTTCAAAAATTTGCCGTGTATTTATCAGTAGTCTTTAAAATAGTCATTTTTATTTTTAGTGTGCAGAATATACATAGACTAATGAAATATAAGTATTTCTTCAATGCATACTTATATCTATGTCAGTTAATTCTAACTAACTGGGAGATAAACTAGTTTTGTGTCAATCAAATCATGCAAGCATATTAATTAAATAATTTTTATTTTCACAACCATAATGGCTAATTATGTAGAACATGAATTTGATTTTTTCACTTTCTTGCAAATCACAGTGTATCATTAATATAAAACTTGCTTTATGTTTGTTTGAACAGAGTAATTAAAATACTCTTCAGGCCTGTACTTTTTTCTAAACCTATTCTCCTCAGAGATTACAGATGATATGTAAAATTACTTGCCCATATGCAGTTAGCTCTCAAGACATGTGCTGCCCAGAAGTTGAAGTTCTGAAGAGGTTAAAGTCAAAGATTTATAAAGGGGAACGGGGGAGGAATGTACTGGGATAAAGATTTAGTGGTAGAGTGCCTAACTTGGACAGCAAAATAAAATATTTGAAAGAAGGGGTGGGATGAAGAAAGGAAAAGATGGAGGAGAAAGCAAAGCAAAGAGAAGAAAAGTTTCCCTAGATTCCTAAGTCTTCCTGGTCAAATTATTACAGATAAGTTACATTCTATATCTGGTTGAGATGGCATTCTCATCTATAAGTATTTCTCTAGCTGAAAATGTTTTCTGGCCTGGAATTTTTCAGGCTAATTAATCTTCAGCCTGTACAACATGATTTAGGTAGCTGACTTGCCCTCATTAAACATGCTCTGCTGTTTCTGACCACTAACATTATAACTCATCAGACTTCCCAAACAGTAGCTGTTTAAATCAAAGGATTTTCATTGTGGCTCACTGACTGGGACTGGCTAGACCTAAGGGATGAGAGGCTCTCCACAGGTAATTGTAAAACCTTATTCTACAATCAGCATATATTCTTACAAAGCAAGAAGGACACTGTCATAATTGCTACCTAAATTACATCTCAGTCTTTGAAACTTGGAGGCCCACATACTTAAATGTCTCCAGTAAATTAAAAAGAATGTTACACTTTCACCTTCCATAAAAGTGTTCAGGATAAAAGCACATTCCTTTGATTTATCCAATCACTCATCAAGGATAATTTTCTTTGTTTTGTGGGCTGAATTTGATTTCCATGAAGTATTCCATTGAAGGTTCAGTGTGTTGCCTCTAAAGTGTGGACTAGTAGTTTTTATGAAAAGGGGAAAGTTTAGGAACATTTGGGTAGGATTCAATAGAAATACATTTAAGATATTCTCATTTGTTTGTGCTTTTTGAAGGGAGTGGGACATGAACTGGGCAAGCAAACATTTTTCTTTATTTGTTTTCAAATTTAAAGAGAAGATAGAAGTAGAGAAACCTATACAGATTCATCAGCATTAGTTGAGTAGCACCATCTTGTAGTTAGTTGATGACTTTTATATAATTCATCAATTTGGGTACAGCAGCTCCATTTTGTCAATAGTTAGGAGTTGACTATGGAAAGATTTTCTTCCCTATAAGCAGGGAAGAAAAATTACTTTGAAAAATACATCAAAATACTGTTAAAGCAGAAATGAAAATTTAAATATCAAAATTATTTTCAAGGACAAAATCCTACTACTCATGGGAGAGAATTTTATTCAGTGAGCAGAGTACCAAAATAAAAATGAGGGATATCCACGTATATCCTTCTTAGGAAATGAATTAGAGGACAGAGTATATTCTCTGCCTCTGCTTCCATGTTGCAAAAATCTGGAGTTGGACTAAAGCTCTTAGTAATCTATCAAGGTTTAACGGTTTCCTTCTATGTACTAATATTTAAACAATTAGGCAATGAAAGCAGGCATGCTGTCACACACCTTTAATTCCAGAACTGGAGAAGGAGACTGGTAGATCTCTGAGTTCGAGGCCAGCCTGGTGTACTGAGTTTCAGGACAGCCAGAGCTACCCAAAGATACCCTTTCTTGAAAAATCAAGCAAAAAAAAAATGAAATAAATACATAAAATGGAAATCAGGTAATACAAATGAAATGTAGGCATTCAATATAAATAAAAACAATTTACTTTAAGTTATTTTAATTGTAGAGGTGTTTTCAATCCACATAAAGATCGTGAGTTACATGATGACTAGCAAGATAGGAAGATGGGAAAGCAGTGATTGGCCCTGACAAAGGGAAGAAAAAAACCATCGTAAACACAATTGATTTTTATCCCCTTGGCTTTTCACTGTGTGTGAATTGTAATTTCAGATTGTACTTTGGAAACTAATCATAAAAGAGCCTGATAGCTTGTTGCAGATGTTTTCTCAAATCGGGACAAATAGGACTTCCGACGTATGGAGAATCAAGCAATTCTTACTGCTGGCAGTGTTCTTTCAAACGGAGGGCCTGGATATTATATCTTCCTGACTTTGCTCTCGCTTCTGAAAATTATAGCTTATGCCTTTGAATGAAAACTATACAAACTGTAATAGGAGGAACAACACACAATTGTGTGTATTTTTAGCAGGAGTAAACAGTGAGTTTTAAAGGAAAAAAAGTAGAGTAAAGGGTCACAAACCCTCAAACTCTTCTTATATTTTTCAATTCCTTTCAGTACTTTATTCCTATCATGTGCATTTCAAATACATGCTGTGTACTTCACTGTATTTTTTATGTAACTTGCCCTCAGAACATATTATTATACCTAATACATGTAGTTCTTAGAATTTTGCTGAAAATTTAGCCACTAGAAACCAAATAAGTAAATAAATTCTATTCTCTATATAATATCTACTGTTCTTCCTTGAATATATTTGTTAAATTTATTTTTCAAATATGCTTTGGATGGAACTTGTACATCAGTTACAGTTTAATGCCCAGGCACATGGAAAGATATTAACCACGTGTTGTTTTTTATCTTATTACAAACTCAGGGTTCATAGGGAAAATATACATCTTGATAACAAAAAAGTTCTTATGGATGAAAATACAAGTTAGTGTAACAGAAGACATAAAGGTAAGGATAGATGGAGAAGGGAGGAGGGACGTAAGACTGCCCCACCACATGCTCAAGCCAGAGGACTTTGGGATAGAATAGCATGTAAACAGACCTGTGCTTCTTTTCTGACTCATTCTAATACAGAAGAATCTTGAGACCACACGCATCTCAACCTCCAACTTCTACACACACTATTGTCCATGAGTATATTTTCCACAGAGAAAAGGCTTTTGTCTTAAAACCAACAAAGTTAAATTCCTTTTGCAGTTGTTCAGTATCCAGTCTTAAAGAAGTAGCAGGTTTAGTTAGCAGGATTCTATGTGAACAAGAATATCACCTTAAATTGTTTCTTGCTGAACTGAAACCCGAAACTGACAGGGACACTGTTCAGTAGCATGCAGTCAGTCCAAGTTCCTCAAGTCTCCTTAAGCGTGAATGTCTATGTGTTCTCTCCGATTTTCCTTTTGTTTCCTAACCGACTTTTTTGTTTTCTCCATTAACTAATTTACTTATTCATTTACCATCCCAATCTCTGACACCACTAGTGTCCACCTCACAGAGTCCTTTTCCCCGTTCCCCCTTTATTTTGCCTATGAGAGGGTAGGCCCATGAGTGGGCCCACCTCCTTGGGTATTCCCCCACCGTGGCACATCTAGTCTCTCCAGGCCTAGATATCTCCCTCTCCCACTGAGGCCAGAGAAAGCATCCGAGTTAGGGGAATGTATTCCACAGACAGGCAACAGCTTTAGGGAAATCCTCACTCCAGTTGATGAAGGACCACCATGAAGACCAAGCTGCAAATCTGCAATATATGTGCAGGGGCCTAGGTCCAACACGTTTGTGCTGTTTGGTTGTTGGTTCAGTCTCTGAGAGGCCCCAAGGCTCCAGGGTAGTTGACTCTGATTGTCTTTCTGTTGAGTTTCTAATTCCTCCTGGGCACTCAATCCTTCCCCCAGTTCTTCCAGAAGAGTCCCCATGCTCCATCTAATGTTTTGCTGTGGGGCTCTGCAGCTGTCTTAGTCAGCTGCTGGGTAGAGCTTCTCAGAGGAAAATTATGCTAGGCTCTTGTTTGGTTGTCCTGGGTGGGAGCAGGCCTCCTTGGAGATAGGCTGAGCTGTGGACTGGGGAGTAGGTTGCAGATCTGTGATTTCAGGTGGAGGTGTGGACCAAATAGAAAATGGAGGCTCTGAGAGGACATACGACTGAACAACTCTTCTTATATTAGCATCCATAAATACCTCTTTCCAAAAATTTATGGAACACATCATGAATGAAGTTGTAATCTTCCCTTCCCTGTATCACGTTTTGTGTTTATTTCTGCCTAGGAATATTTACTAAGAGTCTTTTGCTGCTAGCAGTGCCCAAGAACAAAGAATCATTTCAGCTTTAAAAGACTGTTTTATGCCAGGATGCAGAGCATAGACTAACTGGTTATTTACGGCCATTGCAACCTTCTCTGAGTCCTCTGCCCCCAGTGTAAGGGCTTGTAAAGTATTTTGCATCTCACTTCTCTGTAACACATAAAGGATCCCTGCTTGCTCTCAGAGGACTGTGTACATTTCCTTTCCTTGAAGCTATACTGTTTCACACATGTAGCAGATTCCAAGGTATAAAAGAAGCTTAGCTGTGTGCTCCCAGGTGTGTGTCAGGCTGTTCTGTGAGTTTCTCAGACATAGAAGTGTACAATGGGAAAGGCAACAGCAGAAAGGAAGTAAAGTAGGATCTTTGTTATATTTAAATGAACAATAGACAGCAACAATTGAGGAGGAGGTGGTTCAATTTATAAGTCATC
Organism: Rhabdomys pumilio; assembly: GCA_030674055.1. Lineage (NCBI taxonomy): Eukaryota > Metazoa > Chordata > Mammalia > Rodentia > Muridae > Rhabdomys > Rhabdomys pumilio. The sequence continues at coordinate 30,110,257 of JANHMN010000007.1, read as the reverse complement.
TGTACTTGAGAAGACAGACAGACAGAGACCGGGGATGGGGGGCAAGAAAGAAGGAAATCCTGTCCTCCAGTGTGGAGGAGCTGAGTAATTAGATTTCTGGCTTGTGGTATATATCTGTGCACACACACGTTTGCCTAGAGATAAATGTTTTGATGAGTACTTCAGAGGCACTGCACTCTCTCTGAATTATGTGTTAATTAAGATGATTATCACAGGAGTCTTGCTCCATCGTACACACAAGGAAACTGAGGCTGGCACCTACTCCTTTTGCCCTGGTTACCCGTGTGTGCTCCACCCAGATGATCAGGCGGGATTCTGAAGCTTGTGAGCTGCTCAGGTTCCTACGTCAAGCACATTTTCTGTATTGGGCTTTGTTAATGGCATCTCTCTCTACGAAAGACCTATTATGCTCCAGGTGTTTTATTGTAAATTATATGGTACAGAAGTGATAATTTTGCTTTCTTCCTTTCACAAACAGAACTTCCTGTCAGTGGAATGATTCCTGTAGAAATATCAGCTTTTAACTCATTCTGTTATGTTTGCACTTTCTAAGTATCACAAGCAATCTGCATTGTTTCACAGAGCAACAATTACACTGGTAATTATATCAGTCCGGTAGAAGATTGGTACAGTATACTCGGTGTAGCTACAAAGCCTACATAAATGATATCAAGTAGTTTTAAGAAACAAAAGTCCAGGAATTCGCACGATTTTTGCTCCCTTTGTCTACTTTGTGGGTCTTTCTTGTCTAAAGCATAGTCTTTAAACAGAAATGGTGTTTCCTTCCAGCTCCAAACACAACAATCTGAGGCTTGACAAGTAAAATAGTGGATGAAAGGTTATACACATTCCAATAGCGTAATTTACTTAGACTACGACAGAGTCACTTAATGTTTAAGATGTCAGGCCTGAATTGCTTGAAATGCTTAGAGAGATTTCTTGGCATAGGTGATTCAGAAGGACAGGCATATAGGGCCAGCAGACAGAATGGATTGGGTATTAAAGGAAATTCCTGACCTTGAGTTTCTTAATGCACTTTTAAAGTTAAGTGTCTTCCTAGACTCAGAAAATTTAAGAATGCATTTACAGAGCCTGCAAGATGGCTCAGTTGGTAAAGTAAAGGTCACTAGCCCTTAAGCCTGATGGCTCTGAAGTAGTCTCCAGGTCATACAATGTGAAAAGCACAAACCAAATCATTCTTTGCCTTCTACTTGTGCATCATGGTACATAGCACGTGTGCTCGTGTGTGTGTGTGTGTGTGTGTGTGTGTGTGTGTGTGTGTGTGTGTGTCTGTGTGTCTGTGTGTGTCTGTGTGTGCCCATGTGGACACACACAGGCAACACACACACACACCAATAAGTGACTACAATTTGAATATTTTTGACTCAACAACAATAAGCACAATGAGAAACTTCCAGAGTTATGTCTGTCAGCTCCAGCATATAATTCCAAAGTTTAGGATGCTGACATTGGAGGATTGCCCTGGGTTCTAGGACTGCCTAGTGTACACAATAAGACCCTGTTTTAAACAAAAATAAATCAAAAAAATTGAGAGAGAGAGAGAGAGAGAGAGAGACAGAGACAGAGACAGAGAGACAGAGAGAGAGACAGAGAGAGAGACAGAGACAGACAGAGACAGAGAGAGAGGAGGGATAGAGAAAATTCAGCCCAGGTTATAGTCAATTTTTCAGTCTGATGAATCAAAGCAAAACATCTCCATGCACACTGAAACCAAGGCTCCAGTTACTTCACGAATACTGCCAACAAAACAATCGGAAAAATCAACCCAAACACCTGCTGTGTGTTTATGTAAATCAAGTTCAGGCAGGATTGTTTCTTTAAGATTTCCCAGGTAGCTGTGGTTCAGAAATTCCATCTTTGCCATTCCTACTGCACATCTGATGGGCTCTTAAGATGTGTCTTTCAGGTACTTATTACAAGTTCAGTTCCCTCAGCCTCAAAATGTTCAAATACAAGTCTACACTACTTTCTCTTCTCCCCACATTTGCATCCACTATCCTCCAGAGTCATTATCAAACATTTTGGACGGGATACGCGATAAATGGAGCATCATGAATTGATTGGTATTTTTTTCCCCTAGGACAGGCCTGTAAGACACACATTAACCATGCATTCTCCATTAATAAGAAAAAAAAAATCAGTCCATGTTTTAAATGGAAATCTATAAGGTTCATGTGAAGAGTAAAATAACGAAATGGTTTCATTTGGAATTTGGTTAACATTTATGGAAAAATCTAGTATGCCCTTGGTTATGTGATAAAAAGAAGCCAGTTCTAACATATCTTCTAAATAAAAGGGAAAATCTTTATAATTAAAATAAGTCTTTGCCTAGTTGTCAGAATATTCTTATAGAAATTGTGTGTGCCATTTTTTCTTAATCGGACACCACTAGTTTATTTGCCATGACTAAAATTTGTGGACTCTGGTTGTTTTGAGAATGGGCTGACTAATTGTTGGATTTATTTATGTGTTTATTTTATATCTTGTGAGAATTGTATTTTATACTCTGAGTCTGTTTCAAGTCCATCTCACTTCTATCATTTAATAGAGATGGGAAGAAGATCTCAGCTGTCTGAACCTTTTTTTTTTTTTTGAAAACTTATCTAGCATTTCTTCCATCTTTGAAATCTAATTGTTTGTTTTTCTAGTGTAAGTCCATTCAACAGACTTGTAATGAGCATAAGGTTTCTTCAAAGGGTGAGGTCATCAAGACTATTATAATGCCTAAACTATTTTATATAATTGTCCTTTACAACACAAACAAATTATCCCTGAAACTGGGTTCCACTTCATAGATCTTATTTTGCTCTTAAAACCACCGGACACACCCACATCATCCCACACCCCAAGCTGCATATTTAACTTGACCTGTAATTACATAGGCAGAGGCTGCTCTGCTCTATCCCAACTGTGCCACACCCAACAGAGATCTACACATTTGGCAACATGTTTTCTTATTCATCTTCAAGCAAACTGATTTCAAAATATATCTCTTGGCCCCTTTTTGCTATTTTGCTTTTTGTTTTTTGGAACAAACACTTTAATTTTTTACAAATAGATCTTGACTATGTTTTAGATGACTATGTTTTCTACTAGGTGTTACTAAGTGTCATAATGAAATGATAAATAACTTTGTTGACCAATGAGAATATCATATGACTGATGGAGTAAGATATATATGTGTGTGTGTGTGTGTGTGTGTGTGTGTGTGTGTGTGTGTTTGTGTGTGTGTGTGTGTGCGTGTGTATCAGACATCGGGCACAAACTAAATGCACAATAAATATGCCAGTAAGTATGCAAGTGTATAGTAGAGATAACATTCATAATAATAAAAAAAGGATTTCAGAAGACAAAAAGATAATTAAAGAGACCCCAGGTTTGGCAGTAGCTGTATAGTTTGGGAAGACTGACAAGCATTTGAAGACAGTCAGGGCACAGCATGAACGTGCTTGGGAAGAGAAGGAAATTGCTTTGATTCTGAAAAGTGTTATTTGGAAAGCTGTTGGGACTGAGGTGTTAGAATCCATCTCTTGCACCATTCGACCAAAAAGCTGGGCTCCTAGTGTGTAAAGAGACCAGTGTGTAGTTCCCAAGTGAAAGACTGCATTGTTGGAATTTTATGCAGCAATAATTTTTATGAACTGGAATAATTACCAGTTTGAGAAAAAAGACAAACACCAAGTGTTTACACTGAATGCATGGAATGCAGGGACAATGGTGGCATTAAGGACAGCAGAGCAGTGCACAGGAGAGAGTAAATGTGACATCACCGTTCACATGTGACACCAGGCATAGCCTAAGTAGACCTAGGTAACAATTTCTACCATCTGTCCTTTTTCCCTCCCCAACTTAGTTCAGATCCCTTTGTGTCCAGAGTGTGCTCCTGGGTAGAAGTTTTATTACTTCCATTATAATATATAACAATTTTGTCTTGAAAAAAAATTATTCTGCTGTATTGAATTACTTCCTAGGAAAGAACTCGACAACTGAGCAATGTACTTGGCCTGATGAGCAATTTCTTTTTTAAAACTTAAAAACAAAACAAAACAAAACAAAAAAACAAAGCAAAAAAACGAGGTTAACTTGAGGCAAATGCTGTCTTTGGCGTTTATTTCAATTTGTTTTCTTTTTATTGATAAAGCAAACCTCTTAATGGCCAGGAAAAGGGTAAAGGCAGGAGCTGATCTGATAGGAGGTGTAGATTTGTCGTACATACCCAGTATTATTTGGCCAAAGTAGCTTCTAAATTAATAAAGAAATAAAATAAAATAACATATTTTTTCTCCTACATTTTCCTTGGTTTCTCCTCAATTACGGTGGCCACAAGGCAGATTTAATTATTATACTTTCCCCATTTTACTTATCTTTACTCTCTTCCTCCTCCTCCTCCTCCTCCTCCTTCTCTTCCTCCTCCTTCTCCTCCTCCTCCTTCTCTTACTCCTTCTCCTTCTCTTCTTCCTCCTCCTCCTATTACTCCTCCTCTTTCTTCTTTAAGATGAAGGTTTTTCTCTAATGACTACATGTAGCTCAGTGGGTGGTTTGGAGAAGAAAACAAAACAGAAATTCTCCATAATGACAGCAGTTCTGTATGAAACTTGAAAACATATTCAGGCATGCTCTATTTCATAACAGAAAGCCAGATACTGAGTTATCTTAATGAGTTAAATTGTATAATGGGGACTTTTTTTCACCGCCCAACCCTCCCATTTTCCTTGCTAATGATAAAAAATAGTGGAAGCTGTCATGAGATGTGACTATCTAGAAACTACCACTTGTGTGTTGGATAAGTACAAGACTAATCTTTTCCTCAAGCTAATTTAAGGTAATTAACCAGCATCCAGGAGAGCCAAGACAAATTTCAGCATTTGTAGTAAGTAGTATTTTAGAATGTTGGAAATGATAACCCCTGTCAGTACTTTTTGTGGTCTGGCCATGCTTAGTTTAAACCACCGTTCAAGAAACTCTGGAGTGTCTGTTAAATGATGATTTGGGAGAATGGGGGACTGTGGTAGGAGAGACACATGGGAAGAAGTTGTAACCACAGAAAAGGAAAGAGAAAAAGTCATGACTTACTTGCCACATTTTCTTTCATAGTTACTGTTAGTATACTGAATCGAATGCAGAGGTTAACATCTCTCCATGCATTGCAGTTATTGGTTTAGACTTGCTGACACTCAAGATGGTGACCAGCCTGACTGTAGAGATTCAGTGAGTTCTGGTCTAGTTCAGAGGGGCAGGGGCAGAGGGAGGAAGGGGAAAAAGTGGGGAGGGAGGAAAGGAGAAATGAAAGGAGGAATGAAGGGAGGGAGGAAGAAGGGAGGGGGAAGAAGGGAGGAAGATAGGGTTAGGGTTAGGGTTAGGGTTCGGGTTAGGGTTAGGGTTCGGGTTAGGGTTAGGGTTAGGGTTAGGGTT
>JANHMN010000007.1:30064550-30104814 GCA_030674055.1 Rhabdomys pumilio | reverse complement strand
GGTTAGGGTTAGGGTTAGGGTTAGGGTTAGGCTTCGGGTTAGGGTTATGGTTAGGGTTAGGGGGTTAGGGTTAGGGTTAGGGTTAGGGTTAGGGTTAGGGTTAGGGTTAGGGTTAGGGTTAGGGTTAGGGAATATAGAGGGTTAGAGGCAAAGAGGGAGGGATGAAATTCAAATCCCATGGAATCATCTCAAATCATTCTACCTCCACCCCCAGCTCCCACCCATAATTCCAAATCCCCACCCAGCTGTCTTTATAAAAGCTTAAGGAAAGAATCCACATTAGAGATTTATAAAAACTACTTAATAGTGAAAATTTAAATAGTTTCACAATATTCTGAATCCTTTTTTTTTTTTTAAAATTCATTACTAATACAATATGATCCCTTTCTTGGCTTATAGTAATTCTTTATTGAGCAAAACAGCTTTCACTTATCCTGAGAACTTTCTAATATTCCAGGTGTTTTTCTTCACCTTGGGAAGGCTACTACTAAGTGTTCAAAGGTCTCTACCGTATTCCTTGAAGAAGTTTTCTGTGCCCATTTTTATTTTGCTTTAACATGATCCCATTATAGAGAGAATTATTTTCCTTGATTTAGCGGTGTTAAGTTTATTCGTTTATTATCATGAAGGTAGTTATTTATTCAATCATTTATTCTCCTGAGAACATGGCTCTCTGTTAACTGCTTAGAAGTGGTTTTCTTACTCTTTTGAACATGTAGGAGAAATACCCTTTGTTCTGAAAGTGTAATTGCTGGAAAACTTATCAGTACTTGCTGTTTATTTTTTTTTTAAACTGGCACTTTCTAGTGGTAACTTAGCCTGAAATGTTAGTCCACATAAGAATGTTAAAGTTCCCAAGGTGCCTTTGGCCTTTAACCCACCCACCCCTGCAGGTTTATCCGTTATTTTCTTCTTGTTCTGTTACATTCCTACCTCCTCTGGTGAGCATTTGTCTTTTCTTGGGAAGAATTTGCAGCTTTCATTATGTAGTTATTTATAAATGCCGGCTGTTTCTTGAAAATGAGGTTTTCTCTAGTCAAAAACTACAATTCATAACAGAGTGGGCTTCAAGATCGAAAGTCTTCAGAATTGGAGCTCACAAATCAACAACTGACTTGTGCAAACTGCAAACTGCAAGTTGTTTTACATCTAATTAGAATGTATATATTTAGAAGACAACAAATATGGCAGTATGAAAAAAAATCATTTGGTTGCCACTGACAGGGTAACATTGGTAACAGCGTAACTTTTCTTCTCATTTAGGCCTGGATTTTAGAACAAATGTCAATGGGAAATTGTAATAAAACATTGTCTCCCTTGATCTCCAAGGGCAGCAGTTTAGGTTTTCTAAAAACAGACACAACTAGATAACTATTAAACTAAGCATTACCATAATGGTTTGACTTCATACTCACAGCAACTTCCTGGAATCTGTGCTGTGCTCATTTGTGAACAGTGGTTTACTTTGAAATGTGTTTGTATTTCCAAGGGCATGTTGGTACATGCCTTCACTTGCAGCAGAGGCAGGCAGACTTTGTGCTCTGCAGAGTGGGTTCTACGACACCTACTCTTTTTTTTTCTTTTTTTCCTTTTTCTTTTTTTTTCTTTTTTTATTGGATATTTTATTTACAATTCAGATGTTATCCCATTTTCCCATTTCCCTCCCCCAGCCCAGGAACCCTCTATCCCATCCCCCCTCCTCTTGCTTCATTGAGAATGTGCTGCCACCCAACCCCACTCTCACCTCCCCACCCCCGATTTCCCCCACAGGGCATCCATTCTTCATGGGATCAAGGATCTCTTCTCCCACCTACCATCCTCCCTTACATATACAGCTGGAGTCATGGGTCTCTCCCTAAGTGCTCCCAGGCTGGTAGTTTAGACCCTGGGAGCTCTGGTTGGTTAGTCCTTTTTTTCTCCTCATGGAGCTGCAAACCCTTTCAGCTCCTTCAGTCTTCACTCTAACTCCTCCATTGGAAGCCCCTTGATCAGTTCAATGGTTAGCTGTGAGCATTTGTCTCTGACACCTACTCTTATTTGCAACCCAAAGCTAGGGTCTCCTTCAGCAGTGTGAGGTCAATGTCCTGTCACTCTTTGTAATGGCTCTAAAACTTTTCATGTTACTAACATTTTATGGAAACAACACTTAGGTGCTCCTGTTATTTTTTACTCTCTTACTGATACTGCCCACCAAATAAATATTTATCCTGTTTATTTCCAAGAAGTGTTCCCTGATGTGTTTGTAAGTCAGGACCACACTAGCTCCAGTAGCCAAAGACAATAAATGAACCAATCTTCAGTAAGACAAACTATTAGTCCTACTTCGTTTTCCGCTGTTTTTCTCTCCGTTGCTCACAGCTGCTTGGAAAATTTTGATGTGTATTTTAGTAGGTGTAAGAGGATTGTAATGTATTAAAAACTTTAATCAAGTGTGTACAATCAAAGACTCTACTGTGGTCAAAAATTATCTGAATTCTCCTTCATGTGATTCCTGACTATTCCTTTCTTTAGGCAGTATTAAGGTTTCCCATCGAGTTCTTTATGAGGCTATACAGTTCTCTAGCATTTACTTCTAGGGATCAGGTTCTCTGAACAAGTCATATTATATTTATTCCACTATTATTGTTATTAAATGTTTTAAGGGCTTGAGAGACAGCACAGCAATTAAGAGTGTTTTTTACTGCAGAGGACTCCACCTCAATTCCCAGCACCCACATGGCTAGTCACAACTCACAATAGGTTTATTTCCAGGAGAGCTAGCATCCTCTTTAGACCTCTGAAAGTGACAAGATTGAATGCAAGCAAAATACTCATAAATAAATAAATAAATAAATGTATAAATAAAAATATTTTTAAGGAATACAATTGCCATTTTCTGTGTATGTCATTTTAAAATTAAATACATTGGTTAGTTTCCACAGTAGAAGGCACAGTGTATGTCTGGTGTTAGAATGCATACAGGTCTTTACATCCATCACAACCTTTCCTGATTATTTTTCTCTCATGCTCTAAAATTCCTTGATGGTTTTTTAACAATTCCACAATGAACTGAAAATTATAGATGAGGCCAAGACAGTAATGGGGTGTTCCACAACAGTTGTACTTCCTAGGAATTCTGGGAATTAAGTAGTATTAAGTGGTTATAAGACTGAAACACCTATCATATTATCTATGAGTTAATGAATTTTGTGTCTCGTTCTTGAGGTGTTTGCTGCTTTTATGCTAAGGATTTCTATAATAAAATACTTCAAAGCCTTAAAGGCTGTGTGTGAATATCTGCTGAAAATTATATACCTTTTTTGGTAAATAATAAAATCTTGGCATGGATTGATGTTAACATACATTTCCTAAGTCAGTCAGGTTGATTCCTTTCCAGAAAAGAAAAGCTACTTTCTAAACTTGGCTTGGTTTTCTGAACACTTGACCTGGAAACAGATTTCCCTTTCCCTGTCTTTACTTTCCTCATCATAGTTAAAAACTAATTATTTGCTAAGTGGTTCTATACACTGAAATTTTATTAAAGAATTATTTTAAAGTCAGGATATGTTATCCAAACACATGAAAGGCAGAGACAGAAGGATCAGTATGACTAGAAGCAAGCATAGACTACAGTTGTATCTCCCAGAATCACAGTACAAACAAAATAATTGACCAAGAATCATTTCTTCCCATATAGAAAGTTTTGCTCAGCATTTGGTATACCATAGTGCTATGTCTCAGAAGGTAAATGATTCATGAGGTGATCATGTATGTGCACATAGGTATGTTTATGAATATGAGTGTGTGTGTATGTGTGAGTATGGATGAGTGTGTATATGTGTGTACATACATGTGTGCATGTGTGTGTACATTTTTGTATGTGCATGCATACATGGGGGTGTTGGTAGATGTTTGTGTGTGCATGTGCATATATGTACACATGAATGTTTGTGTCAGTGTGTTCATGGAGTGTTTTAGGTTGGTTAATGCTAAGAGTAAATGGGAATACAGAGATTTAGCTTCAAGTATCTTCTAGGTTCAACTCTCTCCTTCATTATGTAACCTCAGGTGAATTACAAAAACTTTCTGAACTTAGATTTTCTCACTCAAAAAATTATATTAGGATTATAATACTTAAAAAGTTATTGTAAGTCTGATTAACACCTAATACATTGCCTGGGAACATTTGGCAGTTAATGATTGTGGAGTTTTCTTTCTAATGCAATATGATTCTTTTATTTTAACAACAACGTAGGTAACAAACTACAGGAATTAATTAACATACTATGGATGTGAGTGATGGCTGAACATTCAATATATTTTCCCTCTTTAATAAATAATCAAGCCTTATTGTTCATTGAACCTAAGTAAAGGAATTGACATAAAGTCATACTTTGATAGAGAGGGAGAAATTGGTTACTATCTCTAATATGAGTAAAAGTATTTCATATTAAAGAAAGTCACAAAGAAACAATTTCCAATAACAGGTGGCAAGGGTAATGAAAGAATGTCATCAGATAGCAGAACAAGTCCTCTCTTAATAATTATTTTGAGACGACTTATTATTAAAGTTGAACTTCAGACTGATCATCTGTTTAACCACTTTTTCCAAATCAGAACATTTTAAAGATGAGCCTAGGCATGAATTGGTCAATATTATACATTCCACTGACATTCAATTATCTGAAAGGTATCTTACAAATGACTTACTTTTTGTAATGTAATCTGATAATTGAAAATGGATTCTTTCCCAATCACAGCAGAAAATTCTCTCACTCCTGAACATCATTCTTCTACAGCCTAATATGACAGGCTATAAAAACTATTACCTCAGTGATTTCATAGTCGCTCCACATCTGCAGTCTAGTCCTCCCCCTGTCCTAGAAAGATGCTAATGCTCTTGAAGAAGGAAGAATTGTCGAGTTTTCTTGTCCTTTAGAACTTCTTACTTGAAGGTGTTTCGGGACTTCAATAACATATGTAAATCACATGTTAAATAATACCAGACATTAGATATTAATACTTAAACTAGAACTTCCTAGAAACAAAGCATACACTTTTCCCAGTATAAGACAAACAGTTCAATGCTATAACAATCTTTAACTCATTATATCATTATTGAAATTAAGATATTATAATTAATATTGATTATTTTTCTACTAAAAATGGATATATAGGTTAGGGAAGAGCACAAGATTTCTTTCCATGATTAATGAGATTTATTCCAGACAATGGTATAGACAGAAAAAATGCACCTCAACATTTGTATTCAATTTACTCATATGTAAGAAAATGAGGCTTGCAAGAATAACAAAATATCATGTATCATTTAGAAACAAAGAATTTTTAGGTATGAATTTGAAAGAAAACTTCTAATGTTCAAGTTTAAAAATGTGTATTTTATGAAAGTCCCAAAATTTTTAAATAATTTCAAAATTTATAAAAGTAAATTAATTTTGGTTGATTGTATATATGATAAACATTAATTTATATTAACATTAATTTACCCACATTATATACACTTTGTTGTTTTAGTCATGAAAGATTAAAAACAAAATGGGGATTTGATGGCTGAAAAAGCTATCCCCTCTTCTTACATCACTGTCGTTACTCTTTGTAGATTATTATTAATGCCATTATCAATTACAAGGTCAACAATTTACTATGAGGCATTTCAAAGCCATTGCCAAAAGTGTCACAGTACTTGAAGGCTTTATTAAGTTTATTTACAGAGCATTAATGCTAGGAAATATATTTCTTATTTGGATGTCCAGAATTAAAATGGATTTAGTTACAAGGAGAATGAATTTTATGGATGACGGAAGATTTGAGGTGAATCAAAAAAAAATCACATATTTTTTATAATATTACTCTCTCATATTGAGCTATACAATGCTTAGAAGCCCAAGGTCAAGGCAAATATTTTAGTTGAAATAAAATCAATTTTAGACAATAAAAGGCCTATATCCTATCAGTGAATAAAATATAACCTCTTTAAAGATTCCCTTTTAAATTAGCAGGAAATATCAGTTTATGTATTATAATATAGTATCCAAGAATAATAAAAGTTTATAGTTCACCTTCATATTAACCTTGCTTCTGAGTGGGAAGTCATGTGCCAGGGTTGGTCTAAGAGGAGCACCCTTTTGTTATGTGTCAGGTCTTGCTCATATTAAAAGGTTAACTTCATTTATTTTGGTCTAATTTTGAGATTGTCAGAATTCATACATCTTACTCATTAGAGTATATGCATTATCCTGTGCAGGTTGTATTTTATTTCTAGGGGTACATAGGCTCTATTGGGAAAGACTATAGCTGTGGGAAGGGAAAAGTCCAAGTAACTTATAGTAAGTAATATCTGGTGGTTATACTATTGTAAACGGTTTTACATGTTCCCACTATCAAATCTGGAACTGGAGAGAGAGCTCAAAGGTTAAAAGCACTTACTACTTTTACAGCAGAAGCAGATTTGGATTTTAGCATCAATATGGCAGCCTACAATCATATGTCTCTCAAGTTCCAGAGGATATAAGGATCCAATGCCCTCTTTTGACCACAGTGGGTACCAGCTTGTGCATGAAACACATGCATACATTAAGCAAACCATATATAATTTAAGAATAAAATAAATTATATAAAATGGTAATCATTTGACAATTCAAATATTAATCAGGTGAGCCTTTTTTTATTTGTGTATATATTTCAAAACCCATCTTACATGAAAACATGCACAATATTAATGTATAATTTACAAATTAGTTATATAAAGAAAGAGAGGAGAAATGTTGGGACCAGTGGTACAGACAGAACAGAAAGAGGAAGAAGGTTGAGTGCAGAGGTCACTCTGCAACACTTTTGCTTCATTCATGGTGTCCCTCTCTTTTCCTTTTCTCTCAGACAGCAGTCTCCCCATTGCTTTCAGGGTGTCTTCAGACTCTAGATCCTCCTGTCTCAGACTCAACACAGAGGGGTAGGATTTAAGTATGTACCACTATACCCATTCCTGTTGAAGTAATTTCACAAGCATGTTCAGCAAACTTTCCTCTTTCCTCCTAAACTTCTTTTCCAGTCTTCCTTACCTTCCTTTCTCACCACAGTTTTGCTAGCTGCTCCCCTTGTGACTGGATGTTTCATCCTAAGAATCTTGACTCCCCCACCCGCATACTTCTCTTCCAAGACACAGAAGTATGGTGCTCTTGGAGCATGACACTGAGTCCTGGTTCATCTACTGACCACACCTATCATGTCGCCCCACAATTCAAGTTTGATATACTATTTCACTACTTGAAACTCTCAGAGTAATATGATCAGTTGCATCATGTATAGAATACCATGTAGCAATTCAGAGCAAGTAGGTTTTAGTTTTCAGCTACTTAACTGACCTTGGTGTATCTAACACTGATAGAAAACCCCCTCTCTTTTTCCTAGCATTGTCTCTTATGTTGCTCTCTCACTTCATCAAGACCTGACTTTAAGTCTCATAGTACTGAGAGCAATTACTTCAGAAGAATATAAACTTTGTGTTCTAGATTTTAGAAGGGATTCAATAAAATAATTTGTTTTAAACACTGAACCTTGTAATTAGAATTTCACAGACTCATCATATATTCTTCCTTCAAAATTTACCTTTTCATTTATAAAAATAATACTGACCACTGGCCTCTTGATTCTTGGTATTATCCAAGCAAGAGATGCAGGGACCATTTAATGAACTTGATTTTGCTCTTTATTCCTATATTAAATCAAAGTTATAGATAAAATAATTTAATAGAAAAGACAAATATTTAATTTGCACATACATATCTATGTCCTTGTGTGTTCATGCATATGTGTGTGTGTGTGTATGTGAGGAAATGTTCAAGTAATTTATAGTAATACCTAGCAATTGAATTATGAACTATTGAAAATTACTGTAAATGGTTTTACATGTTTTCAGCAACAAAAACTGGAACTAGAGAGATGGCTCAAAGATTAAAAGCACTTACTTTTTTTGCAAAGACCCAGATTTGGATATATCAACCCACAATCTTATGTCTCTCCAGTTCCAGAGGATTCAAGAAAACAATGCCCTCTTTTGACCTCTGTGGCCATGTATGTGTGAGTGTGTGTGTGTGTGTGTGTGTGTGTGTGTGTGTGTGTGCACGTGCACATGAGTGCTTTCATTTTTATCTAGCCTAAAATTATTTTTATCTAACCTAAAATTATTTATTATTATTATTATTATTATTATTATTATTATTATTTTATTGATAAATCTTCAATGTCTGGTCCTAGATGGCACTGAACTCACTTTGTAGACTAGATTGAGCTTAAATTTATACAAATTAGCCTGCTTCTACCTCCTGACTTCTGGGATTAATGTATTGTACCACTATGCACTGTGTGGTATTATTTTAAACTGTATGTATCATGAGACAAATAATGTCTGCACAAATATGAAAGGCAAGATTCATAAAATTAAGAGAGAAGTTTGTTGTAGAGTTATGAAATGAATCAAGATTTAACTTTTAACTCAACAATTACATCTTCAATGAAGAGTTAACATTAATTTATAGCATATAAAACAATAAACCAAATAACGCAGTGGCAACAACAACACACCTGTTAGGTGCCAATGCTTGAGATGCTAAATCCTAACTCAATCTATATCTTCAAAAAGGAAACGAAAACTAACTATTACCAAGACGGAACCTAAGAACTAAAATAGTAAATATTTTGTACTCAGAAAATTGGTACATAATCACTGATAACTATATTGTTTTCATTGAATTGTAGTGGGCATAGTGTTTGCAAAATTTCTAAACCCCTAAAATGTTAACACATCTTTGTGCCTGAATGTACATGCTTTGGTACAAATCACGTGGCCATGATCAGTATGCATTTCTTGTAGAAAGCAAACATAAGTGACATTTTGAAATATTTTAATTGCGTGTTCAGAAGTGCTAGTGGATATGCCAAACTGAGAACGGTTCCTGAAACTAATTAACGTGGCTTCATTTATCAAAAGCACTAGAGCTGTTATAAATACTAATAATAGCATTGGATCAGGACATTTCTGTTTGTCTGCTGATACTCAATACTGTCGTAGTGCCCCACACCATTGAGTTGAAGCAGTCTTGGTTTGGCTTCAACAAAAATGTCCAGACCTTCTGTACTGGGGCTTTTTTATATCTCGTGGGTATCCATATTGCTGATGTTGTGGATTTGAGTCAAATAAATGTGGTTATTGTTTCCCAACAGAGTTGAGAAGTTGAAGGAATCAGTAAAACACATTCTAAACACTACTATAGGAACACTAATCTGTCAAATGCTAAGTAAATGGCATTAACATCAGTTATGTATGGGTAATACAAAATGAGCTAAGGCGGGGGGTATAGCGTATGGGTTAATATTAATACAAAATTGATCCTGTAACTTGACTCTATGTTAAAATGAATACTACCAAGTTACAGAACAGAATAACTGCAAGGCCTTCATTTGCCATCTCTAAGAATTCCAAATTTGGGGATTTAAGCCATGGAGATTAAGTTCTAGAATAAACGAAAATGTGAAAAACCCTTGCATTAGGAACTCTAAATCGCTTCCTGAATTGTCCATGCCTTATTGCTTGTAAACCATTTTGCTTCTCTGATCGTTTGTTTTGTTTTATGTAGATACATGTGAGTAGGAGACAGTAATGCTACTGATTCTTGCAGACATCTCTCAGCATGATGCTGAGATTAGTAACACAACAGAGACAGTGACACAGACAAGGAATGCCAACATCAGAAGTATTTTATGGTTAGCAATGTAGTCATAACCCTCTTGATAAGTAATTCTCCAAATTCATTCTGAGTTTCCATGATTCATCTCTGAAGATAAAGAGTTTGCTTGCTTCTATAATAATATTTCCTGGTCAAATTCAATGAAGATCAGTTAGCACAAGTAAACTCAAGTAGAATGTGGCAACGAATAGTTCCACCGAGATTGTTTTAGAGGTCCGGAAAAGCATAAGTGAGTACAAAGAAAGATGTGTCTTAAATGGGAGCTATATCTGGTTATGGCAGCAAATGGCAAGATCAGCATTGCCATTAAAGGAAAAGAAAGGCACATGGTGCAGAGATTTTACAGGGAGCCTTGTCTAGAAACTTGATTTGTCTCTGTTTTGGGCTCCAAACGGAGCTAATTATATACTGAATAGCAAGTTTCTTTTCAGGAAATGGTGTGGCTCGTGATGTGTAGTGCTTCAGCAATTGTCATTCCAGGGTAGATGGGTTCTAAAAAGGGATTAGGCTTTAGCTATTTTAATATTGACTAAAATGGAAAGACCATATATTAGGGACAAAACATCTTGAATGTTAGTAACATTTATCTCTGAAATTAACATTGTGACTTTGGAAAATTTCCATAGTCTTCTTGTATTTTTGTTCCTGTTTGAAAAGAAAAAAAAGAAAGAAAGAGAGAGAGAGAAAGAGAGAGAGAGACAGAGGAAGAAAAAAGGAAGGAAGGAAAAAGAAAGAAAGAAAGAAAGAAAGAAAGAAGAAAGAAAGAAAGAAAGAAAGAAAGAAAGAAAGAAAGAAAGAAAGAAAGGAAAGAGAACCCTGACTTCTAAATCCATGTCTTAGTGAGATGCAAATAATACATATGAACAGTGTGCTAGTGCCAAAACAACAGAGATTCTTATCAATTTTTATCGGATTAACCTTAAACTTTTGTATACCTGGAAAAAACAAAGTTTCCGTATCACAGTTTATGTAATTGTGGCGCATCTTTGTTATGGTGTCAGGCATGCGACTTGAGTAAGGCAGGCTGTCCGGGACTCTGTTTGAGCTTAATTGAGAATGAGAGATTGAGCTGAATAAGGTTAAATACTCCACTGTTCTCTCATCAGCTCCTATTTCTTCTGTTCAGTTAGTATTAAAAGGACCACAATAAAGGGATTTGCTACAATTTTCTGACCTGTGTCAGCCTACAATGATTTTAAAGTGCCAGGTCACAACCTGGGAATATGTTAATTACTGTGGATTTTTAAAAAACAAAACATAGTTTTGTTTTTGAATCACATTGTTGACATAGGAGAATTGGAAAAGATATAGCTTCCTCTTTCTTAAAATAAGAAAAACATGGACCACATATTTAGAATTTTAGAAATTGAAAATTTCCTTCTACTACTGAATTTTAAATATGTAACTTACATTTTCTTTGGCCTCCAATTGATTTCTCTTTGTGGGTTAAGTGACAGCTACTGATTACATTAATATTCAAATCATTCCTGTCTTCCCAAGAGGTCATTTAAAAAGAATAGCCTGTGTTCTCCCATGAATAGAATTACTTTATCTCTTGTAAAGATGGTTTGTAGATGTCAGGGATTTTCTTACAGTACATGGACAAAATAAATATATCTACTGTGCCATCAGGTAATTTACTATTTTACAGACATTATAGCAAATATGCAATGTTAAATCCACCAAATCTACAGGTGACATTCCTTTATAACCTGCCCCATTGCAAAATAAAACAAAACGAAAACAAATAAACAAACACAACGACAACAACAAATACAAAATGAACCTAGAAGTCTATTATGAAGAAATGGTTGAATTGTGACAAAGGTGATCTTTGCTCAATCCACTTTTTTAAATCTAAAATTAAATTTTCTTCTAGTATAATAAGATTATTTTTGACAATAGTTTCATCTTTAGGTGTAACATTACATTACATTGAAACAGTTCAAAGCTACAAAGAAATTACCACTGGCATAAGCTATAGATTAGACCATCCATGATTTTACTAGTGAGAATTCCAATCAACGGTATTGTTCTGCAGGCCTAAAAATTATTTCTCTTTTTCCTCCTTCAAAGACACTTTAACAATTAGCAAGTAAACCAAAATACAGTCTAAGAGTGAGAACTCTCCTTTTAAGTGAAGGTAGTACGCCTCAAATTTCCTGTTCACTTTCTCTGAATGTAACTCAATCAACTCACAGATCATCTTGGATTAGGAGAAATTAATAATTCATAAGTATTTTCCCCTAAAACATATATTTGAAAGCCCTTTTTGTCTGTTTATTTCTTCCTGGTATGCCGGTTCTTATAAAGGCACCCTCCTACCATCTCCAAGTTTCTATATTAAGATGTCAATTACCTCCACAATTGCATTTAATAACTGTGAAATGTGGAGGATTTTATGGATGCTATTTCTAGAAAATGTATCCATTAATAATAATTGAATTATGTCATTAATTTGAAATAATGTAAGAGTTGCAGCGTTTTATTTACTTTTTACATAAATACATTATATAGGATTGAGGAATTAAATAGATTTCAAGACATTTATATATTTTTAGAAATATCTCGATATGTGTTGTAAGAACACATCTGATCAGCTGAAGTATGGAACAAAAAAGTCAAACTTTAATGCATTATGAGACACTAAAAAGTATTTGAAAACACATATTATAGAAATCCAGAAGTGTCTACCTGGGAAGAGAGACACTTCTCATATGTTAGGGAACATATGATTTCCAAGAGGTACACTATATATCTAATAGTGGGCATTCACTATGTCACCATCAGGACATGAGCTACAGGAGGAATTACATTTTAATGGTCAGGTTTACATCTATGAAAACATACCATTTCTCGGAGAGCACATAAAACACCAGTTCATAAAACTTGCTTCACCAAATTTGTCCATATGAATCACCACCTGAAAAACATCAGCCATCCTAGTAGACAGATGGAATGTACATGAAAATAGCTTATGATTAAAATTAGGGATTTAGGTTGTGGAATTCACATTATTTTGGCAGTATTTTCCCACAAGCATATCAGCTCCGCTGCACTCCCCTACACTCTAAAAACTGACAACAGACTCTGAATATTGTAATATGTTAGGTAGGTGGACAGATAAGTGGACAAAATAGAACTCTAACCAGCAAACTCCTAGCTGTAAACAGTTGTCTACACAGTAGTCTGACTTAGTGTAAACAGAGTTCTCAGTTTATGAGAAGCCTAGCATTTTCCATATGCACTGTCATATTCCATTCTCTTTCTAATATTCATGCTTCATTAGCATTTAGCACACAGGCCTTGGTTTTCTTGAAATGAAATATAAATGTATTGCCTTTTTATATTTGTGAGTAATATATGATTCCAGTTGATACCAAGGTCTTGGTAGTGTGTTTAAGACACTAAATTCATTAAATTCCTACTCTTCTACTTTTTTATATGCAAATATTTTCTTGGATGTTGTAACAATGTGTTTTGAAGTTTGCGACATGAATTGGTGATGCTAACCTGATCACTTTGGTATTAGTGTGGAGTGCTACCAAATTAGCAAGAGATGGTTCATGGTGTAAACCTGGGAATGGAAGAGTGCTCTATCTGCAGCCCTCTGCAGCAGTGGGAGTGTGCATGCATGCAGGGATGCTTTTTTCTTATGAAACACTGAAAGCAACTTGGAAGGCAAACAAGGCAAGGGTTTTAGAAAACCTGACATCTTGATTATTTTTTATTTAAATTGTGATTTACCACAAGTCCTCCCACTACTTTTTAATAGATCACTAAAAATATTTATTGCAGATAATTTTTATTATTGTTTATTTCAGCAGTCAACTGTCTTATGTAGTAAACATAAGGTGACTTGATCGTGAACTTTATATTTTGGGGGTGCTGAAGTATATCAATTGATATTTCTTTTTCCTTTTGGTTTCTTAAGACAGGCTTTCTCTTGTATAGCCTTAGCTGTCCAGGACCTCACTCTGTAGACCATGCTGCCCTCGAACTCACAGAGATTCACCTGTCTCTATCTCAGAAGAGCTGGGATTAAAGGTGTGCACCACCACCTGCTCCCAGTCTGAATTTTCATTTTTATTTCTGAAGAATAAACTTGGTTATCTATTATTTTATTTATTTTATAAAACGATTTATAAGAACTCATAAGAAAAAGGATAGTAGAAATGTATGCTTGCAAGCTAATCTAAGACAGTTGCCTCTAAAGACAGTGGAGATAGGATTACACTCCTTTAAAAAAAATATTGCTCGTAAAAGACATCTCAGCAAGCACATGTATCTCAGAAATATACATAGTCTGTAGAGCATTGCACTGGGGAAAGGTGGGCTGCAGTAAGATCTACCACCCATAATGTGCCTGCAGCATGCATGTTGCTTGTCTGTTTATCAATGCAATGTCTGTAGTTTGTCTGTAATTTGCATTTTGCCTGAAAGTCTCTATGCTCATTAACCGTTTACAGGTGCTGCACCATTCTGTGGAGCTGCAAGTACTAAAGGAAGGGGCAGTAGTTCTAATGACAAAACAGGGGCAGCCCACTAACCTGTTTCTGGCACATCCTTGGGCAGTGTTTGATAGAGAATTCAATGACTTAGATATTTATAACCAACTTCAGGAGATAGAATGGAGCTATTGTCTGAATGAGGGCTAGGTTACCCTATTGCATATTGGAGATGTATTTAGTTCTGGTTACCTTGGCAACACTTCCCTGGTGGCAGGGGGCTGGGGGGAGAGAGAGGAAATTGACCAGTAATGATTTAAATATAAAAATCACCACAAGTTTTCCCTCAAGATGTGACCAGAAAATTCAGCAGAACTTAATCACATGCTGTTGTTTTTTTAAAACAGTTTTCAATAATATATACACTTTGTGGCAATGCAGAATAGAAGGTCATGAGGTTAGACTGTTGATGAATAAATTCTAATAGGTTAAAACTACATAGGAAATTAAGTACACTAGGTATTAATATTGAATTGTATTCTGTTAATTCTCTTTAAAATTAAGAGAATTTAATGTGATGTCAGTTAAATGAGAACAGCATTTATCATTATTTTGTGTTTTCCTTTCTTAATAAAATGACATTAT
Source organism: Rhabdomys pumilio (assembly GCA_030674055.1). Classification (NCBI taxonomy): domain Eukaryota; kingdom Metazoa; phylum Chordata; class Mammalia; order Rodentia; family Muridae; genus Rhabdomys; species Rhabdomys pumilio. The sequence goes on along the minus strand of JANHMN010000007.1, from coordinate 30,089,978 downwards.
TCTATAACTAAGAGAAAAATCAGAAATGTAGGCTGGCACATAACTCCAAGAAGTGGGTGGCATGTTTTTATCTTTATCTATAGTCTATATGTCTGTCTGTCTATCTATCTATCTATCTATCTATCTATCTATCTATCTATCTATCTCTATCTATCTAGTATCTATCTAGTATCTATCTAGCATCTATTTATCTGTCTATGTATATATTTATCTATCTCTATCATCTGTATCTTCTGTATATAACTATCTCTACCTGTGTTTTAATCAACTGTCTGGTCTTATATCCAATGTTTAAATAAAAATAAAAGATCCTCATTTTTTTCTAGTCAGTGTCTGAAAATATTTTTATTTTTCAATATAGCATTCCTATCTTACCTATGTGTTCATAGTACAATATTTAAGGGGGAGAAAAATCTCCCTGAGTAAAAGTTGATTTAGTGAGTACTAAATCAGTCTCTTAAACCAGGACAACTTATTTCGTCAATGAAAGCTACTATTATTGTGACCATCATTAATATTAATAAAAGTAGAGATGCCAGAGGTTTTGGTCTTTGTCTGTGAAGCCATGTAAAGGGCTAGACACTGAGCAAAGCAGAAAGTGAGCCCACTTCTTCTACTCAGTTATATTACAATGTAAAATACTGTTTTGTTCAATTTTTCATCTTATTCAGAGACATATATGTGTCTCATGCAAATTATTAACATTAATAATCCCTTCCATTTTTTTACTAATGACCACAAAATAATTGTCTATGCACTTTACATATGCGTTGAAGGGAAATTGAAGCTGAGTACAACAAGAAGTGAAAGTCTCCTATTTTCCATACTAAGGAACATATTTCATAGAAGAAAATTCTCAGTGCTTTGTTTATCCTCTCCACACCCCACAGCATTTCTTTAAATGGAGAGATTCATTTTAGAAACCAACCTAATTAAAAACCTCTACTCTAACCTGTCACCTTTACACTGTTTAAAGTCTTAAAATATGATATCTCTTGAAACATGAAATTGGCTCAGCCTGACTCTTTAACCCAATTCAAAGCTATGCTTCTCTTTTGGAAGTCATCTTTTGTATTTAAACCAAATAGGTACCCACTGAATTTTTATACGTTTTAGTGCCTGCAAATAAAAATTTACAACAGATCAGAATAAACAATGTTAATAGACTTTATCATGACAATTGCCTGTATTAAAAGACATAGGGTTGTCTTCTCATGTACCACAAAATAACAAAACTCTAGTATAATTTGGGGACAATGCATTCTTTCCACATGTTCAGTTACTTACCTCATTGAAAGGAAATTCTATGACCATTCTTCCTCATGAACTTCTAATCACTTCATTTGGTGGTAAATTAAGTTATCAAAGTACTTACTGACCCATTGTGTCAACCAAACATTTGAAATATGACTATAACTATTAAAACACATGAAATTTAAAACTAATAAAATAACATAAAGTATCTCATTAATGACATCACACTGATAATTTTCACATATTGTATTGAATAAAATGCAGTATAACTAATATAACTTTTATTGACTCACCTTTAGTTTCTTAAGCTTTGCTACAATGATATGTTAACATAACTTTGTGGTTCATATCTGTGGTTTTCGTTGTATCAATCTTAGTTCATATAGACAAGATTTTTTGTATACACACACAAAAACCCCCAACAATTGAAGACAAATAAATGAAGCAACATTTTCTAGTGCTGTTATAATAAATCCCTGCATAGTTAGTATCTTGACACAACAATAAGTTATTCTGTTACATTTCTTCTGTTCAGAGACCTAAAGGGAATCCCACTGGGCTGAAACTAATGTGTCAGCAGGGCTAGGTTCCCTTTGAAGAAATTAAGGAAGAATCACTTTGTTGCCCTTCCACTATCCTCTATTTAGCATTTTATTCATCTTCAAAGCAACATTGGAATCAGCACTTTCAGCACTGTTATTTCTCTCATAGTCTCTTCTGATTCTTATATAATAAAATGACCCGTAATTACATCACCTCTAACTGGACAAACCAGGGTAGTCTCTCATTTCAGGATCACCTGATCTGCTGCTTTTGTTTTCCCTAGTCACATGTAATCACAGGTTCCTGAAATGAGAATGAGAGATATTTGTAGGTTTCCATAACTCTACTTACCACAATGTTTATACATGTGTTTGTATTTAATATAATTTAAGAAGAATATAAAATTTGTCTTTCATGTACTTATTTATGTGTAATCCATTATGTATTATGTATATCTATGTGGTTTTTTTTTTTCTCACAAAAATCTCATTGTCTCTCATCAAACTTTCCATTATTTTCTTCATGGCATTATTTATTCTTATGATCTATATCCCTTAAAAGCTTCAAATAGCTTTCATCTCAACCAACAAGTCATAGATAAAGGCTAGGACCTAGCCACATTTAAAAAATAAGTTCTCATTTTTAATTCATTGCTTCTGATTAGATCAAAAAATTATCCAAGTTTGCTGTGTTACTCATATTGATTAATAAGTGAGCTAGTAACCATGTGGGCAAGAAAAGAATGGGGCCTCCAATGGAAGAACACGTATTTCAGCAGGAGAAAATCAGTCGACCTTTTATGAAGAAGAAAATGCTTTTAAGCAAAGATGAATAAAGGAAAGGAGAAAACTACTTTTCTCTCTAAGAGTCTTGGTTACTTGAACACACCTGTTCAGACTTTTTGAGTCTATCTTGGGGTATACTAATGTTAAATCAAATGTAATTTTCCCAGAAGCAGGAGAAATGTGGCAGATATTGGGCAATACTTTATTCTAACCTTTGGATGTAGGAAAGGTTAACTATATTGATGTATAGTCAATATACACTATATTAGATGTCATCTGTCACTCTTTACTCCCCATAATGTTTTTGGATAATGACACATAATGGAAGGTAGTTGAGAATAGTACGAAGAGTCAGAATTTGACCTTTGTGAGAATTTTTCAAAGGTAATAACCCATCATTTAGAAGTAAGGCCATCTATATGGCATCATATGCTAAGGTGCAGTCTTTATATATTATGTTTTTATTTTCAATAAGGCTAATGATTTACCTTAAACCTGGAAAAATTACTCATTTACCATATCTTATGCACAAAATCTAAATATAACTTGACATCAGTTGCTTGAACCCTAACAGTCTTGCTACTGTTAGAGCAGCAGGCATCTTATCTGATAACCTGATATGATAGTTGATAGTCCATGCTCTCAAAATCACTAGGGTTGTTGGCAACAACTCACCATCAGCAGCTGCATAGCATAATTTTGTACTATGAATGTTAGACATCAAAAAGGGAACTTCCGGTTAAACCATAGCTTCATCGCTGTATCTTCAGCAATAGGGACATATCATTAGTTCTTACCTGTGGCCACCATTAGTGATAATGTGTTTTATTTCATGATGACCATAAGAAACTTACTGGACAACAGATAATCTGAACTTGATATTCGGGTTTTCTTTCAACAACCTTAAGCCTTTACCTCCACGTGGAAGCCTTTCCTTAGAGCTGTCTGCTATCAGTACTATTCTCCACTCTTCCACGTGACTTTCAAATTCTGTAAAGAGTGCTCAGCATTATATAACAAACTCTTTGATTTTTTTCTTTTAAAAAAAGAATTAGTGAGCTGGACATCTAAAGACTCACAATCATTTACTTCAAGCAACTGTCAGTTTGCTTTGGTATACAGCAGTTAGCAGGGTACTAACACAAGGTTAGCAAGGCTCAGTACAGCAGAAAAGATTCCATCACTTGTTTGGTCAAACAAGCAGTATTAGAGCAGCATGTGGGGACGTCACAGTCTTATTTAACTGTGTGTAATACACAATCATTCTCCATGAGCTGGCCTGCTTACTCCTTTTGCAATTCGCCTGCAGGGCTATTTCTCATCTCCCACCCATGCCTGGCTTGGCAGAGCTGACTCGGTAGCCAGCTGATAACCAAAGTAATGCAGGGCTCGATTCTTGTCTTCTGTGCTTACCACTAGAGCCTTCTCCTTGAGTCTGATAGACATGCCCAATGCTGGGTGCTTTGGCTATGGCTGTAACCATTGCTTGTTCCTGGGCTATGTCTTGATTTGTTAGGGGCTGAGACCTACACAAACAACCTCTGCCTACCTCATACTATCATATGATAGGAAAATTATGTAATATGCTCTGGGAGGATGACACTCCAGCTTTAGAGGTAATCTTTTAAAAGCTTAATCTTCTCATCTGCTTTATCACTTATCTCTTCCAAGAACTATTGTTGAGGCTTTATCACCTTCTAAAAGCTCAAGAGCAGAACACTTTATAAGCTGTGTGTGTGTGTGTGTGTTTTTTCCTCACTCAAATTCTGGCTTAATATAAATCTTGTCTTATTTTCTTTTAGGTGCCACTGGCTATCTTCCTTATTTCCTCTCTTTCTTGTCCTCAAATGCTTTGGCTCTTTGCTAACCTAGCTTATACAAAGGTCTAAATTATTCAAATTCTTAAGTTTTTTCCCAAAAAATATCTCTCACACACACACACACACACACACACACACACACACACAGAGTGTAGCTTAGTAAAGCCATTAAAGCACCACAGTAGCCCTAGTGATTAGTTAGATTATTTTCTTTCTTAAATATCCTGTGACTCCAATTCTGTCTGGCCAAGTGAATTGAACACCCAAAATCATCTCTCACATTATGAATTCAATCTGTATGCTTCTTTTTCCCTCTACTGCCTCCTAGTCTGTGATATTCACATGAACCTCAGCCAGTGATAACCAACTTCTGCTTAGGACTCATATAACCCAATCCTTCAGGGACTGGGTTTCCTGGTATTGTATTAGGACATGCACCTTTTCCCTTAGTGAGGGATTAGTGGTCACAGTCTCTAACTGGCCAGGAGACTCAAATGTATCTCTGTCCTCTTTGTTCTACAATCTCACAAATCAGGCTCTGCTGAGCTGCTTTATTTCTTCTCTAAACGTTTCAATGGAAGAAATTCATTTGTGAAATTTTCCCTGCATACTAGAATGTTGACTGGCCCATGTTGGTATCTTCCTCCCATTCTCCCTACAGAATCATGAATGTTCGTTCCCTTTCTCTGTAGTAAAAGTCAGAACTGATGTGTATCTTATAAAACCTCACTTTTAGTCTCACCCTACTCACTGCCCAACTTGTTCTAAGGTTTTGAATCCTAAGAAGGATTCTTCGTTATGTGAAACTAATTTGGATTTTCTTCCTTTTCTGTCTTGCCAGCTGTCTGAATCAGGAAGTTCACAGTTGCACCTATGTCATTCCTTCTTTTCTCCACCTTTCACTCCAATTCAAATGTTAAAGTAGACAGTGTATCCACATGTCTTTTTATCTCCCTTAATTCCCCCACTGTGTGGATACATTTTTTTTCCTGGGGAGATAACTGAGCTCAAGATCTCATTGTTCATAGCAAAGTCTACTCTTCTACTGTAAGCTCAAAAATCTCAGAATATATTCTAATATATCTAGTCTGTCTTCTCTTTAGGGGTCGTTTCTGTACTCAAATATTAGACCCCATTCACTAGGTAGGCATGGCACATAGAGGATGATATCCACTGTGGGATTTTCCTTGCTGTAAAGATGTTGTCATCCCAAATGTCTCCACTTTAATTACATGTCTTATTACTCATAGCAGAGATCCTGTAACTGCTACCCACCCCAGAAGGGAGGTATATCTTCCCATAGCACATGAAGAAAGGTAAAAATACAGAGATTTTTCCATAGATAGTTTATCCTCAGACGTATTCACCTCAGTCATTTGTCTTTATGCCCTTTATAGAGGTAATGCAACAGCTCCTCCCTAACTCATTTTTCTTTCTATTGGATCTTTGTTGGAGTACCAGCTGTATGATTTTCTTAGGAAGATCAAATGTCTGTTCACCTCAGTTAGGACACAGATTATTGACCATTCAAGTCTATCTTCATGTGCCAGTGAGTGATTTGGGATCAGTTAAAGGAGCATTAATGACTCTCAGGTACCTACAATTAATGCAGAGCTCATGGAGCAAGGTTTTTGAATCACAAATGCTAAATCTCTAAATCTCTGGTTGCCAAACCAGCAGGAAACTACCAAATAACCTTTTCTTCCTCAGTAATTGTTTGATAATTATAGAACTTGGGGAAGAGATCTCATGAATTAGGTAATGTTTTGGCGTTTCCTGATCCTTATCATTTTGAAGAGTTCTAAGTATGATGAGTCTCTCATTTCCTTCAAAGGGTAATATTTCATTCAGGAAGATACAGCTACTTGTCATGAAGGTTGTGAATGCCATCAACATACCAAAGTTGCTGTTTTGAGTGGTTGTATTGAGATGATATTATAAGAACGTCCTTCAATATTTTGTCAGTTTGATGAGGCAAAATGTGAAATGATCCACTATGAGAATAGTTTCCAAATATGGTGTTTGAAGCAGAGACGTGGATGCTACCCAGCTACTGGCAAAAAAATATCAATTGCCTGGAGCTCATTGTAGCCTTACAGAGTTACAAAAAATGAACAAACAAACAAACAGCACAGAAAAAAAATAAAACAAAACAAACAAACAAACAAAAATCCCTGTGAGGATGTAGTCCAAAATTTCTCATATAGGTGGCAGCTAGTAGGCAGTAACCTATTTAAGTGAGATAATAGATATGAATAAATGGTTGTTTTTGCAAAGTATGCAAGTGGAAAAGAAGTTATTTAAAAAAAGAAAATTGTGGGTCTCTGGTCAGTTGTCTCAAATTGTCCTTGGTAATTCTGCTTAACTAAGTTGGAAGGTATGTTACTGTCTTTGTGAGGTAGCTCTTTAAAGGATCTTGCATGGAAGCAATCTTAATGGTCTCCAGGCTTCTATACAAAAAGAAAGAAAAGAGAGAGGACAAGAAAGGAAAAAGAGAAGAAGAAGGAAAAAGGATTGTAAGGAGAAGGAGGAGGAAAAGGAGGGGGAGGAGGAGGAGGAGGAGGAAGAGGAGGAGGAGGAGGAAGAGGAGGAGAAAAAGAAGAAGGAAAAGAAAAAGAATCAGAAGGGGGGAAAACAAAAGATTTGCGACGAAAAGAGAAAAGGGACAATAATTTTAATTATATTTCTGAACATGCAGGGGAAGTCAATAGCAAATATTTACCAGGAAACTCATCTGAACAGAACACCTCTACGATAGCCTTCTGTTGTTAATGTCTTGAAAAAGGTTTTTGAACAATGCATCTGAAAATATTTACTGAGGGAATACTGAAAAAAAAATGACCACGGTGCTTCTTTGAGAGATGTAGTAACAAAAGCTATAGTACATCATTTCAAATATAAAATTGCAATTCTCTGTACTGTTTTGCTATCAGCTACACCAATTAATGCAGATGATGCTAATTAAAAATAAATTTAGAGAGTGATTAGGTTTTCTTGCCATTGTTAGGGAGAATTGATTCTTCTATAGATCTAATATGGTAAAGTAAGAAGTTAATGATATATTGATGTATTTTAAAGCACCTAATTTAGACAATATTTCTGAGGAAAACATTTGTGTTAATACCAAATATTAAATGACAAACGTTATTTCTTGGAATAAGAATGGCGCTATTTGAGGACCCCTAGAGCAAAACACATGCTGATGTTTCAAATAAATTATCGCGCGTGGCTATTGCATCTCAATTTTTAGTTTTATAAAACTTGTAATACAAGAATTCTCTTGCACATGTGCTCCTTTATATGACAGTTTACAGCTGTGCACTGCATAATAACTTTAATGAACAAAATTATGTGCTGCAGAACTTGCTACAAAATTTCACGGTTCCATCTGGACCACCTTTCAAACTGGAGAGGCTGAAAGTGGGAGAGATTTGACTAGATTATGGAAATCATCGGGAGATAGCCTCGGTTAGTTTCAAAATTTCGCAGATAAGTTCAATAAGTAAAGCTAGAATTATGTACTTTGCACACTGAAAGAAATTTCTACTTGTGATAACATTTCTCTCTGCTTAAGGAGTTGCCTACAGACAGGGAGCTAGCTCATATTCAAGAATCAAGGTTCGTAAAACTTTCAAAAAAAAAGTCTTGAAATTTGATTATGTATTATCTTTTACAAACCTAAATAGTGCAGCTGTCTTTTCTGTAGCTTTCTAAGCCTTTACATTTGGGAAATATGGGTGTAATACTTAAATATATGTTGTTTGTGTTTTTACACCCAAACAGACAAGAATCCAATATAAGCAAATATGAGATAGATTATAGATTAATGGCAAGAAACTGTCAGTCATTGTTTTCTTCTAATGTTTCTTATTCATCTCTTGAACTTCCATTCTTTATCCTAACTTGCATTTTCTTCTCATTCAAAACATATGATACAAAGAAAAAAAAAGCATTAAGTAAAATGAAAAGAAAAGAAATCTATTTGTTTGGCACTGTGTGAAGAACCCTATGTACCACTCCCCACACACACATACACACATTGCCAAAAACTTAAAACTGGATTTAGAAAGACAAACAGTCTATTTTGAAAGGTGTTCTTTTTATGATGACATAATGTGACAAATGAAAATGTTGTTATTATTTTTAAGATTAATTGGTTCTTTGTTATAGGGCAGTATATTCTATTAGTTTAGGATATATGTACAAACACATGTACACACGTATAAAGAGCAAAGACTCAAACATGAATTTGTTGATGAAATTAGGATTATTGTATCTTGTAAGTGAGGGAAAAGTTGTTTTTGGTAAATATATGTACCTAAAGGTACTTAAACTCAATATAAACTCTAATTTTCATGTATTAAGGTAAACATATATTGACTAAATACTGAAATTATATGACAAAAAGCTTTGCGTAAAATAAAAATGTCAAAAAGTATTCCTTAGTTCTATTTATATATAATAATTTAAAACTATGCTAGGTAAGATTAGACAACATGCTTTCATTCCAAAACCATAAAATATTAAGATAATTATTGTCTCTGTGAAGTATGAGTGTTGACATTTTCCTCAGAATTTATTTAAAATAGGTTAAATGTAAGGTTTTTTTTTTTTTTTTTTTTGCCAAAAATGTGAACACACACAAACATATATCATTAGTGAGATTAAAAAGAATACACAGGTAACTTACAGTGAATTAATCTCTATGTGGAGAAATTACAATAAATTGGATCTAAAATTTTACTGTTTATCTCTCTGTATTCTATCATATATTATGTGGATGATGCCCAGTAAACACACAGATTCCTACACTCACCAATTTAAATACAAGGGGTTCCGTAGAACACAATTTATTTACACTTTTATCAGCCTGGGCTTCCATTTTAAAAGAAAATTGAACAGCATACCTACTAACATAGTCATTAAGTCATGAGTTGAAGAAAGCGAGCCAGAACCTGATTATAGAGAAGCCATGTGGAACAGCAACTTTTGTTGTTATTTTTATTGTTGGAACTAGTTTCATATATTAAAGGAAAATTCAATATTATGTTCATATTTTATGTTGGGAACAAAAATATTTACCCCTACTTTTATGCTCAACAAAGTAATTAGTTTCTTAACAAGTATAATATTTAAGCTAAATTAACCAATTATAAACAACAATAGAACAAAAAAAGCATCATTTGGACAGCGCTTTTTAAACTAATTATAAACTCCTCAAATTGTGATTAAGTATGCTGAGCCAACATGATAGCATATATATACATATATACATACATGCACACACACACACACACACACACACACACACACACACACACACACCAGCAACTTGTCAATTAGAAGAAAACACAAGCAAAAAACTCATTCCCTGTCAATCTTCCTTTTTCTTAACTTCAGTGGGAATTATCAACAAGCTTTAACAGTACAGAATTGAAACACAGTAACTGGAAAACAGATATACTGATCTTCATTTTAGCAGTACAGTCAAAGAAGGCAGGCATACTTCGAGTGGAAAGTTAATTCTGGGTCTGTGTTAGCCTCTCTAGAGGATAAAATGATCAGCATCCAAGCACCCTGGCTTTACCAGCAGTTCACGTTCACACAGTTTCAAATGAGACACATCATTCCTATTTCAAGCAACGTGCACAATTTAATAGCCTTTAATAGCCCAGCAGTTTCACTTTACTATTCGAAGTGCTCCAATCTATTTAATGTAGACTGGTTTTTAAAGTAAATTGGCATAAGTAAGCTCGATAGCATCACAGGCCCTGCTCAGAAGACTCTTGGGTACAAGGGGTGAAAATTTTTTGCAGTCTTGCTAACAAAATTAGTTTCTGATGCATGACTTGAGTAGGAATAGAGACATAAGCCAAGAAAACTGGAAAGTTCTCTCTGTAAGTCAATAAAGTCAGATACTACTTTAAATAAAGCCAGGCTTTAGTAATTAGTGCAAATTTTACTGTGATTTTGGCATGAAATAATTATTCCTTGAGGTACTATTCTCAGCTCAACTTAATAGAAAACTCAAGTGGGAGAATGATGTGTGTGCCTGCTCTATGGATTTTGTCAGTATCTATAACCCCAAATATTTTGACACGTGCATTCCTGTAGTATCCAAAGCTCCCTGCCATTTAGAATTATAATTCCTCCGTAGAGTCAAGGCTTAGGCTGATGCTAGCTTATGGCGCTCTCTTGGAGGTCAGAAGAAAGGTGACACATATTTTAATTAGTCTAATCTTTAGCTGTGGGTAGATGATCTTATCTAATCTTTAGTACTTCCACAGACAAATGCATTCTTTAAGAAAAAAATAACCAATCTTCATGAATGTGCAGCTTTTAGGAAAGACACAGCTGATCGAGCACCACTTTTGTTTTTAACATTTCTTTAAAAAAACACTTAGCAAGTGCTTATTTGTTTTAAGCTTGCTGATCACCTCCCAGCCTCTCCACTGTAAACAGGCTTTTATTTAAATGTATCACTTTTGGACTCTTCTTGGCAGACTTTCCAACAGGAAGACTTTGCTTTTATTGAAAATGAGTATGTACAGAGTGAATTTTAAAGAAGTAGCAACATACAAACTAAGCAATTGCGAGGAGGGTGGGGTAAAGGAGTCTGGGGAGGAATTGAATCTGAAAGACATTTCCAGTGTGTAAATATTTTACTAGAAAAAAAATAAATAAATGATTTACTTTGGCAACAGCATCAGGCCTCTATTGGTACACATTGTCATTTATTTCTCAAAGTATCTTTCTCCAGTTTAACATTTGTTGAGGCTTGATCAGTTACTATGTATTGTAAGGCTAAATACTGACCCTGGTTGCCTCCAATGTCATATTCCTGTAGATTCAAGTGATGCTATGTAACCTGCTACCCCCAATCCCACTATCCCTGATTGGTGTATAAAGATGCCTACAGGCTGCAGCTGAGCAGAAGAAAGATAGGTGAGGTTTCAGTTCCTGGGTTTGGGGTCTAAGGCAGGGACTACAAGAAGAAGAAGGTGGAGAGAGGAGAAGATGTCATGGTGTAGGTGAATCATTAAAACATGGCCATGAAGGCTTAAACAGTTGGACCTAAGAGCTGCCCACATGAAACGTGGGAAATTATAACTAAGGGTTATTGGCTGGAATTTAGACATAAGAGCATAGAGCACAGATATTTGCCCAGCTCTAGTGTTGATTAAGGCTTGTAAAATTAAAAAATGTGTGTCTTTTATTTGGAATCTGAATGATTAAATTCAGGATAGAAATCACTATTGGGATTAAATATTCAATATAACAAACATTGGACAAAATAGAATCTCATTATAACCCAACACGAGTATTTTAGGTTGCACATGTAATTTAATGCCATTTTCTTCTTAGTCTTTTGATACTTGAAAGAGTGACCACACAAGTACCGCCAAGGTTTTAAAGAAGAGAGAACCTTGGAATCTTTGTGATTTACTATTGTCATCAACTTTCCCATTTTATGTTATCTAGAAAAAAAATCTTACCTACAAGAAGTGAACTTTATGGAGATATGTTTGATTTCTTTGTGTATAAAATAAATGTTTCAACACAGTTGTTGCATTCTCCCAAGTAATAAAGACCGAAGAAGAAGGAAGGAAACGAGAGAGATGGAGGTTGGTGGGGGCTTAGAAAGTATAAGGAATAGAGAGAAGTAGAGGATAGAACCTAAAATTTAATTGGAAAATGCTGTATGTAGTTGTTATAAATGATTAATAATACAGGGCAATGAATGGTTTATGTAGAAAGAAAAGGAAACTGAATACAATTAGTAACGTTGGTAGCATCCATTCTCCATAATATGTATTTATTCAAGCCAGGCACTGTTAAAAGCATTGTATATTCATTCCATGCTTCATCATTCTCTGCATATCCAGGTGGAACCATGTTGCTCCCATTTTAATGAGAAAACAGAGCACAGAGCAATCAGTCAATGTATCCGAGATTATACTGCTGAATGGCTAAAATAGCAATTAAAAATCAGAATGAGCATCTCATTTCAAAGTACACAGGATAAATTAATGTCAGTAGAGCTCAAATGAAATCCAGAGAAGCAAAAATAAAACAAAAGTCAAAAATATTTGTTGGGGAATTTTAGTTTATGAAATAGCATTTTTCAAAAGTTTTTCACTAGTCGACTGTCTTCAGTTTAACTTCCTATTCCTAAGAAGGTGGAGGGGCCAGAATGAAGGAGAGAGCTGTACAGGGAGACAGATTGTGAAGTACAGTCATTTGGCATAATACAGCCACGACAGTCCTCACAGCAGTTCCTGTTGTCTGTATATTATTGGTCCTATTGTCAAACTGATGAGGGTCTTCCTGGGTCCTACTTTTTCACACTGAACGAGCTACTTGAGGATTCTGGTAGTCGTGAAATCATTTTTGTGTGTCTATGTACACAAAAATGATTGCATTGGGTTCCGATTATTGGATAATTGAAGTCCAAACCCCAATTCTAAGCAGTGGGCCCTTCTAAAACTTCATGGGACAAAAAACCAAAGGACTTGACTATGAACAAGGTACAGGTAGGGAAGGGTAGGACTCGATAGGCATGTGAGTGGACAGGGAAGAGTCAGCATGAAAGTCACCAGAATGCATTATACACATGCATAACATGTCTATCAAAGAACAAATTTTATATGTATTGCAAGAAGTACAAAAGGAGGCAAATCACTTTTAGGGTGGAATATCAAATTACTTGTTTTTAAAGGACCTACTGATATGCCATTTAAAAAGCAAATCTCTGTTCTTTTCTCTGTGGCTGAGGTTTTAAAAATCAGTATTTGCTTCAGCTTTTAAAAACATATTGAGACTATTTGGAAGTCTGAGATGCCCTGCAATTAACAGCCTCTTTTGCGTAGGAACTAAGTTTTCTTCCCAACATCCACGTAGGGTGGCTCACAACTGGCCGTAACTTCCGGGACAGGATAGAAAGTTTTCTTTTGGCCTCTATGAGCAATCATATGCATGTGGCATACAAATGCAGAGACATATGAACATACACAAGAATAAAAACTAATGAAAATTAATTTTAAAAGGAAAGGAATGGTTTGAAGATTACATTTCCCCGGAATTAGAACATTAACTATTTTATGAGTAAAAATGAACTGAGTTCATATTTCTAGAAATATAACCTAAAGTGGGTAAGATCGATGAAGTATGTTATATCCTATATTTGTGAGTTTTGATGCAGATGACAAGAAAGACATTTTCTTTTCTTTATTGGTTATTTTAATTTATTTACATTTCAGATGTTGTGCCCCTTCCAGGTTTCCCCTTCACAGATCCACACCATATCATCTCCCCTCCCATTTGCCTCTATGAGAGTCCTCCACACACTAACTCACTCCCACTTCACCCTGCTACCATCCTTCTATATTGGGGCTTCAAGCAAAGGGCCTCCTCTCCAATTGATGCCAGATAAGGCAGTCCTCTGCTACATATGTAGTTGGAGCCATGGATCTCTCCATGTATATTCTTTGGTTGGTGGTTTATTCTCTGGAGGTTCTGGGATTCTGGTCCAGTTACTTGATACTCTTCCTATGGAGTTGACATCCCTTTCATCTCCTTCATTCCTAGGGAAGACGATTTTAACTGAGATTTTGTTTTTGTTTTTGTTATTTCATTTTGAATTATTTGCATAACCAGTGAGTCACTCAACTAGCAACTACATTCAAGGGTTAAAAGTCAGTATACGTTAATGGCAATTACTTAGATTCTAGAGTCTTAGAGAAACTAGAGTAAATCTATTGTGCCATCTGTAGTAATGACATTAGATACTGCACTTAAACTAATTCAATAATTGTGCATTTATTAAATCATTTTTAATAGCTTTAGTATATGACTTCAGGACTAAAAGGCAACAACATTGTCGTGATTACCTGAGAAGCTTCACTGAAGAGTGAATCACAGACTCAGCTTTCTTTCACTCTATGAACAGGCTTTCCCCTTGAGCTTCCTGATCACAGAAAGTCATCATTTACAGTGACTGCCCAAGATATAATCGCTGCTGTATGATGCATGGTGGCAGCTGCAGGTAGTGAGAGAAATGTCATGAGAAGTCGACGATAAGCTCCAGCCATCAGGGTATTAATCTGTGGGGAAAGGCAGATGTTCTGACATCAAGACAGAAGGCCAACTCTCTGCTCAGCAGCTGGAGAGGAGAAACAGGGACATTACTCAAATGAATTGTTAGAAAATGGTACCAAATGTCACAAAGGTGACGTTTGATTCTTGCAAGCGGTTGTTTCTGGTTTTTAGAGTAGTTCAGTTGCTGCACATTTTGTTGTTGAAGGTAGATTGTATAGGAGAAAAGTGCTTTACCTTTGGGGAAGAATCTAGTTGGAATAATCCTACTTTTCCAAAAGTACAGAATTATATTAGAGTCTAACCTGATTTACTGTTGAAAATATTTTTTCAGATTATGTCCAAACACATGCTTCATAAATGCATCATTTATAAATCTGGATGAGAGTTGTTTGCTGTTTATTTTGCAGCTCATGTACTGAGAAACTTGGTGAAAATTAAAAAGACATCAGACATTGTAAAGAAATAGTTATAGTTCTTTTTCTTCTGTCCCCTCACTTGTGAATTTGCAAGGTCTCCTTTTAAAAAGGAACAGTTTCAACATGGAGGCTCAATCTTCATTTTCAGCTTTTTTGTTCTATTTTATAAAACTAAGTTGCATTTTTCTTATGCCTACATCCAGAAAGTACCTGCTAAGCCATTTGTCAGTTCTTCTTTGTTATTTTCTGTAGTTTTCTGGAGTTTGCATTTAAGAAATGCTCTAATTTTAAGGAAGAAGTTTCCTTTAACCTTTACATTATTGCTTCGACTTTCAACTTCAACTCCTCTGTCCACTGCATTCTCAAACTTGCAGATGTGTAATTTTAGATAAATTCCCTGGTATTTGCCTACCATAGTTATATGTTCTGACCCATCAAATGATACACCAAATGTTTAGGCTGCAGAGAAAATATCTGCATAGCTCAGTTGTTAAAAGCACTTAACTCCTGCAGAGCACCTGGGTTCAGGTCCCAGCACTCATGTGGTGGCTTCAAACCATCTGTAACTTCAGTTCCTAAGGAACTAATACCTTCTTCTAGATTTCATGAGTTCCTGCATGCATGCAGTGCCTATAAACTCATCCTCTCTCTCTCTCTCTCTCTCTCTCTCCCTTTTTCTCCCTCCCCTCTCTCTCTCTCACACACACACACTCTCTCTCTCTCTTGCTGTCTTGCATATATGCATCCATATTATTTTAAAATTTAAGAAAACTTGCCAAATTTTGCATCTATGAAAAGTTCTAATTAGTAATCTTTTTTGAAAGACGTTTTAATTAAATTTATATATATATATATATATATATATTTATATATATTAATATAAAATAATTTTTTCTATGCATGTACAGCTGCATTTCAGAAGAGGGCATCCGATCCTATTACAGATGGTTGATAGCCAATATGTGGGTGCTTGGAATTGAACTCAGCCAGTGCTCTTCACCCATGAGCCATGTCGGCAGTCTTAGTAAATAATCCTAATTAATAAGCCCTAACTAAAATGAAGAATGTGGCAATCCATTAGAACACAATTAAACAAAATTAAAGTAAACATTATGTTTTTATTGAAATAAAATATTGATCTTTAAGTATTGCGTATTGTTTACTATACTAGATGTATAAAATGACAGACCAACTGTATTGCAGGAAAAACTTGCAAATTATACAGTTTTATGCAGTCCACTTTACAAAGCACACTTATACAGCCCACATTTTTTCTGGGGCCATTTGTTCCACCTGTCTCCAATTTTTAATAATGGAAACTACAGTCAAATAAGTAGAAGTTAAACATCTGTTTGGAATGTCAGTCAGCCATTTTAATTTTATGGAGAACAAGCAATTTATTCATATTATGATAAAAGGTGGACACACAGATATAGAGAGACACATTTTATGCTCTTATTAATAAGCATAAAGAAACAAAGTTTTAATAACTGTTAGTAGTTATAGTAGGGTGGGAGCTGTTCTGACTTCAAATAGTAGCAAGTTCTAACAAATTCTAATCAAGTAATGTTCTAATGACTGCTTTGAATATAGTCTGAAACTTAGATTTGACATTAATTTTCAGCCAATTATTTAGCTATTGGAATGTACTTCATTCTCTCTACATATGTTCAACATTCTGTTTCTGCCTATATAGCAAATGTTTGTGGGCAGCTTGTAGGATACTTATTTTGAGCTCAGATCCTCCATAACCAGTCATAACGATGTCCTTAATGCTGAAAAGGTTCCAGGCTTCATTTGGTTTGAAATGTACTGTTGATGATGCTAAACATGGCAGCTGAAGTGATCATGCATTTTCCAGGAAACCTCCCGAAACAAATAGAGGAAGGTTAATATTTTGAAGCATTTCAATGACTTTATTTTTTGAGATTGTATTTTAATTGCCATAGTTTTTTCCTTTTCCTTCTACCAAATCCTCCAATACAATGTACTCCCACTCTCCTTCTAATTCATGGCCTTTTTTTCATCAATTTTTGCTGCATGTATGTATGCATTTGTATATACATATACATTCTTAAGTAAAACCTGCTACATACACTTAATATGTATATGTATGTACTGACCATTTGTCACTGGACAATCCATGTGCTCTTCCCTGGGGATGACCACCTTCCCTGATCCCAGCTTTATTCTATTGTCTGTTGTTCTTTGTATAGGTTTTGTGGGTTTTTCTTTGTCTGCTTCATCATGGTTCATCGTACCATTGCTCAAGTCACATTTGGACAGTCATTTTGGTGAGAATTTATCAGCACAGCTTCTGAAGTTTTAAGGAGATGCAGTCTGACAGCAACAATCTCGATCATCTGGCTCTTAAAAGGTTTCTGGCCCCTCTTCTGCAGTATTCCCTGAGATTAGACATAGGAGTGTTTGTAGATGCATTCATTGTGACGGGGCTGCACAACTCCACATACTGTTTGGAGGAGTTTACTTAAAACTAGACTCCTTACTTTTGAGTTATATATTAGGCAGGATGAGGGAGCAGATGGTCCATAGCTGAGCCCTGATACTGTGGCAGCTTCTTGTTGCTGCAAGAAACCCCTGGTTTGGAGTTTTGTTGTCACTCTTTGAGGAGCAGCATGGTGACAGCAAATGCAGTTCACGTTAACACTTATGAAAATGGGAAAAAGAATTCCATAGAAGCATTTTATGTTGTGTAACCTTTTATTGTGAGGTTCCCTTAAGCCTTAGAAACTTAAAGATAATCAAAATTTTACATGTAAATAATACATTTTGTCAAATCCTTCTTTTTCTAGGCTTAAGGGAATTTATAATATGGTAAATTTTTGCTTCCACTTTCTTTATTTTATAGCTTTTTAAAAAATATGTGTAAGCACAAGCTATACTTTTCTTAAGATTTGTGACCATCTGAACAATTGGGGAAATGTAAGGTTATATGAGACCTATAAGTAATAATTACTTTTAGCATGGTGTGATGATACCTAATCTGTCAATGATCTGAGGAGGGAACCAATGGGATTGTCAGAACTGCTCACAAGACACACATTTGTACTTTGAAAACATTTTTGTTGCATCTGATCATGAAACCTTATTAAGTACTTTTGGAAGAATATCTTACCAGGTATTAACATGTTAGAAATTTAGTTCTTGTCAGATATTCTTACATAAAATAATCAGCCTTTAAGTGAGGCAGCAAAGAGCATATTTAATTAGACCTCTAGATAGAAGAAATATGAAAAAAATATATCAAAACTATTAGGTAATTTCAGGAATCACTTATTGTCATCTATAATTTTAAAAAGTAAAATGATCATATTTATAATTTCTGCCTTTCAAGCAATTTTGAATGTAAATATATTGTATTTATGGGGTTAAAAAAATGCCTGCTTACCACTTTTCCTCTGGTAAATCAATTAGAGTAGTCTATTTTCTGTACATCCAAATGGCAGAAAGTTTTCTTGTGTTGGACATGTGCAGAAATTATGCCCATCATCTTTCTGTGGGTTGTTATGATATTAATGTCCTTCAATTAACTGTTGTGGTAAAAGAAAGTCAAAGTAAGTAACAGACAATGGTTCCATTAACCTGTAAAACCACAAGGTTACAGTGTTGCAGCAGGCGTGTGGAATTTATAGACAAGTTGGTCATAAAAGAAATGAAATAAGAAGATGTCAAATGTACTAATCCATTTTATAAGAAGATCTTAAAGGACTGGCCTGCAATAAGAGAGTATTTCAAATTGCTTTTTTATTCAGTATGCCAACTGAAGTGAGGACATTATTCTTGGAACTTGTTCTGTTTGTAAAATTCAACATGAGGTGTTTTTTTTTTTTTCCTGAAACTTGGCTCCTTTCCAGACATGTAAGTGTCTAGAGCAATATCTTTAATAACTAATACTAGGCTTTCAGACCTTTTTTCTTCTCTCTTAGTCTTTTTTCTCTGCAATGCAATGAAGACACATTTTAATGTTTGCATTGCATGCATTTTAAATTTTAATAAAAACTTTATATTGGAATGATACAAGACTCATGCTGTGATAACTCTCAGGTATCAAGAAAGAGATTGACTGTAATTAATTTTTTAAAGTGGAGCGTGCTTTCAAAATTAATTTTGCAGTAACTAGGTATCAAATCACTATGGCATTTTAAAAATACAAACACAAGCCAATTTTTTAATCTTAGATTAAAATTGCATTTAAGGAAATGTGTAGTACATTTAATGAGAAAACTGCCCTGGTTGAGATCACCATCTTAGCATTTTGGTGGTTTCACAGAACTACTTTAAAAATAATAAACCATTAAATCAATATAAATAACCATTACTTTATTATGGCATGACTGTCATTTAGATAAATGTGTTTATTATATACAAATATATAATTAATTATATACTCAGTAAAGCAGCATATCCCTTTTATACAAGCATCAAGTGAACTAGCAACCTTTCAGTCAGGACCTAACAAACTTAAAGAAACAAGTTATACATCAAAAACATTAATGGTTTCTTTCAACAAAAATAAAAAGCATGGAGGGATAGAGTATGTCATCAGAAATAAGCCATACTCATACCCACATTAGCTTTTCTTTCAGCTGTACAAAAGGATACAAACAAATAGATACCCCAAATCCAAGTTGGTTTACAGGACTCAAACACCTCGTGTTGCAGTGAGCGGTGCCTTTGAGTGGCTACAGCACCATGAGAGTTTCAAGTCTTTCTCTTCTGCTCTTGTTTACCAAGCCTTCTGGACTCAGAAGCTCCCATTCTTTCTATGATGCACTGAAATTTCCTGAAATTACAAGACAGAATAAATGACTCCTCTCTTAGGTAGCGGCCTTTAGATATTTTGTCACAGTGACAATGAAGGCGAAAAACACAGCTGCTTTTGAACTCACCTACTTATGTTATGGGGAGAATTTATGAAAATACTGAGGCAGTTCTTTACATAGCTAGTAATTTCTATATTTACAAATACCAAGTCAACTATTTGTATTTTAAAAAGGTAAACACACACAAATATAGATAATTTTGTAATTACTTTTAGTATAGAGAAAACAAAGTTTGAACACTTGCAAGGATTCATAGCAAAAAATACAGGGTGACATGCTTTGCCAATGTCTCAGGAAACAAAATTCAGATTAATCCAATCTATTCTGCATTTGGGAGACTTTATTTTTTTATATTGTTAAATGATGTTCCTAAATTCAATTACATTTTAAGGTCATATAAATGATAACCATGTGACATAGTTTTCTTTAGCCATGACAAAAAACAGCAGCAGCAACAACAACAACAACAACAACAATAATAATAATAAATACTGAAAGGAATTGCTAAAATTGCTAAAAGGGAGAAAGTGTTTGTTTTGGCTCAAGTTTTGAGAGACATTATTATCAAATTGGGGGTGGGGGCTACAATTTATACCTCAGGTTGATTCTGGCCACCTGTCCTCAATAAGCCACCCTTGAGATTCCTGAGGAAATTCCCACTTTGGGGCGGATTCATTATTACAAGAGTCTACAAGATTGAAAGACACAAGTGTCTCTTTAGTATATCTTCACTTCTGCTTAACAGACAGATTACTATTAGTCAACAATGCTTGGTTTTACTGAACTTGGTATAAAAATAAGGTAGAATCCCAGAGTAGAAGATTTGGAAAGGAGAACAGATTACCCTGTGTGAGAAAGCAATCAGAGAAAGAGTCAGCAAAATGAGGACATGAGGAAAAACTCCTTCCTTAGCTATGCCCACCACCTAATATCTTTGAGAATCACCTAAAACTATGTTATCATCATCTAGTATGCTGTGCTTAGCCCCATAAGCCTGTTTGGTACATTTCTCATTCAAACTGCATCATCTTACTATTTTAATTTAATCTGAGGCTTATTGGTGCTTGATTTGTCTTATAGCAGGCCAAGAAAAAAGATGCTTTACTTTTAAGTATAAACCGTCATCTTTGAATTTGTAAGATACGTGCCAGAACTGGATCAGGAATATCGTGAGACAAACTAACCTGATCAAAATACAGTGTACAATATGCTCACAGGACTGAAAAAGAAGAGCAAATGACAGTGCAAGTTGAGTCTTAGACTCAACAATTGCTCTGCAAACTTTGTATGAATAAAGCATAAACACTGTTTTATCAGATAAATCTATACATCTGCAACTAGATTTTCTAGACCTAGAGTAAGGGTGCTCTAGGAAAGAAAAAGGGAGTAGTTGTGTTTATACATTCCAGTTGCAGAAAACAAGCCACTGAGACACAAAAAGTAACACAGGGTTTTATTCACGTACAGAACAGTTCTTTTAATAGTTGTGTGTGTGTAGGATGTGTGTGTGTGTGGGGGGGCAAATAGGCATATGGTATATGTACCTGAGGGATGTGTGGAGCTTTGTTTATACACCAGCCCAGTGATCAGCATCAGCCCTCTTGCTTTGATTTCTTTCCACCTTTGTTTTCTGAAACAGGGCCTCTCACTGAACCTGAATCTCACCCATTCTCCTTTAGCTAGACTGTAGCCAGAAAGCTGGAAGAATCTCCCTCCCTATCTCTGACCCCCACCTTCCCATGCACCCCCCAACCCCCTGCATCCTTTCTTCCTCCATTTGCCACAGTCCCTAGGGCAAGGTTCCAGTTGAGTGTTTGCATAGCAAGCACTTTATCAGCATCACCATGTCTCTAGTCCTTAGAGCAGTTCTTATAAATCTTTGTATTAAACTAAAAGCAGTGAAGAGTCAGGGATACTAAATGGAAAATTATGAGTATCTATGTATATATGTTAGGAAGCATTTTGAGTATAAACTAAGAATGGATAATTATTTTTTCACAAAAAGTAATCATACTGAATGCTAAATATTAACTGTGTATTACTTTTTTCATACATCAGTATCATGTATCAGAATTCTATCAATAATATATGACAGGGGAAAATCTATCCTAAAAATAAAAGTATAATCATCTATAAAATAAATAATTTGCAAGTAGAATGAATGATATTTAACAACATTTCATATCATAGGATTTTATTTTGTTGTAATAATATTCATGTTACTTATAACATCTTGTAGTTGGAATGCAGTTTTTTTCTAGAGATTTCTTTTCTTGATTATGGCATACAGCTAAGTTTTGCTGAAATTTAAGCTAATATTTTAAAAATCATACATCAAGTAAAACCTTTAAAAAATGTCTGAAGTAGGTGTTGGTAGTTATTTGGTGAATTAGCTGTCAGTGCTAAAATCATCATAATTTGCAAATACATTTAAACTTCTTACTTATACTGAAGTATATATTGCTGTAAAAAGCTACTCTTAAAATGCTTTTGAAAATACAGAGAGAAATAAAAATGTATTTACAAAAATGCATGCAATGGTAAATTAAAGGCAAAAACTAAAACAGACACTTACAATGCAACCCTGGCTCACTGATGGGAACCTGTAGATCAGACTGGATTCGAACTCACAGATATCTGCCTGCCTCTGCTTCCCCAGTGCTGAGATTCATGACTGTGCCATCCTGCCAGGCCAGAATGACACTGCTAAGGAGTGCAATATAGATAAATTTGCCTTGTTAATCCTAAAAAGGAGACAATGAAGAAATATGCATAAGTTATTCAATTGTTCCCTGGAGTCGTTTCTTCACCCTTAACATGTCAGTAACAGTGTATTTTGAGATTTTTCTTCTAAGTGGTTTACATGAAACTTTTAGAAATTTCTGCAGAGAAAGAAAGACATGTACAAGGTTTAAGAGATTTGGGTGGGGAAGAGAGTAGGGGGAGGGGCATGGAAAGCAGCAGGGTAAAGACAGAAAGGGAAGAAAGGGTAACAAACAGCAAGGAAAGAGAAGGGAAATCAAAACCCATGTAACATCTGTTACTTACACAATTACATATTGCTTACCCTAGCAATATTGATTTTTCTTAACAAAGATTTTAGAGCCAAAATAGTGAGAAAATATTTTTTTCTGTCCCCTCTGTTATTTTGACAAAGCTCTAAAATCGTATATGCCTAAGTGACTCTATGCAATGCACTCCTACACTTTTCTTAAATGTTTTTATTGGAAATTACTTTTACATATACTGAAGGATTATCGTTTGAAGTTCATGTGGCTTTTATGGGGCCTGTTGAACCTCTCATCCACCTCATCTCTTGTGATACTGTGTTTTCTACAGAGAAATTACACACCACCTGGCCAATATATGTTTCTTTTGTGTGTCCTGTTATTAAAATGTAAGTTACTGTGGAGGTGAGGGACTGTCATCGGTGACATATCAAAAAAGAGGTTTGAGTTAATAGGAATAATGAATATGTCTGTTTAATCTGCTGAAGATTTTCACTCCATTTGTTAGTGATCCTTTCTTGACTCATGGTTTATCTGAAAACATAGCCAATGCTATGAATGCCTTAGCCAAGGCTATGGATGACTTAACCATGAGTTTATTTTTGAAGTAAGGACTCCTATCTGTTTCTCATAATAGAAACAGCTCTACTTCTTGGATTGTCTTTTCTGTCAAAACATCAGCACACACATACTCAGCAATCTGCTGCTTGCTTTTTCCTACAAATAAATCCAATGCGGCTTTTTTAGACTCATACCCATGAGTTATGATGAAATGCCAAGTCCATGACAATTGGACAGCACAGTTTTGAAGAGCTATACTCTCAGTACCCAGGTGGTGATTCCCAGTGAGTTTTGTAAGGTTTATTGACATAATAAAACATATCTGTCAAATAGAAACACACAACACAAACAATACAACACTTGGTTTATGCCAACCAAAAATTGTCACGAAAATAAGGTTAAAAAAAGATGTTCTACAATCAGGGTATAAAAACATTCTTATTCATCAAAACCTAATACAAAGACCACCTCTTTCATTGATTCTTCTACAGTGCTACACACTTCAGAATCTGTCTCATAAACTCTTCCCTTGTCTTTATTCATAACTGCTAAATATAGTTTAACACATTCTTTTCAAGTACAGAAAAATTAGTAATCTATGAGCCCTCACTGTGACTAGTCACATACCATTCTATCCGCTCTTATAATTATATGTTGAATTACCTTTGAATTTTCTAAAGTGCCTAGCATAGTGCTTTATTCCAAGTATTACTTATGCAGCAATTTAATTGAATTATACATCTTGTGTGTAAGGATACACTTTAGTTAATGCAAAAATATCAAAATCTTACTTATTTTGGAATTGAACTTTTATTTATGTCCATATATGGATTTATAAATGTTCGTAGACTCATCTTGTGGCATGATTACTGAGGTATATAGCCTCTGGCAATAGAAAACGAATGGCTATGGTGGTGGGTGGGTGTAATATATTCTACTATATTTATGCAATTAAAATATCCAAGGCCAGCATTCCTCTTGCCAAAGCCAAGCAATTTTTACAAAAGTATAATGAAGTAGGTTCAAAAAATCTGAGGACATTAGAGTAATAACCATTAATGGCCAATGTTCAGGTTCTTACATTTTCGAGGTAATGTGAAGGGCATGCTTATATTCCCAAATAACTAAAAGAAAATACATACTTGTACGTGTGCAAATGGCAGCATAATATCCACATATTGACAATATGAGGTTACAAGTGTGATGTGAGTATGGTAAGCCACTGCACATACGGTAGTATTTTTAAGTAATGAACAGATTTTAAAGCATACTCTTGGATATTTTTGAATATTTGCTTCTTAAAGTAGACTCAATATTTTTATAAGCACACAATAACTATAAGAGCCAGCAGAGTAAGGATTTCATAAAGACAGTTAATGTTTAAAAAAAATAAATTGATTAGGCTGAACACTACTACTGATTTTATTAAGTGGAAGAAGAAAAAGCAATATCATCAGGGTTGTCGTGGGTACTGCCTTGAAAATATTCAAAGGAAGCTGCTTACATTAAGACACAGTGGGAATAATGGCTATAAATTCAGAAATTTTGATAAGTAGAGGGCTATAAGGAATAACTTTATACTATGGTTAGGATGATTTATTAAGGAAATAATAATTTTATAGTTTGTTCATGTAAAATTAAATGGAGAAATTATATATACGGTAATTCTACTTGAAAAACTCCTGTATACACCATATCAATAGTGTTATTTTATTGAATATTTTATTTATTTACATTTCAGCTGTCATTCCCTTTCCCTGTTTCCTCTACGTAGAACCCCCAATCCCATCCTCCATCTACCCTTTTGCTTTTATACCATTAAAGTAATAAATGTAAAGATAATTTTAGGAAGAGAATGGTGCGAATAAAGGGTGCAGTTACACTCCTCATGTTTATAGCCTCAAGTTTTAAATTTCTTGGAGGAGTTGAGTTTAGTGAATGTGAAAATTAATTTTTTTAAAGTGACTTGACATTTTCACATACCGTATAGAATTGGAGGTAGGGGTTGGCTTTAAAACCTGTCCACTGGACTGCAAAAGATTTATCATTCATTTCTTCTTCTTCTTCTTCTTCTTCTTCTTCTTCTTCTTCTTCTTCTT
>JANHMN010000007.1:29943108-30064540 GCA_030674055.1 Rhabdomys pumilio | reverse complement strand
TCTTCTTCTTCTTCTTCTTCTTCTTCTTCTTCTTCTTCTTCTTCTTCATCTCCTCCTCCTCCTCCTCTTCTTTATTCTCCTCCTCTTCCTCCTCCTTGTCTTCCTCCTCCTTTTCCATTTTTGCATAATTCAACTCTTACCATCTTCCAAAATTCTGCTTTCAAATAGCTTTTTCATTTGATTTACCTTGAAATATAATTTCATGACTAATTCAAAATTGAGTTTAATTATTCTTATTTAAAACTTAGATGCGTTTTGTGCATAGCATTATTATACAGACTATAATCCCAGCAAAGAAAAGATCCTCATCCTGTGTACAGGATCTGATATACATGAGGAGGTGCAAACAGTTCTCTGAGTATATGAAAAATAGGCACTCAGAATGAACTCTTCACTAACTTTGGCTACCCTGAGTAGAGCAAGCTAAATGAGCATTCCTTTTGTTAATGATGCATATATAGAATGAAATTCAGATATTTACGTATGCACACCCACTGCCAGCATGGCCACCGTGATTACCATAAATGCTACCATAGAATGACAACAATAATGGGTATACATTAAATAAGTATCATCTATTTATTCAAATGCTCATAGAAAACAAAAATGAAAAGACCACCTTGAAGTTGAAGAGGTCACATTGAATCAAGTGTTTACTGAGTCTCTTCAATCATAAGACCAATGATGATTGAGATTGAGCAAACCTAGGACAATAATGTTAATACTAACATTATCACTTATTGAATGTACATACAGTGGTACTACTCTCCTTCAATATTATACCAATAAAACTTCCCATTTACATGAACAGATTAAAATCAGTTTCACCCGTTTTTCAAAGTAGATATTAGACAGCTTTAATAATTTCTTCATTAGTAGCTCCAAAGAGCAAAACACTCTTTTTCAAACCATTGGCATTTTTTTATTCTTATGAATATTTGGAAATTTTAATTAACTTAGAAGTATGCTAGGAAAAAAAAGAGTATCAACTTGTGGTAATTGATAGGATAATGAAAAATTTCTCCTGCAAAATTCTAAATCTTTTAGTCTGGCTTGAGTTTCTGTGTCATCAGCTAGCTTCCTTTTGTTTTAATAAGAAGAATATATTTACCAATATAATTTGTGAAGCTATTCTGATCATAGAGCCAAGGCCAGCAAACATAATCAGAATTTCATGTAATGACAAACTGCCCTGTCCAAGACAACACACGGAATCTCTTAAACTATTTTCCTATTTGCTTTCTTCAATTTATTTCAGTTTCAGCTTGCCTGGTATGCATATAACTAACCCCATGTCATGACACATTAAACACAAGCTTCAGTTCAGAGAGTATACATGTAACCTTCCCTTTCCATAGTCACTTAAAATCCTACAGATCAAACCAAGGTTTTGAAGCTATGCTCACAATATTTGACTGTCCCACAGGATTTCAGTTAAAGGTTTTATACAAAGACACATATTTAATAACTATAGTTTTGAGTTAAATTTGCCATCATTTTCTCTTGTAATTCCATTGATAATCTGAACCATCTTATTTATTAAATTTGAAGTAAACTGAAGTAATTTCTTAAGTATACTTTAAATATAATTTATATTTTCATATGTATATCTAGACCAAGTTGATTTAAAACAAGAATATATTTTAAAGATAAAAATATTTTTATGTAATATCCAAGCATTTGTAGTCTTCTTTTCTCCACAAACATAAAAAATAAAGATAAAATATGTAGTTTTGGCCGGGCGGTGGTGGCGCACACCTTTAATCTTAGCAGTTGGGAGGCAGAGGCAGGCAGATATCTGAGTTCGAGGCCAGACTGGTCTACAGAGTGAGTTCCAAGATAGCCAGGGCTATACAGAGAAACCCTATCTCGAAAAAACAAACAACAACAACAAAAAACAAAAAACAAAAAAAATATGTAGTTTTGATGAAGTTTTAAGGAAAGTTAAAGTTTGAATACTAAGTATAAAATATATAAATACTTACAATCTTTAATGAGGCAGGTAAAATATATATATCACAGGTAAATATATTTGACTATTGATGCAGGATTTCAGCTTGAGGAGGATATCAAAGTGAAAGATACATAATTAAAATATTTACACTTGTTTACTAAAATCACCTAAGAAACTGCAAAGAAAGTCTCTATATGTGAAATAAGTAGTCTTTTTTTTTTTTTTTTTTTTTAATTTGAGATGGAGTTTCTCTGTGTAATTCTGGCTGCCTTAAACTCACTCTATAGAAAATACTGGTCTTGAACTCAGAGATTACCCTTGCCTCCTGACTGCTGCAATTAAAAGTGTGTGCCATCACCACCCAGTGAAATATGCAGTCTTAGAAACCTACACCAGAGTTAAATTGATTGTTGCAATATGAGAATTTAAAACACTAGAAAGCATAATCATATATTATTTTGAGTATGTAAAGATGTTCAATTACATTTTATGCATGTGTATATGACTAGTCTATTTGTATCTCTGTGTATCCTGTGCATGCCTGTTGCTCTTAGAGGTTCAGAAACTGGATTTACATACATTTGTGAGCTGACAGATAGATGCTGGGAATTGAACCCGAGTCCTTTGGAAGAACAGCTCAGTGCTTTTAACTACTGAGCCATATTTCTAGCCTCATACATTGCCTGAAGTTTATTTGTACAAAGACAGTCAGGTATGCTAATCCAGAGGATAAAACGGTGAAGAATAGTTTCAGCATTGATGAAGTTCGCAGCTATTTAGAAAAGATTTACATAAGAGACAGGAACACTAGACACACCTCAAAATACACAAAATCTTTTAGAAAAGGTCTATTATTTATTGATTATACATTCAATATTTTTTCTATTTTTTTGGATTTTATGTCATATTGTATAAAATATGTGTGATAAGCAAACGTGTGTGTGCATTTGTGTGTGACATCAGAACTTTAAAGATATTCAACAGTGAAACAGCTTGCAAACCAAAATCAAGCTCGCAATTTAACAGTAAACTTGGGAATCACTGCTAGTGTTAAATCCTCTTCAACTCTACAAAAGCCAGTGCTGCTGGTCAGCACTGCGGGTTGTTTAGCTCTCGCGTGGGCTGGCATAGATCCTGTTGGACATAGTTGTGGTTCCTGCATGTCTGCCAAGGATCAGAGAGGCAAAAGCCCATGGGAATTTGACTATTCACTCCATGCAGCGCCAGCTGGGTGCTGCGTGGTCCCACCGGGGTGTGGACAGGCACACGGGAAGATCTCAGTCTGAGGTCCCGCATGGGCAGAGCTCTTGGATGGGGGACCCCAGGACAAGAAGGCTTATTGGGATCGACTGGTCTCAGATTCCTGGGCTCCCAGGCAACATTGAAAGCCATAGTTGAGACTGGGGGTGTTCGGGCTGGATTGGCCCACAGCTGGGAGGGGCGAGAGGGAGAGCTTGGTGGCACCCCACAGGGTGAGACTCTTTGTTACATACTCCCTTGGCTGACTCAGAGACCCAGCTAGCTTGCTTGAATTGGAGGCCTCCATGGCTGGAACTTAGAGAGGTCCTCTAGTGGGAGATTAGGCAGCAGCAGCAATGGAGGCAACAGCTCACTAGTTAGAGGCCTTCTCCATGGTTCCCCAGGGCAGGCCCCAAAGACAGGAGAAGGTCCAAGGTTTTATTAAGCTTTATTTTCATGGTGGACGGTAGTTGGTTCTTGCTGCACCCTGAAACTCAGGGTGGACCTGACTTAAATAGGGAGGGAGGATGGAGGAGGGTTTGGGAAAGAATGCTTTAATTGGCTATACCCTCTTTTAAAAAGAAAAGAAAGAAAAAAACAAAACAAAACAAAACAAAACAAAAACAGGTATCTTATTAATATGGAATTTTCTTGAGGCTCAGCTGCCTGTAGTCATGCCCTCTACCTGAGGAGGGGCTGGTAGGAGCATTGCCCTACATGACTGAAAGGTGTGGGTCAATGGAAATCTTTGGCTGCATGTCAGGAGTCTGGAATCTGGGAGCATGGCGAGATATGTGCCGTCCCTTGCAGGCATGGACAACTGTTGGGTCTTTGGCTATCTCTAAGCCAGTGCTCTACCAGAAACCAAGCCATCCTTTCACAGTCCCACACAGTATAATGAGAAAACATGAAGGCCATGGGTGTACTTCAGGACAGGTGTGCCAGACCATGTGGGTTCATAAGCTCATTCCTTCAGAGTGTTGTAAGTTGACACACTGCAACACTTCAGCAATTCTGGTTTAGTAAATCAACTGTGGGGTTCTCTCTTCGTTAATACAAATGTAATCCAGCCTTCATTATGGCCATTCACCGCACCACTAGCCATTTGCTTGAGTAATGAATAGCTATATAAATTCACACTGTGAAATCCAGTCTGATCAGGATTTACATTGATTTCTCCTCACTGACTGTGTACAAGGATTCTCTTCTAAATTGTTTTTTTTTTTCTCCCCTTGTCTTCCTTCCTTACTTTGCTTTGTGAATTGTAGGACTTAAGGTACTTCTGTGGTTTAGGAAAAGAAAATATTTCTCTGGGCTTATATAAACAAAAAAAAAAAAAACGCATTGGGAAAACATTGTTAGCAATGCACGGAAGGAATATTTCATATATATTTAATTGGTTTATGAGATAGAATCATGTATCACATATATTTGAATTTGACAGTTCTGTCTGATTAAGTAATGGGCTAAAGATCTCAAATGGCACAGGGCTGAGAGTAGTAGATTCCATTAGTCTTGATTCATTAAGATACCTTCAATAGGATCCTTAACTGGGTGTGTGGATCCCCCAGGGAAATTCATTTCCTAACTTGAGAAAGTAGATTCATCACTCTAAAACAAAAACCCTTCAATTTGGTGCTTCCCTTTCAAACCTTCTGGAGAATTATCTCTATACGAAATAAGTCAGGGAAGCATCCTATCCAAACAAAAGACTGTGTTTCCTTTTGGGAAAGGATTTCTGAAACTCAACTGGTCAACTTCAGGTAAATGTAATAAACAGTCACAGAGTTATAGTGGTTAGCAGAGTAGGCACTGGTTTTGTTGATGTAATGAGTGAGTGTGCATGGGACAGCTTTTGTACTGCACTGTTCCCGACTTGGCATGTCTGCCTCTGAGTACTTGTAGCCCTTTTAATTCTAAAGGCAGATGGGGGAAAAGAAAAAGAGCAGCTTGTATGCTCTTTTTGTTTGCTCTTTTATGGGACAAACCAACATGTAAATAACATATCTAGGACTTAGGCATTACATCTATTTTCAAAGGAGGAGAGAAAACAAAATCTAATATGGTCTCTAAAAGGGGTACAAATAGTTAAATGAACATGTAGCCACTTGCAATTACAGAGTGAGATTTGTTGACAGTGTATTTGCTGTCTTATAGAAATATAAGTTGGAACCCCAAGGGAAGATTTAGGGAAAGGACTGAAGGAGCTAAAGGGATTCTTTCCATAGGGAAAACAACAATATCAACTAACAGTATCCCCCAGAACTCATATAGAGACCTCATGGCTCCAGCTGCAGATATAGCAGAGTATTGCCTTATCCGGCATCAATGGGAGGCGAGGCCCTTTGGTCCTGTGGTGTCTCATTTCCCCAGCAAAGAGGGATGCTATGGCGGTGAAGTGGGATTGGGTGGATGGGTGGGGGAGCACCCTAATAGAGGCAGGGGAAAAGGTTGGATAGGGGGCTTGCAGAGGGGAAACCAAGAAAGGGAACATTTGAAATGTAAACAAAATAACCAATAAAAAAAGAAAGGAGTCTTGAAAGAAGCACAATGCTTCACCTTTGTGTCCTTCAAATGTTTAAAATGATACCATACATAATTACTGCGATTGACAACATGTACATATTTTTTTAACATACTGGAAGAAATTATTTGCATATTAAGAATTGAAACAAAACATGTCCTTTGAATTACCTCTGCTGCAACTTGAAATTGCAAAGACTGTGTTATGATTAACAGTAAGGCGCCTATAGATTTTCTGAAACAACAAACTCTGCTTGCAACTGATTGTATGCAGGTGCCCTTTGGGGATTAATAATAATTTTACAAATCTCATGCGTTCCACTTGGAAAACAACCCCCAGGTTTGCTGATAAAAGTCTCCCTGGCGCTGTGGAGTTTTGTGATTTTACACAGCTGATGATGATTGTTCCTAATGGTAGAGTAGGTAATGACTTTAAAAATTCACACTATAAGCTCTAAAATTCCTAGTGCTTAGGTTTATTGTGCATAATTTTGCTTACTGTATCATTAAACCTATTTAGGTAATGAGGCAAAACATTTTCTAAAGCATGGTGTGAAAAGAAAAAAAATACATTTAAAGCAATGCCTGACTGAAGATTTTGTATTTTCTTATGTGTTTGCTTAATAAAACTTGTCCTTGGATCAGAAGTAAACCAACTCAATGGTTAGGATCTGTTTTCACCTAAATGGTTCAGCTAGAAATTAAATGTATCATCTTTAGGGGTAAGCAGAATGTGTATTCTGCTCCTTTCTAGGCCCAGTTTTTAATTGAAAAAAAAAAAAACCTTGTATTTAGCTCATCTTTATTGTGTTTAGTGTTGATTGCAACATATGTAGATGAGGAAAGTCATCAGGCTAGGAGAGAATCAATTGCAAACCAGATTTAGAGCTTGCTTTCCAAAAGGATTATGGGAAGAGTTACACATAATATATAAGCTGCAGAATGAGGTGGAATATGGTGAAGATGATAAGGAAAATGTAGATCAACAGACTGGGAGTTAAGAAATATTATACCAAGAACGATAACCGAAAACTACCCAAGAGATAATGGGAGTTTGAGGTGACAAGCAAATGAGAAATGAGATCATCAGGTCAATGTGACAGTTATTTTGCTTAAGGCAAAGGGTATTAGTATGTAGGTACAGAGAGGGAGATGGACTGGCTGACAAAGGCTCACTGCAGACATTGAGACAAGGCTGAGGAAATGTTACTGGTGTGACAGAACTTGAGGAGATGGTGGGCTAGAGAAGAGAGTAAGCCCTGGCAGCAGAAAGGGAAGCAGCCTAGCTGCTGTGGTGGAATCAATAGAGCCTTTGACCCTCCCTCAAGGTCAGACAGAAAGATTGGGGAAGCAAGGCTTATTGTTTGTTGTGAACTGGCTTTGCTTGAACTACTTAGAGGTTCCAACACAGACAAGAGAACTCAGATGTGTCTCTTGTGTCTCTTAGGAATTTAATGATCCCATTTTTACCTGGATATCTAAACTCCCTCAGGAGAATTGCTAGGAACAAAAGTTTCACCCTCAGACCCATATCAAATTCCTGCTCTATCTCGAATTAACAGTATACAGGGCGACTATTTATCTGCAATTTTACTTTCTGAAATTTCAATTATTCTAAGTCAACACATTGTCTGAAAATACAAAATGGAGAATTCAAAAAAATACATAATTCATGAGCTTTAATGTGTGCAGCTCTAAGAAATGTGATGAAGTCCTTCACATTAGCTTTTGTCCCACCAGGTCACCAATGTCCCCCTGTTTTCCCACACAGTCTCAGGTATGCTGGGCTCCTCTTCAACAGGTGAGCCCCATTTTACTTAATAACCACCCAGAAATACTGAAGTAGAAACGTTGGGAATTTGAGTAGGCCAAAGAGTAGCTATAATGTATTGACTTTAATGGAAAGAGTAAAAGTATTTTGCTTAATATGGAGAGAGGGACAGAAAAAAAAGCATGCAGGTTGATGAAATTTCAAGGTTTATAATCAGCATGAAGCTGCTGGCCATGAGCTTGTAAAAAAAAATTTATACTAGTTTTTTCTTTTAAATGAATATCTGAATTCTGAAAAACAATACAAAACAAACAAAGAAAGAAAAAAACCCCAACGAAACACTGCTTGATGTCTCCTGAAGAATTCACCAGGATTTCAAATACCATATTCTTAGAGTGAGAGTTGCTACTAGTATATTACCCCGTTCACTTCTATTTTAATATTATGCACTGCTGGTAAATGCTCGCTGAGCTAATTTATAGATGAAAATCTAATACAGCTGAGCAGATGCACCAAAACCTACATATTGTTCCATATTATTTATCACTTTAGTATTCATAGGAGTTCTTCAAATGTATCCTGCACAGATCAGTACTGATTGGTGGAAGAACTGGAAATGTTTTCTTTTGCTTTTCCAGAATCTAAATTTAACTTTTTTTTTGTATTGGTTATTTTATTTATTTATTTACATACCAAACGTTGTTCTCTTTCCATGTCTCCCCTTCACAAATCTCCCATCCTATTCCCCTCTCCTTTGTCTGAAGAGGATGTTCCTCCTCCCACCCACTCCTGACTCCCCTCCCATTGATGCCAGATAAGTCAGTCCTCTGCTTCATATGCAGCTGGAGCTGTGGACCCACCCATGTATACTCTTTGGTTGGTGCTTTTGTACCTGGGATTCTGAGTGACCCAGTTAGTTGATATTGTTGCAGTCTCTATCAGCTCCCTCAGTCCTTCCACTAACCCTTCCACTGGGGTCCCCGGGTGTTGTAGTAATTACTTTAAAAATGGCCACTGGTCAGGCCAACTATCTAGGCTGCAAGGCTCTGCCTGGCTCAGCCACATGGCCAGAGGCCACATGTGCACCACAGCTAGAAACGGTCAGCTAGAAATAGCAGCCCTGCTGTTGAGAACAGCTCTGCCCCACACTTGGGGGCCAAAATGTCACAGACCGATCTGTCAATGTTGGGACCCGCACTGCCAAAAGTCTGAGGGATAAATTGTTATAGCCCACAGTGCCCCAGGCTGCTCCAGTCCGCAGGAGTTCAGCAAGAGAGAGAGTGAGGATGGACTGGAGGAATGGAGACCAGACAGAGTGTGATTCAATCCTGTTTATTCTCCAGTCTCTCTTCCAAGTCCAAGTCCCAAGTCTTGAGTTCCTAGTCCCTAGTTCCTAGTCCCTACTACCTCCAAGTTGCAAGTTACCTGCCTCAAGTCTCAAGTACTCCTCCAAGTACAATTGTCTAATTCCTAGTTCTCTTTCCACGTCTCAAGTGTCTAATTCAAGTGTCTAATCTCAGGTTCAAGTGTCTAATTCATTTCTTCTGTCTGCCTCTCACCTTTTATATGTCTCACTTCTAAGCCACACCTTTAAGTCTTATCTCTAAATCACACCTTTAAGTCTCACACACCAAGGGAAAATCCTGGGTCTCTAAAACAAGATGTTATCAGAGTGTGCTCAGCTGTTTTAGGCTATTGTAAGCAAGTCTCTTGTCAGGGTATATGGCTCAAGATGGCTGCAAGGACGATAGTTGCCTTCTGTAGGCTCCCCACATCCAGCCACCCACAAGATGGCAGCGTGGGAGATGGCTCTGACAATCCTCCATGCTGTCTCAGCAAGGCTGGGCAGTGTCTGGACCATCCTGCTAACTACACGGGCTCGGTACAGATGAGACTCTAATGCTTAGATTATCCAAAAGCATTATATATTTGGTAATGATCAATAACAAGATACCCTTACAATCAAAGGTGTAACCCAATACCCAACCTAGATATACCAACTACCTTTGACTGCTATAGTCAGGCAAACATCAGCCTCCATGTCTTCCTCTCTCATTCTCCCTCAGCTCCTCCTCTTCCTTCTCCTCATCTTCCCTTACTCCTCCTCTTCCTCTCCTTACTCCTCCCACCTTAGCTCCTCCCACACCCAGGCTCAGTCCAGTGATGCTAAAGTTACTCATAAATAAGACTAACTAGAGCCTTTCATTACAGAGCTACAGGCAGAGTGAATAAAATAATGTGTGAGACAAATTCTAAAATGATACAAATCCAGAATAATTATCCATTCCCTTCTTGACTATTTCATTGACAGGCCCATGTTTTCCTTCACAATAGCCTCCATAGCTATGCTTCTATAATTTTATTTTAGAATTATAGTAGAATTGATATGTTTTAATATAAAAGAGATGTTATGATGTCTGTCCTTCCCATATATTATGGCCAAGAAAGTTGAATCCCAAATAAAGTTCCCAGGAATCACACTCAGGAGGAGGAAACTCATAAGAAATGTTCAGAGCACAAATTGGGCCAGTTACTGGTCAGCCATTTCTTCAGTCTCTGTTCTATTTTTGTCCCTGCATTTCTTTTAGACAGGAGCAATTTTTGGTGAAAATTTTGTACTTGGGTTGGTATTGCCATCCCTCCCCTGGGGATCCTGTCTGGCTACTGGAGGTGGTCTTCTCGTTCCATATCCTCACTGTTGAGTATTATCAGCTAAGGTCACCCACACTGAGTCCTGGCAGCAACCCCCATCCCAGGTTTCTGGGACAGCTTAGAGATTCCCCCCACCCTATACCCCCAGCAGCTACATATTTCCATTCATTCTCCTGGGCCTCTGGGACCCACTTATGTCTCTCCTCTATCTGATTCTGCCCCACAATTCCCCTTCCCCCTTTACTCTCCCACTCAGGTCCCTTCCTCCCTTCTGTCTCTCATGATTATTTTGCTCCCCCTTCTAAGTGGGACTTAAATATTCTCACTTGGGCTTTCCTTGTGTTCTTTATTGTTTAACTTATTTGGTTCAGTGGGGTGTATCATGGGTATTCTAAGTATTTTGCCTAACATCTACTTATCAGTGAGTATATATCATGCATTACCTTTTGATTCAAGCTTACCTCACTCAGGATAATACTTTCTAGTTCCATTCATTTGCCTGAAAAATTCATGGTGTCCTTGTTTTTAATAGTTGAATAGTATTCCATTGTGTAAATAAATAATATTTTCTATATCCATTCCTCCATGGAGGGACATCTAGGTTGCTTCCCATTTCTGTATATTAAGAAAAGGCTGCTATGAACATAGTGGAGCATGTGCCCTGTTGTATGGTGGACCATCTTTTGGGAATGTGCCCAGAGGTGGTATAGCTGAGTCTTTGCGTAGAACTAATTCCAATTTTCTGAGAAACCACCAGATTGGTTTCCAGAGTAATTGTAGAACTTTGCAGTCCCAACACCAATGGAGGAGTGTTCCTC
Organism: Rhabdomys pumilio; assembly: GCA_030674055.1. NCBI lineage: Eukaryota > Metazoa > Chordata > Mammalia > Rodentia > Muridae > Rhabdomys > Rhabdomys pumilio. The sequence goes on along the minus strand of JANHMN010000007.1, from coordinate 30,053,583 downwards.
TTTCTCCGCATCCTTGTCAGCATGTGCTATCATCTACGTTTTTGATGTTAACCATTCTGATTGATGTAAGGTACAATCCATGTTGTGCTTACAGACAACAGCCTAACACGGCTGTCCTCTGTGTTGCTCTAGCCAACATCTAACAGAGATAGATGCAGATGCCTAACTCAACCATTAGACTGAGGTCTGGAACCCTTATGGAAGTGTGAAAGAAGGAATGAAAGAACCAAGGGGAGGGCAATTCCAGAGGAAGCTCAGCAGTGTAAACTAACTGGACCCCTGAGAGCTTTCAGAGATTGAGCCAGCAACCAAAGAGCATACAGTGCTGGTCCAAGGTCCTTAGGCATATATGTAGCACAGTACTGCCTTGTTTGGCTTCAGTAGGAGAGAATGCATATAATCCTGTAGAGATTTGAGGTCCAGGGTTGGGGGATACAAGGTGGGGGGCACCCTCTCATTGTTGAACGGAAGGATGATAAGGAAGAACTCTGTGAGGGGGAACAAGGAGGGAGGCAGCATTTGGGAAGTAAATAAATAAAATAATTAATTAATAAAAAATGTTCAGAGCATGTAAAGGATCAGGAAAATTGAAATCCTGGCAGGTAATGAGGCAAGACTCAGAGCAGCACAGTCAAAATCCTTCAGACCTTAACCTTTACTTGGGTAGAAGCCTAGATGGAAGCTTATTAGTAATGATGAAATTAAAATTTGACATAGTAATTTCTCTGCGTGGATGGATGCTCATCTAACTGCAGAGAACTCTGTGCATGTAGGCAAATAGACTCTGGGAAGCTAATATGTCATAGAGCGTTGTGAGAAAAAATTATTTGAGGAAAATGAAATTTACTTCAGAGGATCTTGATACTTGTTGAATAAAACATAATTTCCTCTGCACTTGAAATAACCTTCAAGGTTGATATTATTTATACTTTGGCTTTCATTTTGTTCTTTTGCTTCAGCCTCTACACCTATTGGAAGCTAGAATCATAAAAATAATAAGGGATTGAAGGGTTATCAGAACAGTCAGAAAAGAGTCTGCAATGTACCCCATACAATATGTGAAAGAGAGCATGTTCTGAGCAGCATCTGTTAAAATTCTTTTTTATCATTATTATTAAGAAACAGAGCTTGGTGATGAGGAGATTTTGTAATTGAAAATCGTGGTACAAGTAATTGTCAAAGTCAATGCTGATGCCTATACATAAACCCTGGTCGTAATATGTTTTATCAGGGTGCTTTTTACATATTAGACTCTCTAGTAATCTCATGTAATCCTTGACATTACACATACGCAAATATTATTCATGTAATATAAAGTTCTTAATAATTACTATACCATTTGTTTTAGTATAACCTTAATTTTCTGTAATTAAAAAAATCTTTTAAAGCCAAAGTAATACCTAATCTTACTGAGAAATCATATAGCTGTTTATGATGGTGATATCTGCTACTGCTTTTGACTGGCTTCTTGAAATGCACAATCTTATGTCAGTTTTTTTTTTTTAAGAAGTATCAAAAAAAGGAAAAGGTTAACATACATTTCACAAGATATTCAGAGCATTTGCCTTGCATTTAGAACACATTGCTTTTGCCATCTTGCATAGCATCTGCCCTTAATTTTCAGCTAAATGAAATGGCTATTAGTGCACAAACAGCAGTAAGAGAGTGACTTGTTTCTTAATGTAGTTCTACTGAGAGTTGGAAGAAATCCCAACTCCGGCAATGAGTTTAAGTATTTGGAGAAATTCAGCAATTACTTGTCACTCTGTGGAAATATTTTGATCATACTTAATAAGAATTTTGAGTCTTGTATTATTCCTTAAGTGTCAAATAAGATCTATGTGATTGTTTCAAGTAGATGATTTATTTCCTAATTATCATAGGTAGTTAGCCGATGAATGAAAGAAAATTTGACTGTTATATAAAATCCTCTAAAATTCATGTTCATGTTTCACACAGCCCCAAATGTGAATTTAAAGTTGTTCATCTTCTTTCTCAAATACAAGACAAAGTTTCTCCATTATTTTACAGGTTCTAAACCTCATGAATTATTATTCAAGCTATATTTTTGGAAGTCTAGTCTTCATAAAGATACATACTGTAAAATATATTTCCTGATACTCACATAAAATTTGATTATAACAAAAATATCTTGTAAAAGTCTTTGTGAAAATGCTTCCATTTCAAAGATGTATTGAAAAAAATTAAAGGAATGATCATTAGCATATAAGATCAATTTTATAGACAACTAGTATTGAGTATACATTCCCAGGTGACTTCAAGTAGCCTTCAGTTTTATATATATAAGGAACTTACCAATAACTCTGTGTTACATTACATCAGTACTGTTGAGCATGTTGGACTCCTTAATTGATTAATTATCTAAATTTTAGAAAAAGTCACTCTTATTAACCCTGCCTGGAACTACCTCTTCAGACCCAGGCTGACTGTGAACCCACTGAGATCTGGCAGAATCTGCCTCCCAAGTGCTACATTAAAGGCATGCACCACATACTTGGTCATCATAGATTTTTTAGTAACCCAACTTTTGTCAGCTTTAGACCATTGTAAACACTCAACTTCATGCCTTATCTCCCCTTCTGCACATTTCTTTTTGAGATATTTCTTAAGTTTCCTCCAATCATAGAAATTTCACATTACCTCTATGACTAGTGTCATTCTCACTATTTCTGCTCAAGTTGTACCTGCAATGGATGTAAATTTAAAGTCTGCATATTTGATGTAGAAGTGAAGTAATGAGGAATCCTGAGGCTGTGATATGAACGACAGCAGCCAGGCAAGCAGGAAAGAAGTTAACAACAGTGGGCATACCAAAATGAGCATACTGTGAAGACACGTGTTCCTAGTTTTATGAACATATTATGGAGCTGACAGATGCTATGATAAATTTGTATAAAGATATTGTCTACAGCATAATTTTTATGTATTCCCATTGAAGCTGCAAGAGTATGTGTCTGTGAGCAAATATGTGTTAGCATACGTGCCTTTCTGCCTGCATCATATTCTTTCTAGAGAACTCAACATTCTGCCACCTTGGCATCCCAAGAAATGGAAAAATTTTTACCCACCATTGGTACTCTCAGCATCTCTCATTTTTGGCCATAAACTCATGTTGCATTATTTGACTTTATTTGGAGAATGACAGAAACATGACAGAAGCCAAACATACATGTAACGAGAACTTCAAACATTCACTCTGGAGACACATCATCTGATCCCAGTTTAATGTTGTATGACTACTAACTTGTCACAAAGGCAGTCAGCTATTGATGGTCTACAAATTTGCTAATAATTAACTAATACCATCAATCTGTACAATAGTATTTTCTCAAGGATATAAAATCACTGCATTTTAATCTAGGAAACGTAAGACTTTAGTATCTATTTCTAAGCTTTCCTTTTAAGTGAATTGAATGCAGTTCTTGCAGTAGAGCTTTCTAACCGAGTCCATAGGAACTCATGAGCTCCCAGGAGGAAGTAGTGCCCCAGGGCTGCTGACATAAATCTGGGCACCAGGCACAACTTGCTGCCTCTCTGCTAAGTCTGGATGAAGTAGCTAATTCATCTCTACAAGGACTCTAAATCACCAGCTGAGCTTCCTTAGAACCTGGACACACAAAGCACTGTGCTCTGTGTGTGAGGATGTTTGCTCTATGTCTGATCAAACACCTCAGTCCTTTTAGTGCTGGATATACTCTCCTACATTATTCTTTCTAGTATTCTACATTATTTTTATAGAAATCCTGAGAAGTCCTAAATTTAAATACTTATATACATGTTCTCATATACATGTACTTAACTTTTATATTAATAATTCCCCGTGTACATGGAAAATGATATTAAAATATGAAATTCAAAATTGCTAAGTATATGACTTTGATTCTGCTGAAATTGCTTATCATAGTATTTTATTAGTGGGGAAAAACTTTTGTATCAATTCTGGTTATCTATTGTTGGCGTATTACTTATTTAACTAATATGGAAATGCTTCAGTTTCCTGTGTAAGCTTAATTAACCAATTGAATGCAAGCTATAACAACATTTTGTGTATATTTGTTTTATTAATGACTATGATCATATTGTGCTTTCTATAGGTTTTCTTTCAGTTTAAAATATTGTCGTCAAGCTAGACATAGTGGCTCATGCCTTTGATGCAAGTATTCAGAGTGAGGAGTCAGTAGATCTATGTAAATTAAAGGCTAGCCTGATCTACATAGAAGTTTCGAGGACAAGCAGAGATATAAAGTGAGATTCTGTCTCTAAATACAAAACAAAACACAAAACGTTATGTAAATATAAAAATCTTCTTGAGAAAAATATTCACTGATATTGCAGGTTATTTTTCCAGGAAACTGCCCATGGAAGGCTCAACTAACCTATACTGACATGACATTATTGGTTTTATATACACAGAAGTAGATAAATGATACTTATGAACAGCACTATGCATAGAAAAAATTTCAAGAGTGTACGTATTTTCAACAGAACTGTTGTTTTATGATTTTTTTGGTATTTCTTATCCTCAAACTTCATTATTTAAATATGAGAAATATGCTGCTAACAGGGTAAATGACATTAATTTCATTTTAATATTTCCAAGTTTAAGGCTCAGCACTTTAGAATTCTGCCAGCGTGTTTTAAACATAGTCATTCTCTAGCCAGAGTTTTTCATTGAAATAGACAACACTAAGAAAAGCTGAATTTTATTTAAGTTAATTGTAGGTTTTTTATTTTTACTTATTCACTTTTCATCCCACTCACTGCCTCCCTCCACACCACCCCTCCCACAATGCTTTCCCCTGCTCCCCTCCCCTGCTCCCCTCCCCTGCTTCTCTGAGCATGTGGGATCCCACTCCTCAGGGATGCCCCCACCCTGGCACTTCAAGTGAAAAGAACTGATTTTACAAAAGGTTACTAAGATCACTTACTTCAGGATAACTTGAAGCTTTAACAAGTGTAATAGGTGTAAGGAGAGTAGGAAAGGCATCTTTGTATCACAAAGGTAAGCACTTCAGTGAGTGGAGAAGCCCCAGATGGCCTGTGGCTTTGATTTGTTTTGATGTCTGGCTGTATCTAGTACAGCTAATTAAGTGAGGCTCCAGAAATGTGATTTGATACACTACTAGTAATTTTCAGAGATTATTATAAAATTTTGTCTTGTACATGCTGAAATGTAGTTAATGTTAAATATAGCTTAGATTTTGAAGGCTTGCTTGATTTCTTTTGCTGCTAATCATTCATGTGCATTTGTGACCAGAAAATCACTTAAGGATATTAATTCATCACTGGCAACTTTGCCCAAATCAAAAGCATCTAAGTCTGCTTATTTTAACGTGTAGGTCTTGTGCCAACTTGAGTTAATGCCCAATCAACTAATCACAAATTTAAAATGGGAGTCTTCATTTCAAAGTCTGTCCTAGACATCTAGATATCTAGGGCAGATCTAAGACAGTGACATTTAGAAGAGAGTTCTTAATTAAGTGATGAGTTAGGGGCTCTTGACAGAACTTTATGCCTGCAATTTCACACTCACATAGTATATATATATATGTATGTGTTTGTGTGTAATACACACATACATACATACACACACAAATGCATGTACATACACACATACACACAGGCACATATACATACACATTATACACCTGGGCATAGTGTGGGGTCTTGAATCACAGCTTTAAGAATGAACTGCGTAGCATGTTTGAAAGTGTCAGACTCACTTGCATCTGTACTTCTCCTCTTCCATTTACTCTATATCCATATTATGGATAAAATCCTAGGTAAAATAGTGCAAAATTCACGGTTGTGACTAGGAAACTGGATCTGGATCCCCAGATAGATAAAGCACACAATGAGAATGATACCAAACTTTGGGTTCTAAGGGCTGAGCTCATCCTAAGAATGTAGGATTTAACAGTTGCCTCTTCATCTAGGCATGAATGTTTGTAGTAAAAAGATAGCTTATAGAGAAAAACAAACTAAGACTATTGAAAAACAAAAACTACTGTTAAGAGCTGGTAAAGTAATTCAAAGGGAGCATTTCTGCTTAGCATTCATGAGGCTCTGGGGTTAGCCTTTAGCACTACTAGTCAATCAAGCAAGCAGAATTAAAAATTTATATTTTATATTATATATAGATAATATGTTTATATTAATATATACTATATATTAACTATATAACATATTATTATATATTTTAGGTTGTCATTAATACCCTCCAACAACAAATCCTGAGCTGCAATCTAAGTTTGTAGCATTGCTGTTCTTAGTAACCCTGTGATTGAGAGAAGGAACCAACTCTTCCGGTCGGGTACATTTTAGGAGATGGAAGAGTGTGTTCAGTGGTGAGATTGTCAATTGTGTTCACTTGTCCTATAAGACGGAGCCTTTCATCATTTCAGAAATCTTTTTTTATACTCTCAAATGATCTGTCTTAGGGCCTGTTTCTAGAGCTAGTGAACTGGACCCTTTCATGTATCAATTTTAGTACAGGGAGGAGGCTGAAAATGGTACTGCGCCAGCATGCCACTCTTTTCAGAGTTCTGTGACTATTTGTTTCCATTAAAGATTCCATTCATTGCTTTCTTTCCATTCAAACATTAGTTCAGCAACGTGATACTAGGTTGTCATCCTTTCTAACAAGTAATAAAGACAGACATGTGTTTATCTGCCCATCTACCTTTAGTATAGAAAACTTCTCACTTAAAACTCCTGTCTAAAGACAAGCCAGAACTAACTAAAAGATGAAAACAAGGAAGGATGTGAAAAGGAAGGATGAGAACACACACATGGACTCACATGCACATGCACGTATTCAAGGAGGCAGAGTGTTGTGTTAATTTTTTTTCACAATTTGTGCCAAGTTTTATTTTTTAGTCATGTGTTTTTAAAATCATAAGTAGCATAACTGCATCTTATTTTAAATTATTAGTACTTAGAAAAGAACAAGTGTAAAAAAAAAGACTGAAAGTTTTAGTAAATTCCACTTACTTATGGCTTAGCAGCAGGAATTGAAAAGCTAATTTGCTTAGTAATGAATTTTATCTACAAAGAGCAAAGGAAACATGACTATTACTGAAGTTAACATCAATTGCTTATTCTTCAGTTTCGGACAAGAAAGTAGAACTCATCTGCACTAGTTTCTAGATTCCTAGACATTAATCAATTTTCAATTTCTCAGAAACTACAGAATATGCAGTGACCTAAACCCAGCAAGAGTATGTGCAGATTATAATATAAAATTTTAACAACTATGGAACAAATTACATAACAATTTCTGAACAAACCAGAGTTCTAACCTCCTGGCTCATCAAAGGTCTCATGCATATAAGTAGGAATGATGTGGTCATTGCTTTCAAGTAGATTTGCGTTAAAAGGTGTAGATTGAATGTGCTCAAAATCACATTTAATATAAAGATCAATGGGTTGCCTTTAGAAGATAAAATTCATTTACTACTGCGAAGTGAGGATGTTGTGGTTTGTCGGTGAAATGTCCTCTTGAGCGACACATGTTTGTAAAAAGTTTTAAGTTCTCACTTAAAATTCTTGTCCAAAGACCAGCAAGGCTGGTCTTTTCTATAGAAGAAAAAGGTAGAGGAGAAATGGAAGGATAAACACACACACACACACACACACACACACACACACACACACACACACACGGAGAAGAATGTTATTTTAAATAACCATAAAAGAGGTGTAAGAGATGGATCTTAAGAGAAAACATCATAGCAACAGGGAAAGTAAATAATACAAAGGAAAACTATTTTTTTTTTAATTCCTGTGAGACAGAAGTCACTAAGCTTTCACAAAGCATTGAAGAATATTTTAAGCAGCAGTATTCTCTGTGGGAAATTTTGCTACCCAGTGTCCTCCTGGGAATATTATTAGTAACTGCAGACATTTTTGTCCCAACAGGTGGGATGTAACTAACATTTAGAGGGTAGTATTTATAAATGTTGCTAAATAACCTTCCCTCCATATTGTAGCACCAGAAAACAGGACATAACAGCCCAGTTGTCAGACATAACAGCACAGAAAGCCATTTATAGGGTTTGTGGTGATTATTAGAGCCCTTAGGAGGTTTGGGCAGGAGGAGTTCTGTGAGTCTGTGGTTAGCTTGGGCTACATGTCGGTACAATAAGGTATAACTAATCAGACTCTGTCTCAAGTCAAACAAAGAAGTGCCAAACCTGGAATAAATATTCATCTCAAGTAGGAGAATGAAGATTAGAGGCATGTGGAGAGAGGGTTGCGGTACATGTCTCTAAAAGTACTGATTATATGAAAGAGCTTACAGTAGGTGGGTCTCAAAGAAACAATATAACCAAACATGGACATAATTTGAGCCAGATTAAAGAATTTTCATTTCTTATTACTGGTCTTTTCGATATTATTCTAACAGAATGTTTTTTCACCTACAAAATAGAATATTAATATACTTTTATTATTCAAACTATTATGTCAAATGTAGAATAGGCTTTTTGTTCCTTTCAAATGTATTTTTCCCTCTGGTACAAAAAATTAACAGAGAATTTTAGAATCATATTCAAGTTATTGCTTTGAAAAAATATTCTTTTTATCAGACAATTTTCTTTCAGTGTATTTATGAAAAAAAAAGAGAGAGATTGCTTCCATAGATAAGTTCTGGATTTCTAGTGTCAGGCTTTCAGCATTCTGACAGGATATTCCGCCATTAATTATTTAATTGTTTTTTGACATTTGTGATTATTTTAATTGTACATAAGTAGTATACACTCTATGTGGTAGGATAACTAGCTTCATTTCTCAGCCTCCACAGAATCAAGATAAAATATATTTATTTATTTCACTTTTAATTAACTCTTAAGAAACTTTACTTGTCTTCGTAAAATTATTTGTTTATAATTATATGCATGTGTCACACCGTGATAGGCAACTTCTTAAGATCAGAGAAGCGTTTGTTCTTATCAGATTAAACACCCTTCATAAAAGTGTTGGTCTATAATTGTAGAATTACATGTGTATAAATTGTATGTGAAGTCATATACATAAGGGAAATCTCAAGTGACTTGTATAGAGTCTTTAAACATGTGTTCATATGGTTTAATTTAAGAATAATACATTGCAATTTTTGAACACTTTAGAAAATGCTCACTAAAGCATTTTATCCTAAAACAAAAATTCATAAGTAACACAATCTATTTTATAGAAAAGAAAGTTGAAATCTGATTTTTTTTTGCTCTGAAATAGTATCTTCCCTTGGGATCCAGCTGATATACAATAGTAAATAAGACACAGATTTTTAATTTTTTTTAGACTTATTTGCCTATTTTTTCTTGTTGCAGTTCAGGCTCTTTTTTGTTAAGGTTACTTTTAGATAAAAAGCATAGTTAAAGGCTGAGAAAATGGCTCATTACTAAAGATTATTGTCAGGAAGACTGACTACATCAATTACAGGGGAGCCACACTGTGGAAGGCTTCTGGTACCAGCAGGTTGTTCTTTGACATCTATACCTCCTGGTGTGTGTGTGTGTGTGTGTGTGTCTGTCTGTCTGTCTGTCTGTCTGTCTGTCTGTCTGTCTGTCTCTCTCTCTCTCTCTCTCTCTCTCTCTCTCTCTCTGTGTGTGTATGTGTGTGTGTGTGTGTGTGTGTATACACAAAGGAAATATTAAAACTACTCTCATCCAGCAAAGGCCTAGCACTGTGTCATGATGCATCAGACTTCATCCTGAACTGTTCCTTTTAACCTCCTTCTTTGTCTGTTCCCTACTTGATCCTTAGAGGCACAGAAAAATGCTTCTCTTCACCACAAATGGCCTTCTCACCATGTCCACTCCCTTTACCTAGCTACAAAAGGAAGCAATTGGTTATCTTTAGTATTATCTTTTAACAATAATTATCATGGTAAATGACAATCATGTGTATGCTAATGTTCGAATGTTCGATTTTCAAATTCCCTATTAGTATAGGCAATACATTTTAAAAATGAGGACAACCAAGAAAAATCTTGCTGCTAGCTGCTCAGGACTTTTTCCACAAACTTCAAATAAACTTTTGAAATTAGAAAGGCTCACTATTGAAGTCTGATTTGCTTAGTTGCACTGCTATCATGGAACTTCTTCAGGATGGTAGAGGGCCACTGTGATTTCTCCACGCTGTCTACATTCATTCTGTAATCACACCATCTGTTTCCTTCAAAATGGCTGACTCTGAGGGCAGGGAGCACATCTTCTCTGTGAGATGCTATATGTAAGTGTGGCTTTTCTGTCAGCGTTTAAAAAAATAACAGAACTTCAAATAGTGTTGATTTAAGCCTCCCTAGTCAGCAGTTAGCCTTGGTGATAGGAATCACTCTTTCAAATGGTAATTTGCACCTGTTACCTTCATCCACAGGATGGAAAGTACTGGCACCTTAATTAATTACACCCCTGTGATGTGAGAGAATGTATTCTCAACCCTGAGACAAGGAGGCAGGGACATAGAACATAAGCAGCTTTTCTGAGTGTTCAAAGCACAATTTTTGGAGAAAGAAATTACAATTCAGGTTACTTTTTGTAAGGAGATTGACGTTTTAGAATCCAAGGCTCCCTTGGCCCCAAACATGGTGAAGGTGTGCCTTTCAGTAAGAGATATGCTTGTCTTTAACTTATTCTGGAAGCATCAATCTGATAGGACCTCAGAGAGCATCTCTGATCCTTAATAAGAATTTTTGCTCTCTGTTTCAGCAGTGGGTGATAGCATCTGAGAAGCACAAGCAGGTGGCACGCAAATTAGTTTTAGTTGCATATGACCATAGTAGTCTGCAGTACCCCAAATGGTAATGTTGCCATGTAATTAAGCTGCATCTAAAGGATCTGACATCAGACAATCATGTAATAGAGGAAAATGGGAGGTGGTTCATTATTTTAAACTGTGCTTCTTAAAGTTCCTTGAGGATGTGGAAGGCTTTCCTTGACATTTGGATGATCTCAAAATGTTGTGTAATTATTTTTTTTGGCAGGTGTGGTAAAATATTTCTGATAGTGGTAAGTGTTTCCTTGGCAGGCATCATTAGTTGTTCATAAAAAGTGTAAGAGGACTTTCACCTCTGATTTTTCACTGTCAAAGAACATGCTGCCTGAATTTATATGTTTCTTGTAGCTTGGAAATGAAACAAAACTGTAAGAAAGACTAGAAAAAAAATCTTCATAAGTTGCTGCAAGTGTAGTTTTTATTCTTTTAGTAATGAAATAGCTCAATCTGGATTTGGCTAAGTGTTATACTGTCCTTTTCTCCACTGAAAGTAAAAGCTAGGAAACTATTGGTTTTTGGAGGAACAGAGACAATAACTTATTTAAATCACAGAGTACTCTAAACATACTATTCATCATAAATGAGGAGAATTTGGTTACATCAGAAAGAGTAATTGAGTAAGAGAAGACCACTGTGATTCCTCTGCCTTCCCCTGAAAGCAATTCTTGTAGTCTATTCAAGGCAAAGTGCTCCACTGGCCTAGTAATGCATTCTACAGTGCTCCCACTTGGGAGTCAGAAAAACTCTAGGCTCTCATACTTTATTCTTTACATCTCCCCGCCATTCCCTGTCTTATTTTTTAATTAAGTTGATTATGTTATAATTATCTCCTGTAATGTCTTCGTTTTTATGATGATTTACTTTTATTTCTGTGTGTGTATGTGAGTGTGTGTGTGTATATATGTGCATGTACACACACACTGGTATGTATATTGGTGAATGTGTTTGTGTACACATGTTTGGATGCACAAGGATTGGAAGAAGGCATCAGATCCCCTGGAGCTGCAGTTGGTTAAGAGCCACCTAATAGTGGTTCTCGAATGGAATCAGGTCTTCTGGAAGAGAGCAAAGAATCTTAAGCACTGATCCATCCTGACAGCATTTTATGCCATTTTTTTTTTAAATTGGCCAGTCCTCACCTTTGCACATTATCTTCGTTGATTTTTTTCTTTCAAAGCTCTTTCTTAAAGTCTGTGACTCTTGTTGTTTTCATCTACAGTTATGAGAATTAAGATGAAACTGGCACAGGTATATGGATGACCTTCAAAGACCCCTATGTTAAAATGCTTGTCCTAGGGATGGTAGTGGGAATTGAACCCAGACTTAGAGGGTGCCTCTTCCCAGGTCTCTGTGTCACTGGTTATCTGCCCTTAGGGGATCCTGAGGCCTCAACCCCATGCTTTTACTCCTTAGTTTCCTAGTTATGAGGTGAAGTGTTTTTGCTACACACTGCTTTTCCAGCTTACAACAGGCTCACAGTGGTGAGGTCAATAGATCACAGACCCCTCCAAAACTCTGAGTCAAAACTAATCTTTTATGTTGAAAATAACACTTCACAGGTAGAATGGTTTTCAAAGGTACCTGTAACCGAATCTGATCTCCAGACCTGTAAAAACAAACAAATAAGCAAACATGCTATAAACCATAGCCCTCTTCCACATACATCATTAACTTTCTTGTTTTACATTGGTTATCTAATGATTTTATTATAGTAACATGAAGCTGATTAACAAATATTTGTGAATTATAGTCACTAAACCTATGAAACTGTTGACTCAATTATTGACATATATTCATCAATAATTATTTGTTAACAGTAGTCATTATTAATAACATTACGGTTAAGCTTAGATCAAACTCAGCATGAAGAATAGCTATGTTATAACATATATATATATGTGTGTATATATATATTATATATAATATAAAATATTATATCATATATTTCCTCATACTCATATATTATTTTATCCATATTATGTAAGTTTTAAAAATAATATATATTATTGTAAGTATCATAATCAATGAATACCATGATAAAAAGCATCATATGCTATTTTTGTTTAAATTTTCAATGACTGAAACATTAGGATTCTGTAACCTTTTGTTAAGCAAATGACTGCATAAATGTTCTAGAGATATCTAGAATGGTTGGGACTATTCATCTTTTCATACAAGTATGGTCATTCGAGAATGTGTTCCAGAGAATATTTAGGCATCATTTGGTTCTCTCCTCATCATCCTTCCATGGGGCAGAAATTAGTAATGTAGGGTTTGCTTTAAATGTAGAGAACAGATAAGGATGGTAAGAAAACTAGGAAATTGGATAGACTGATACAGGAAAGCCTGGCCACAGTTGTTCTAGACCCAGGCCAACACTTCAGAGAGCAAGCTTATCCTATAGTTTTAGAAATGTGGCCAAAGCAGAGCTCTGTCAGTAAAAAATAAATCCCTAGAAGGAACATGGTACCCTGCTTTTTTCATCCCCTTTTTGCTTCTTGATTCACAGTGTGAATGCTTTTCTCTTCTGCCCATTTCTACTCTGACATTCCAGTTTTGCTTGAGGTACCAAAACTAATACTGAGATGGAGCTTCCAACTCCATGATCTAAATAAAACTTCTCTCTTTTTAAGTTAATTGTTTTAGTTGTTTCATTATAATGCTGGAAAGATGATTCATACAACTAGTATAATGTTCTTTTGATTTTTATTTGTCTTCTTTTTTTTTTTGATGCTTCACTTTATTTTGCATTCTTCTACCCAGAAAAAGTATCCACCTCGTATTTAGCATGTTGAAATCCACATCTATTTATGTTCACAGTTTCTGATTTTACAAACAAATTGAATTTCAGACTCCTGATTGTTGGAAGCAGTACAATTCTAGACAAAGCTTCGAAGAGTGCAGCACATTTTACTAGTAAATCAGGCCACAACCTTGAACAGTCTTGCAAGGAGGGACGAGTAACATGCTTTAGTTAGTATTGCATTGGTGGTTTTTCCCCCACGTTTTCTTTTGGTCACAGCAATTTCTTCTCAAACAAGCTGTCCCAATTTGCTCATACAGCACTCTAGTCAAATCAATATGCAGCCTCTTGTGCCTCATGTTAAAGCTAGAGAAATGCCACCAGGCGAGTTGGCTTATTCTTAAAATGATAATATTGCTTTTCTAAAGTATGTTTTAATATCTCTTAGAATCAATAAATCCTGTCTAAAGGGTGTAGAACAGACTGAGGATATAGAAATCCACTTGTGGAACTGAGTATTTTTTTTTTCCTTTAGGAGACTTGGGTTCAACAGGGGACAAATGGCAGCAACGAGGGTGGGAAAGTTAATCATAAAGGTAATCATGTGAATCCAAGCAGCATTCCCTCTGCAGCAGGCTACTGCTGCTTCTGATTGACAGGCTGTTCAGAGAGTCAGTGTTCAGCACGATAGGCACCAAGGTTTCCTTCAGCTGAATCTGCAACCTTGCTCATGATATAGTGTGCAGTACTCACTCTTAAACATGTACACATGTTCCCAGGCTTCATTTAATTCATTTTTTTATTTGTGATGGCCATAGTTCTATTTTCCATTTTCTCGGTTTCCTAAGTAAGATAGGATAACAATGATTAACATTGTATTCATGGATAGCTATTAAATCACTAAAGTCATGCTATTGAGTCAGACATTTATATATACAAACACCAATGATAATATTTTGCCTGAAACAAAAATCTAATATCTTTTGGATCTTTCCATGATACATTGAAGATTAATCACATAAACATAGAGACTACATTTTTGATGAAGAAATTTATAACAATAATTCCAAACCACCATGTAAGTTTATGTGAATACCTGTGTATGTGTGGATATTAATGAACAGCTTATTCAGATTGCTTCAAGTAAAGGGACATTTGTTAGAGCTCAGTTTATTATTTTTGTAGAGAAACACTAAGCCTTGGGAAAGGATCATGATATATGGAAGTTAACCTCAAGAATTTTACCTCTAAGCAAGAGAAAAATAACAGCAAAGTAAATTAGATATAGTAAACTACAATAGCTCTCTCAAGGCCACAAGGGAAGTAAAACAATATTCAGTGGATCAGATGAAAAAGGAAATCACTTTCAACAAAATAATACACAAAAAGAAGTTAGCACCATTGCAAGATATACTGTTTCTGTGTCAGGCTTCTCAGCAAGCACTGTAGCATAGAAAACAGATACAAACAGTAAAAAGAGAAGACAATAGAATGTGGTTATATTGTCATTGCAGAATGGTGTCCCAGCAGGTATGGATAGCCTGGGGAAATAGTCAAAGAAAACAAAAACCAAACACTCAACTCTTGTCACTCAATAGTACAGTATGGATGGGTATAGAACATTGCAAAATCCTGAAATGGACAGGTGTCCATTTTAACTCAGATAAAGAATAGGATCTAAGCTTTGTATGGGATATATTGTACTTTCACCTTTGAAAGAACAATCTGATAGCAATACATTGAAGTAAAAGAAAAAAAACAGGAAGTACTCTGAAAATATTCTGTGGTGCAGATAGTATATGTGAAAGAGACTAGCAGCACAAGAAGTGAAGAGGCTTTACCTAGAATGCAAACAATGTGGTGGGGAATTTGGTGTAGTGACCTATCGCAGGTATGACTGGAACCGTTAACTGTAAAAGAACAGAGAAGTCAAGTTAGACTTTTGAATGCTGTATTGATTTAAATGTAATTTTCTTTTGTTCTAAGTTTGTTTTTCTTTCATTTTATTCATTCTTTCTGAGACAGAGGCTCACTGTTGAGCTGTGGATAACTCAGAATTACTTTGCAGAACAGGCTAGGCTCCAATTCACATAGATGTACCTATCTCTGTCTTATATGCCATGGGATTTAAGGAGTACAGAAGTGCACCCAGCCTAGATGAAATGTTTGAAGTTCTTGAAATATTTTAAAAGTGCAAAGATGAACAGAAAAATGAGACTTCACAAGGGATAAAGATTTTGAGTCGTATACAAATATGATTTTAAAAATGTATTGATGCATGATCCTTTCTTATAAAAGTTATATTTGAAGCCATGGCATTGCTAAGAAAGATTAAGAGAAGAACAGGAAAAATGATGTTATGGAGAATAAATAAGCTTAGTGTAGAGGGAAGGTAGAGTCTCAGTGGACACTATCTCTCAGGAAAGTTGAAAGGAAAAGTAGGAACAGAAGCCAGGGACTTCCCACTTGTCTCAGTAATTTCCAGACTTCCTACAGGAAGAGGCCTGGCCTGGGGATATTTGATTTACAAAGTGGGTCTCTGTAAATTTCCACTTCTATCAGATGGTGAAGGTATGAATTAAAAGGAAAGAGGAGGAATTTGGGTAGAAGCAGAAAATAGAGATTCTTAGAAGTGACCCTAAGGACACTTGATCTGAGAGAGCAAAGGGGAACATGACAACATCAAGTTAAAATCTTGTGTGAAGGTAACATTCTTTGTGACAGAAGATGTTTACATATTTGAATAAATAAACAGATAAGTAATAGTTATGTCTACCATTGAGACAAAAGAATAAGAGGTTTATGAGTATAGCAGCTGCCACATTTGATGGTGGCAAGAAATTCAGCTGTGCAGAGAGGCAGTCATTCTCAAGACTGACAAAGTGGTATTCTAGGAATTTTCTGCAAGCCCATTAAAAACAGACACAATTTTTGTCTACCTACATATATGCTTAGCTTCACAGTAGACACTCGTATTAAAATGATTGTTTTATATAAACATTGTATTTCTTGTCTTTTTGTGTTCTTTTGTGTATAAGTATCACCTATGAGAATCTATAAACATGGATTCAGATTTGATATTTTGTTGATTGATGGTTTTTTTTTCATTTCCTCATTTTAGAAAGTCAATGACACCATTTTTAACCTTTTATGGATTAAAAAACACATTAATGATATAATACTCATAAGACAATAAATTGCTATCATCTTTCCATGTGACAGTTATTACTAGCTGCTAAGCAGTAAAACAACAAAAGAATTGAGAGTTCATAGTAATATAATTTGATATCTTAAAAACAATTATAAGAATATGAAGATAATTAACTGGTTATTTTTAGTAAAATAACAGTGCATGGAAAATAACTTCAAGATCCACTGGGCTTTTGATCCTTTAGGGAGAATAGGGAAATGTATTTGTGAATTTTTCTTAGCTGAGACAAATGAACAGGGTACAGGGGGTGTTGTTTCAGGCTTCCCTTACTTTCCCTCAGTCTAGATAGTGATGGTTAGAGTTAGAGTGTCTTCGCTGTGTACTTCCCTTCATTTTTCTCTATTTCTGCTTTTGCCTTTTTCACCATTCTTCTGTATCCTGGAAGAAATTCACACCATAGAGAGATTTCAGAAGGCAAAACAGTCATGAAGGTAATACATAAATTCAAGGCACCATCTGACTGTATCCCAGCTCAGGGGTGACAAAGAACCTACTGCATCTTTAAGAAAGAAAAGCAATTTGACTCTGTATTCGCTTGATGTGTTAATGTTAGCTATTTTCTTCCCTAAGATGTTATCTGTAAATGTCTGACTTTATGATAAAACTTGTGCTGCTTTCTTGGTGAATCTCTCTTTTCTCTTTTTGTTAGGAATATTTGGAGACTAGATCAAAATTATTTCAGGGATTATTATTTTTTTTAATGTGACAGCAAAGCTTCAATAATGTCGGGGTTTAAAAGGGAATCCCATGGAATCTGTGCCTAGGATCAGGGTTTAAAGGGGAATCCCATGGAATCTGTGCCTAGGAGCTTACTGAGTGAGCGTGTTTCCAGTCCAAACACGAATAGCCGGGGAAGCATAAACGTTCCAGGATGCAGACATAAACTAGAAGTTTCACCAAGAAGCCTGGCCATTAGCTGCTTACTTGGGAGATGTCATGGTGTGCTGGAGGGTATGGCTTCTCTTTCAAATGATGACAGCGTTTAGAAGCCTTTGTCGAATTTGTTTTCTGATTTTCTACAGTTTCTTAGCGATGTATGTTAGTAGCACATATTTAGCTGAAATCCTTAGTATCAAGCAGTAATTTCTCTGTGTATCCAATGACTGTAACATGCCTGCCTCCTAATTCCTGACACACAAACTGTTCCACCTGGGCCATAGCGTTATTCTTCCACAGGCTGCACTTAAAAGGAACATTAGAAGAATCGGTGTTGATAGTTCTTTTATAAGATGTGAGGTTTTTTTTTTTTTCTAAAATCGTAAGAATGAAGCGCAGTGGCTCTGTGCTACACGCAGGAATGTCACTTTTACCAGTAGAATTTGAGGGATGTCGGTGTCAGGTTTCAATAACATCCTCAAGAGGGCACTGTCACCTGTTTTATATACTTTTATCACTTCTATTCTTTTATTAAGACCCCTGACAATGCTTGAAAGAAGATTTACATTCATTTTCATTGAGAATTTAATGCCGCATCTTTTGTATCATGCACAGTGCTGTTATCTACAGAACCCCCGTGTGTTCATTGTTACCAGCCATGTACTTACTTGTATATCATTATACAAGCTTTAAATTACTGACATTCCGTAGGTTAACCCAGCGAGCCTAAAGAGTCCAGTCTAGGCTTGTCTCCTAAGCATGTTACAGAAGGTAGCCTTTTAATATTGACTCTTTTGCTTTTCTATTAAAAGAAAGCTCATCTTACTTTCCACATTCCCTTTGCACATTCATGCTTGTTTGTGGAATTCCACGTCCAACAACTAACTTTACCTGTTAGAGAACTGGGATGTGTACCGAGGACTTCTCATGCTTGGGTCATTGTGATAATTATGAGAGTGATGTTTGTAAAACTGTTGGCTACCTTCATTCATCTCATATTTAAAGGTTCCTACACTGGACTTGCACTTGTTAACAAGCTTGTAGTTTTCTAAATTAAGTGGTTGTTTAATGCTTGAACGTTTTGCAGAGTATGTATAATTCTTTTCATTTATTAGGAAAAATTTTTAATATATCCATTGAAATATATTTTCTAAACTATACATGTGTACACATGCCCACTTATGTTGTATTTTTGTGGTGATTGCCTTCATTGCTCAGATAATCAGAAATTTCTAAAGTATAACAGTATAAACATTTTACATATTATAACATTTAAAATATCTTTTAAATGATATTTATTTTCCAATATAATAAATCATTTCTACTCCAAATACTATTGAAGAAGGAAGACCAATTAATCATAGCATATATTTCCACTGTGCAAGGAGCTATCCCTTATAAATACAACATAGAAGTTTTAAATAACATATGCACTGTTTAATAATTGTTATAATAATAAGAGGTCAAACAGGTCACTATTGCTACCAAAACATTTTGTAAATAATATTGCTTACTTGTAACTAATTCCGATTACCTTATGTAGTTAAAATTTTATGATCTTAAGATAACAAGAAAATTTGAAAGGTTTGGTTTCTTTTTGTCTTGTTTGATTTTTAAGTAATCTTATTTTACAAGCTGTGTAAATTTCCTTTTCTCGATGGTTACATGAGGCCGACATAATAAACAATTGGATAAAAGAAGGAAATGTCCTCTAGTGTTCTGGAAGATTGGGCTGATGAATGACTTCATGTGGATTTCTTTTCTCAGTTGTTGTTGAGGACAAATATTCAAAACCAAATATGCCCTGCTTTATACACTGTCCTATGATGTGATGTCAATTTATAAGTTCAAAGTTGGTGCTGGTATTCTCAAAACTTGGTCATCATGGCCTCGTTGGTTTCGCTTCTGGTACCAGCCGTGGAACGTGCACAGCTGCATGCTCTAGACAAATGCTTCCTGTGATGGGAACCACCATCCCAACCTCCCACTAATGATCTCATTTCTATTGCTCCATAGGCATAGGACAATTGTCATTTTTCCCATCTCCAGATTCACATTTTAAGCTGTGCTCTTTAGTAGTGAAAGAGAAATACAGAAAGGGCAAAGAGAGAGACTATGAAGTTACTATGTTAGATTGAATAGGGCTGATTAAGTTCCTGAGTTTTCTCTGGAGTTTAGCATTTATGCACATTGAAACTAATGTGATTTTTAGTGTTCTGGTCTTATTACACTGGATCTCACTCCCATAAAGGCCAAGACAAGTATGTCAGACACCTTTAATGAAGCCATCTTGATCATTCCTTGTTTGAGGCTACCATTTATTTTAGTTGAAACTTAATCAAAGCCAGAAATATTGTCATTTATAAGAAAATGCATTTTGTTTGGCCTTTGAACATAATCATTAAGATGTTTTTGTGTATGTGTGTACAGGGCTACACAGCAAATGCACAAGGAGTATGTTCACCTGGTCCAGTGCTCTAACACTATGCAACATCCTTTAGCACATAAACTATTCCTTCCAAGTGTCTATAACTCTGAAGATGCATAATATTTGTGCCTGTATAATAGTTTAGTTAAGAAGTTATTGGTGGACTGCCAAGATGACTTAAGTAATAAAGGTGCTTACTATCTAGCCAGACTACCTGAGTTTGACTCCTGGAATCCACATGGTGGAAAGAAAGTACCAACTTCCAGACTCTTAAGTGTTTACCTGACCTCCACATATATGCCATGGCATCTCCCTTTAAATAAATAAAGAGATGCAAAGAAGGAGCTATCTGAGCAATTGTTGGCATATAGCATACCATGTTATCATGCAGTTCTATTTCTACTGTTTAGGCAAGGATCTGTGCGGTGACACGCCTTTAAAACGGATGTGAGACAGTTGAATGGAAGATAAAATAATTCATTTTGAGTTCAGTTTTGAAGATGAGATATTGTTAGGCAATGTATCCGGACTACATAACTGTGTTTATACTCAGATCTTATACTACAAAAACCTACATAGGGCCAAGTGTGGCGACCTATGCCTTTAATCCCAGCACTTGAGAGGTAAAAGCAAGAGGATCTATGTGAGTTCAAGGCCATCATGAGCTTAATAGAGTGATTCAGGACAGCCGTAGTTGTGTAGAACCATAGAACCCTATCTTAAAAACCAAATACAAAACAAACAAACAAACAATCAAACAAAAAAACAAATCCTTTACTGCTTCACATTCCATAAATAAAACCAACACAATAAAGCACACTCATACATACCCACTCCCACCAACTCATCCACCAACCACCAACACATACAAACCCCAAACAAACAAAAACAAACAATGAAAAACAAACAAAGAAACACATGAAGAATAAAAAGTCAGTAATCAGAATCACAATCTAGGGTAGAAACTTAAGTCATTCTGCTTTCAGTAGAGATCATGTTTTAATAAGACCTGAAAATATTGACACTCTCTAATCCACGATAATATCATTATTACTAATCCTCAGGCTTGATGTCAGTTAGAATCTTTCCTTGTCATTAGAATTCAAGGCTAATTTGCTGTGATTAGCATAGAATTATTTCTCAGGCTTTTTGTCTATTTATGCAAGGACAGAGAGTTGTTAATTCCAATTCACTGAGTTTACAGGGGATGCCCACCAAAGTCCTCAGAAGCTACAAGTTTTCAGGACAAATAGTTTATTTTTCCTTATGCCAGATAGTGAGCTTTTCCTAAAAAGGCACCCCACTGGCAGTGCTGAAAAGAGAGAGAGGCTAAGTGTGATTCCTTAAGAAAGGTTGTTGTAGCCACTCACAGCAAATGCACTTAAGCCATAACACTGCAAATGCCTCCGCCTCCTCCAAACAGTCCAGTAAGAACATCATATCAAAATGCTACCCTTGCCGAGCCCCACAATGGAAAAGAACAAAATACCCGTAGAGAATAAAAGGACCTATAAAGAGAGAACAAGCCGCGGTGGCAACCAGAGTGCAGGGAAACACACAGACAGAAAAACGAGCGGTGGATGCAATTTAAAAGTGAAGGTTAATTTTGCCACTTGAAAGGAGTCTCAAGAAAGGTAAGCCACCGTGAGAATATACTTTCTTTGAGCATTAGGACCACTTTGTTGCTGTAAGTATAACCTAGGGCTTACAAAATTGTTCTAGGGCATGGGATTCCACACTTCGAAGGTAGAAGATATAGGTTTGTAGTATAGAGAAATCAGACATGGAGGTATGTAGGCAGTCACAAACGAGGTACACTTTTTACTTGCTCAGTGATTTCTCATTACTGTCTGCAACAAGGGGATGGACATACTCGGCCACCGTTGTTTATAACCTATTAACTGCATTGCAGGTAACAGGGAACTTGATGCAAATTCAGAACAAATTTCTCCAAATACAATGGATGTGCTCTACAGATGGCTTTGTGGGGGAAATATTAAAGGGATTGTGGACAGAGCTCTGATTTAGGAAATTTGTCTAGCATTCATGATTGTGGTCTTGAGGTGTCAGAAATCTCAACTAGCAAAAACAAAATGAAACGTTGTCTTTTCCTTTAAATAGCCCTATTTGCAGTGATCTAGTGTTTAACCTGAAGCCATCCTCCCAAGTAAAAGAAATATGAATCCAGCAAGTGACTGCAGTGAGAAGAGCCATACATAGCAAACACAAGTGTGTCCACGGACTGTGCATGTGCATTAGAATAGAAAGACCTTTATTCCTGACACACTGCAAACTTTGTTGAATTGGATGAGCTGCTGCTGCTGCCAGTGTCTGACTGCGTGACGTAGCTGTCATTGGAACCCCTGTGTAAGACTGCATTTCAGAGTGTCTTAAGGAGATAAACAAAGGAATGTAATGTAACCAAATCTTTCCTTCTAAAATGCAGACAGATATTATGATAGTTTTCACTTTGTTCTATTTTTAATGTTTCACTATAAGGGAATGTATTATGGGAGCATAAACTAGTGCTATACCTTTTAATATGATTTGAAATAGTAAATTTAAGCTAGTCGGTATTGTTGTACCTTAAATACATAACTTTTGGTGATTAGAACTTTGGAAATTTATTCTTAGCATTTGTAAATTTAGATGTATTCTTGATTATCTATATTCAGCATGCTGGGATTTTGATGTAAAAACAGAACATTAAGCTTTCTTTGTCTTATCTACTTTAAGATATTTACTCTTTTACCTATCAACACTGTCCGTGACTCCTCCACCAGTCCTGGATTTTGGCAACCACCATCTCCTACTGCTTGCTTCTTTGTGCTACTATTAGATTACAGAACTGAGAAAAATGGGTGCTGTTTATCATTTATCTTGTTGTGGCTGGCTTCTTTCTCTTAGAGTAAGATTCATCCACACTATCACAAGTGACAGAAATTTTATTTTTTTAAGACTGAAGAGTATTTTATTATGTACATTTACAACATGTCTTTATCCACTCATTCATTGATAGACATTCAGGATTAATAGCTTGTTAGTCATAAGGCTTGTGAACATGTACTATAGACATCTGGCACGTACTAATTTCATCTCTTTGGAGTACACATACAAAAATGTGATTGGTAGTTTCTGTGATAATTTTTTTTGGGGGGGGCAATACATCATACTGGTTATTTAACAGTGAAAATTGTTTCATTTGGTTTGCAGGCATTTTTTTCTTACAGTTTCCTAGTATTCCTTTCAATGACATTAACTCAGATCTTCTGCCCCATCCAAACCAAAACTCAGGTTACCTTCTGCTGACTATCCTCTGAATCACCTACCTTCTGCATTCTTTATTTACTCTGTTTATTGTGCTTTGTGTATCAAAACTCACTTGCTATTTATCTCTCATCCATCATAATTTTATTACATGCTGCCATCCATGTATTTATGACTTATCCCTATAGCTAATATTTATTTTTTTACAGTTTAGTAGCTATATTTCATCGTATTTTATAATTCCTCATTACATTTAACAAAATGCATTAACATTGTTAAACTATAAAATTAAGCTTTAACGGCCATTTGGAGTATTTTCAACAATACCAACAATAAAATTCATACTGAAAACAGTTATAGCACCTGGAGCATAAAACAATGTTTACCTCAGTAAGCAACACGGAAGTTTTTAGATGAAGCATTTGTATAATCGATCTGAAGAGAGTGTGTTCAATTTTCTATGTATAAAAGAGTTAGTTGCTATTGACACTAAAGCTGGAGTTCTACAGGAAGCAAGAGACACAGATTAATCTCGTCATGAAATTGGATTTCATAGAGGGAACATGACTGTAGCATTGACAATGCCAATTGAAAAATTACGGAAACAAATATTGATTTTTGAGGTATTTATGAACTATATTCATCACAAAGTAATATTATAAAAAATATTGTTTAAATGCCCTTAGTTGTCAAAGAGTGACTACACATTGTGGAGTCTACAAGACCTTTGGCTGATGATATGTTTCATAAAATCTAATTGTAAATAATGCCAGCTTTGGGGACCGGAGTTCAAAAAACTGGAGATAGAATCTTTTTCATTCTATAAAGGACCCAGCATTAAATAGTTTCTATACCTAAGATTATAATATAAGAGTAGCAAAATCTGCAAGCGCTATTTTAAAAACTTAGTTATTTAAAGGAGTCTACGTGTGTGTGTGTGTGTGTGTATGTGTGTGTACATGTGCTTGTGCCTGTGTATGTGTCAGTATGCACATTCACATGCCATGAAGCATGTGTACAGGCCAGAAGGCAACTTTTAGAAGTCAATTTTCTCATTTTCATTTTCCTGAGGCAGGGTCACTCTGTTTACTGCTATGCTACATACTTCAACTAGTTGGCCTGAGAACATCTGAGCAGTTTTTCATGTTTAACCTCTCCTCCCACTTTGGGGATGCTGGGATTGCTGGTGTGAGCCTTCACGTCTGATTGTTTTAGGTAGGTTCCACAGACTAATCGGTCCTTTTAAACATTTCCACATGATTGTCTAACATGAAACACTAAATAAATTATTATTCAGGTATGGTAATATATTCCTTGATTTCTAGTCTGGGTGAGTGGTATTTACTCATGTTTTTTCTTAAAAAATAATGGCTCAGTGATTAAGAGAATTAACTGCTCTTTCAGAAGTCCTGAGTCCAGATCCCAGCTACACAGCAGCACACAACTGTCTGTAACCCCAGTTCCAGGGGATCTAACACCTTCCTCTGGCCATCTGCAGTCACCAGATACCCATGTAGTGTAATGCATACATGAAGGCAAGATACTCAAAGACAGACAATAAAAAAATATGTTGTTTAAATTGATATAGTTCAAGAAGTAGATTTAAAACATAAGACAATCAAACCAAGGTATCTAATAGGCTATTAAATTTTCACTGTTTTGAAGGCCAACTAACAGGAGAATGTGAACATGTTATGCTTAATTTTATCTAGAGTGTAAAGAAGACTTTAAAGTTTTCTAATTATTGTTTTTCATCAGTCAATAGGACTAGCTGAAGGTTATTTTTTTTCACCTAGGGTATAGCTGAGTTGAGGGAATGTATATTGTGAAGATACTACGTGAGACCAAAACTATTTTCCTTATTTGGATACATGATACATGGATAAAAATTTAAGAAAAATTATGGTAATACCATTATAAAATATCTTTTTATTTTAAACAATCTCAATCTCTAGGAAAATGGTCTTACTACGTAAATTTGATATAGGTTAATTTTTTTTTTATTCAGAAAAATGCATAAAAATGTACTTCATTCAAAACATTTAAAAAATCATGAAATGCTTTTCTTTAGTATTTCTTTGTTTTCAGGTTTTCAAAGTTTTGGGCTTTTCATAAGATTACCCTAGTTATTTATTTGTTTGAATCTCTTTTGTATGTATCAGAGAGTGGCACATTTTTTTGCTTTTTATTTGATTTAAGTAATAATTTTACTAATTTACATTTTATATTTTACTCTTAAACTACCATGGAAAGTGAGACAATGAAAGCAAAGTCTTACAGGAAATAAAACACTAAACACAATAAACATCAATTTGAATAGTAGTAATTCAAAGAAAAACTTCACAGATTGGGGGGTTAATTGTGTGACTTCACAATTAACTTTTCTCTTATTTTGATGAAAGATGAAAACAAAACATTGCTGCACCCCAGTGAATAAGTTAGGAGACATCAATATACCTGTCCATTAAAGTGTCATGCCTGTTAACATGGGAGGGATCTGATCATTAAACTCAACTACCAAGGCAGCAGATGCACTGTAGATGAGATTAGCAAATATGCACACCATGAGGAGACATCTCACGTGTGATCACAGAAAAAGCTCTCTAAAAGATAAATATTGTTGGATTTGATAGTGCTCTCAGGAAAATATGCCTTTACATTTTATTTGAGTCTATTTTTAGTCCATCAATTTATTTCTCCATGAAACAAGTTACATGGGAAAGCTTTATTTAATACCTGCTGGATAACAACAACACTCCCAGAATTGGAAACTTCTGTGAGATCCTTACTAGATCCTCTCAGAGCCTGGACAAGAAAAGAGCCTTTAGTTCCTACAAGTCAATATAAGCACAGAAAGCATTATGGATGCAAAGAAAGAACCATCAAGCATATTCTAGGTATCCAAAGAAGTTCAAATGTTGCTTGGCAATGGTCAGCAATAAAATTCTGAAGGGTAATACATTTCAATCAAGAATTTGTAATGTCTACACATTGTATGTATACACAACACACACAGTATGTAGTTCTATTCATGAACGCTGGGAGAAAATTTAGCTTATACGACACGAGCAAAAGACAAGGCAAAAGCCGAATTGCATGTATGCATAAAATTCTCGAAGTATAATTTTTATGAAAAACGACTCAAAGAAATTGCAAACCAAACAACAAAATCCCTGATACCTATAAATTCCAAATCAAAGACTATCTACAAAATTACCTGATGATTTCAGGTATCAAGTATGATCCATGCATTTGTCTCTTCTGTTCAAAACAGAATGTCCATTGTAAAGCTCATCGTATATGTTTATGTAAGCAACATTAATTTATTTTGTTAAACTTTCAGTTGCACATGCCAGTCCATCAAAGCAAAATTGTGTCAAAAGCTTATAAACCTATTACACACGTAGCAATATCTTAGCAGTGAAAATTTATTCAAGAAGTGCATAATGCATGTGTATGACATTCAGTGACAGTGATGATTTTTCTCAAATTTTATTTCATTTCAACGAGCTTTCTGAAGACAATAAATATAATTTGACAACTGATTTAATTAAGAATGTAAAAGACCTTATCAATACAGGTAATATTTTTGGGAATTACCGAATGAACAAGTTAATTGCTTGGCAGCCTTTCACACCAACCATGTTGGCGTTCTAGTGGCAAACTTAATGAATACTCTCTCATACAGACAAATGTGCTTCAGAAAATGATGGAGTCTTTGAGTAGAGGATTGTAGATGCAGTCACTGGGAAGGAGAACAATACAGTGAGCAGAGCCAAGTAGAGGAAACAAAGGAGGTACTGATGCACAGAATTGTGAAGCTTTTTCTAGGCTGACACTTACAGTCACATATGAGTGACTGCAGATCTAAAACCTATTGTCCTGTTCTCATTGGAAAGAGACAAACACCATAGCATAAGACATAGAGGAAATGGAAGTAACCTTTTCAGGTACAGAGAGAAATCTCAAGTTTCTTCCTTAGAATTTACTTCTAAAAATTCTAACATCTGCCTTGACTTTGCGTCATTAACTCTTGGGATTATTTTTATATGTCTGTGCTTTTGCTTCTATTTCTGAAGTCTATAGTTAGTAATTTTTGAATTAACTTGGAAAAGAAAGCACTACTGAAGATATTCTTCATTTATAGAAGAAATTTTCTTTTTCTTTTTCTTTTTTTTTGGTTTTTTTTGTTTTTTGTTTTTTTTAAGACAGGGTTTCTCTGTGTAATCCTGGCTGTCCTGGAACTCACTCTGTAGACCAGGCTGGCCTCAAACTTAGAAATCCACCTGCCTCTGCCTCCCAAGTGCTGGGATTAATGGCGTGCATCACCACTGCCTGGCTAGAAGAAATTTTCTATGGTTTCTTGTATACAGTTGAGCCATGTATTCGAAGTCTCCTCTCTTAATTTAGAGATCATTACACAATTACAACATTCCTTCCTTCCCAATCTTCCTTTGAAACTCTCCTATTATCACAACCCTTCCCTTCCTCAAGTTCATGTCCTTTTTTTTTTTCTAATTGCTATTGTATGCATATATGTGCATGTATTCCTAAATTTAAGCTCCTTTTTCTATACGATGTTGCTTGAATATATGTTTTTAGAATTGACCATTTGGTAATTTTCATATATTCTTCAGTAAGATGTTCCTAAAACAATAAGCATGAAAACCCATTGCCTTTTACAAATATTTGATAACCACTATATGATTATGTTTTTGTGAAATTATTTTAGAGTCATATTTATTGCACTTTCACAACATGCCATTAGCATTTGGAACTAGTAAGACTACTTAAATTGTATTAATTTAAATTCATGGTGTATTTAAGTAAATACATTTTCTAAAGATTGATACTTCTAACATTTTATTTTGTTTTATATTGTAGTATAATGGTTCAATCTTTAACTTCAGTTAGAGAGTTGTAGACTTTGGCTTTATGTAGTTTTGCTATAAAGAGTAACTTAAAATGTCTTTGAAAAATTCTTAAATTTTTGTCTTTCAAAAAATTCTTTGAAATTCTTTCTTAAAATTCTTTGAAAGTTTCATATACCCTGTTTTGATAATATTCATAATTTCCCTCAATTCCTTTAGATCCCTGTCCCCCTTTCTACTCATCCAAATATGTGTCCTTTTTCTTTTAATCGCATGAAGATCAGTTTGTGCTTCTCCAGTATTCTTGAATGTGTAATCTTCCACTGTAGTGTAGCAAACTTACCAGGGGTTACACTCTCAGAAAAAAATCTTGTCTTTTATTCTCCCATGAACTAACAATAGCCAATAATACCATGGCTTGGAGTAAGATTTCATAGCCAACTACCATCTCAGTGCTGGGATTTGGTCCGATTTGTGCTTGCGCACATTGGTGCATGCTGTCTCAAGCTCTGTGAATTCATCCTTGCAGCTAGCTCCCCAGACATATTCGGGAGACACAGCTTCCTTGTAGTCATTCATCACCTCTGCCTCTTACATTCTGTCTGCACCTTCTCCAATTATCCCTGAGCTGTGTGAAAGTGATAGGGAGGTGAAATATATGTTTCCTTCAGGGATGAGCCTTCTGCAATCTCATATTTTCTGTCTTTATGTAGTTTTTGTATAACTGTATTCATTACCAACCATTCCAAAAGAAGCTTCTCAGTCACGGGTTAAGACATACATTGATCTGTGAGTATAATGTAAGTCATTAGGACTCTGGAGTCAGCTAAACAATAATTTTATCCATTACAAGATAGTTGAGTGAAATGTCTTTTAAGTAAATTAATAATTGCTATAACTGAAAAAAATTAGAATCAAGATTATTTTATAAATTAGGTATTCTTTCATTTATAAATCTGATTAAAACATTCTGCTCATTTAATATATAAAATGTAGCTTTTCACACACACACACACACACACACACACACTTATTGTGCATGTGCCTGAAATACAGTAATCTTGTAACAAAAACAGAATTTTTGTATTGAAGCTAGATGAAGCTTCCTAATGAGACTCAAAAGAAACTAATTAAATAAAATATAAAGAAACGTATGAATAAATGAATAGGTCTTCAGTCACTGTAGATTCTTGTACAAGTTGAAGACAATGAACGAAAGTAAGGAAAGAGGACTCACAATGTATCACAACAGTTGCGGAGTAGTGAAAGCTATACTATGCTCTCCACAGTTGCATGTGTTATTAATCAGACACACCTGACCCAACACCTGAAGCAACTGTCCTCATTTGGACAAGAATTGCTTGCATAATCAGACACAGGTTCTACAAAAGTTTAAATCTTCTATAGATCAATCAGTTGCTTGTGGCTTTAAACTCATTTTTTCTTTGCTTCTACATACGACTAAATTACTGTTTTGTGGTTATTGTGTATTTGGTATCTGTTATGGTCACCAATATCTCTCCGTGATAAGAAATAATATCCCTTGATGTTTAAATAGTGACATGACACCCATGAAGAGTTAATTTATTTGAAGTCACTTAATTATATTTTTAAACATCAAATTGCAAAGAAGACTTTTCATTCTTAAATCTCCAGTTTACTCACTAGGTTTGTAAATGGCCCTTGGTGATAAAAATCTGATTTAGAGTCACTCAAGTGGACAGGTTTTACTCGTTTTTTTTTTTTTTTTTCTGTAAAGCATTGTTTTATATAAAGTCATTAGTAATGGTTATGGGTAGGTTTGATACTCCTCAAAAAAAAATCATTCATCTGTTCATCTTGTCTTTAAAGTTCTCAAATACTAAGCTAAGATATTTGAAAATTAGTGTGCAGTATTTTTATAGCTGCAAAATTTCCTTTTCCTAAGAAGTCTTCATTCATACTTCAAGTTGTTAGTTTTATTCACTTACAAGATTACTATTGATAATAATTTTTCATTTACTTATGCTATTTCTTTCAATACTCTCTATAACACATGCTAGATACTATTTTGGTTAAATGTTACTAAGCATTTGGCAGAGGTCTTTCTATTCTGAGAGAAATGGGGCTAAGGTGGTCACACATCTTACTTTCTGTGTGCCAACCACAGAAGAGACATGTTTTCTATGCAGTCTTTTGAACTCACCTTCACACAGCTCATACTAGCAATCACTTTCTGTCTCTTGCCATCTTCTGTGGTCTACTAGGACATTTATGGATGCAAGCTTTGTAATACAGATAGAGTTTTCTGTCTTACAATTTTTATGATGAACCATTTGTTGTGGTCTTGAACACTTATGATCTTAGAGTTAAGTCTATTTCAGAAAAAGAGTGCTTTAGGCTTGACTTACATGTATGATACATCAAATGATGTTCTTTTCATTTGTCAATTTCACTTTTAGTACCATGTGCATGTGTGTGTATGTGTGTGTATCTGTGTGGGACATTTATGTAGTGACATGATGAAAATCAAATGATATGAAATCCAAAGATTACAATTTAAATTTTCTCCTAGGTATAATATTTTCCTATCCATGAAAGATCATTCTCCAAGTGTATATTTCCTTTTGTTTCCCCTCCTCTGTGACTGCAAAGACCAGAAAAACAAAATCCTTTTTTCCAATTTTTATTCATTACATAACATCTGAATTTTGCCAGTGAAAAACATTGTCTTTAGTGCTTAAATTAACATCAGTCTTTAGAAGTAACAAAATGTCTAAGGCAGGGTAAAGTAATTATTGTCACAGAGTACACTTAAAATTCACTGATCTTAAGATCAATGTGCTTGCTGTAAAGGTTTCATTTCCTTTGTTCCGGAATAATTCCATCTCCTGTACTATACAAAGCATGCAAATTGGAAATGAAATCTTTTACTAATTTTCTTAGAATTGATTGCTTGTTTGACTGAGATGACCTTTCTTTAAATCTGAATTGATTGACCAATTGAGTCAATGTGGTTAAATTGGTTGTGCATATATACAGAGACTTTGTTTATTCAATTTAAGATATTCTGAGTAACAATTTCCCTCTGCTTATATTCTGCTCCAGGAAACAGTCCACTTTATGATTCATTTAATAATGTGTCAGAAAGTAAATGGAAATAAAGCAGGACACTAGGGACCATAGCAATGGACTCTGCAGTTCTTTAACATCCTGAGAAACAAGTTTTACAAATCATTTCAGATTCTCGAGTAGTGGGGATGTCACACTTGTGTGTTATATTAAAGATGTTATCTATACTTTGGCTTCTTTAAAGTTAAGTTATCAGAAAACTGAAGTCATCTCCAATGTGATTACCATCTTTTATAACTGTACAATTTCCAGCATTTTGAAAAAATATTGGAGTGCATCATGGGACAATCAGATATATCTGAATGGCTTAAGGATATTGCTTTCTATTACTCATGTTTACAAGTCAAATTTTCATTGTACTGGGTAACATTATATAGAAAGAACCCACAAAATATACAAAAGAACCAATATAAATTATAATATCTTGGTACCAGATTTTTTTTAAGAACAAGAGTTTTCTTGTTTATTTAAAATGTCTAATTTCCTTTACTTTGTCCTACTTTTTATCTTTTGGACATCAGAAACAAGCCCTGGAATTCCAAAATTAATTATCAGAAGGACAGGAGAGTAAGACACTCAGATTTCTAGAGAAACCTGCCTCTCAGTGCCAAATTGACTACTGATATTTATAAATTTAGCCCTGTGATCCAACTGTAGTTCTAATGAAGATCAACAAACAAAATTTCTACAACACCCATCTCTTCATAGGGCTGTGCAAAGTATATATTTTTTTTGTTTCTGTGTATATATCCTGTGTATGTTTGTGTGTGTGTGTGTGTGTGTGTGTGTGTGTGTGTGTGTGTATGTGTGTACAGCCCCTCCCCCCCACACACAAAATGTATCTTTGTGGTCTTTAAGCAAAGTTTTAAATGGAAAATGTTTTGCTTATGCTGTTCTGACAGTGTTGATGGAATTAGTAGGTTATATTGTTGTAACAGGAAATGAGGCTGCAACAAAGTTTTATGGACAATGTGCTAAATTCAGAGCATCCAGAGATGATTTGAATGTCTGCAGATCTCCTTTGTGTGAGATGTGGTCTTTCTACAAAATATCCATAAACTGAAAGAATGGATTCCACTAGGGTGTAACTGAGGAGTTGAGCTTTTAAGAGATGCTAAGGAGGAACCAGAGGGTGTGTGGCAAGTTCTCATTAGAGAAAAGCATTCTTGGTCATTTTTACAAGTGGTGATTGTCTCCTTTCAAGCATCTCTCTCACCTGTAAGTACTGCTAGAGAATCCTTGCTGGAGGTCAGTTCTATGCTGTCTGTACTTTAAGTTGTACTTTAAACTTTGAGTTAAACTAGTCCTCTTTTATTGTAGGCGTTCAGTCTCAGTTATTTTGTTAGAGCAAGATTAAATGGACTGATAGATTACATGTGTGTGTAATGTATCTGCCTGATCAATTCTTAATGGATGTCTGAGAAGATCTGAAAGGAATATATTTTCAAACAGAGAGGTGTGATCAGTTGGTATTCAATTCTATCAAAAGTCCAGATATTTCTAGGCACATATTTTTATTCATTCATTAATTCACCCCCATTCATGTCTAACTTTATACACAAGCATTTGAAAATGTGTGGTCCTCACTTTTTATCAAGAAAATTTATTTCTGGCAATAGGCAAAGACCAGTACAGAAAACCAATCAAAATTTAGAGTTGTGGATTGCATTTTCAGTGGATGCAACTATAAAAAACACTCCTCAGTGAAGAGTCAGAGGACCTTGTAGAAGAGGAGGCTGAAAGGTTGTAAGAGCTAGAGTGTCAGAGAGTTAGTCTCTTGTGAGACTGTGTCTCCTAGGAATGTCAGAAGCTACACCCTTACATCTTACAACATGACTGCCTGATTATGAAATGAAGAAGCACAATAAGAGGAGACATGCGTAAGTAGAGAGGGGAAAGGCTGTGAGGCCTCAGCAAAGACTAGAGGCATCTAAGGAGTTTGTAGAGTGTAGGAAACAGCCTTTTCCAATGAAAAGCACACCAAGTTGGTATCCAAAACCAAATTTTCAGCCCTGAAAACATGCCTAGGAGTAATATAATACAGACTGTGCAGGTTATATTTAGAATTTACACATATAAGTAATATGTATAATATATTAATATAATATATAATATAATTAATAATACAATATAATATATTAACAATGTATAATGTATGTTATAAAATATAGAATTTACATATATATATTATATATCATACACAAATCACTAAGGTCAATTTATTATATATATAATAACAATGGAAAAAATGCCATGAATTTGAAATTTTGCTAGGAGGGTTTGGAGGGACAGAAGAAAAGAGGAAGATGATGTGATTATAATCTCAAAGGAAAGAAAGAAAGAAAACTTGAAAGGAAGGAAGAAAGGAAGGATTAAGTTAAGAAAAACAAGCATACAAACAAAACTGTGCCTTGCAGATCATTCTCTTTTCAAGTAAAATAAATATTTGGTTTCTTTCTTTCAAAAATATTTTAAATATCAATGAGATTGTAAATCTTTCTCTTTCATTTTTACATGATTCATTTATTTTATGTGTATGTGTAAATGACCATGTATATGTAGGTGTACCAAGTTCATGCTTGGTGTACCAGAGGCCAGAAGACACTGTATCTCCTGGAACTGGAGCTCCAGGTAGCTGTGAGCCACCATATGTATGCTAGGAACTGAACTCTTGGTCCTCTGCCAGTGTGGCAACTGTCCTTAATGCTGAGCTGTTTCTTCAGCCCTGAGATATCAAGTCTTTCGTATAAGTTACTAGACTATAACTTTTTTCACATCCCAATCAACATTTACCTGAGAAAACTTTTAGGGGATATAGTCCTCAAAATGATTCAGAAAACCTTTGTCAAGAACTGTAGTTTGATAAGGTATCTAGCCCAGCACCCGCTGTGTCAGCAAGAACTTTGTACACAGAAACAGCTATTATCACTGTTATTCTTGACAGAATAGAGTGTGATTTTTTTTTAATTTTTCTTAAATTTCAGTTAAGAAACTGATTCACAGTCGGGTAATTTTAAAAAGCAACTGTTTGCCCTGCAATCTTGCCTTTCAAAACAAGAAATAATTTATTTTTAAGACTACGACTACATTACACATTTGAGGTTGGAACTTTGCTGTGTTTGGTATAATCACACAGACATACATTTTATTCCTTTGTAAAGTTGCAGCATCAGCTCACATGGCATTTCGTAGCCTCTCTCCCCTAATCTATCATGAACACAGTGCAGTCTCATTAACTAAGATTATTTTGGTTTGGATGGGTCAAGTTGACTTTGATTTTTTTGCATAGCACTTAGAGATGCTTAATTTAGAATTGAATTTGGGTGATGCATGGCAATGTTTGCCAGCACCACATTGGTGCCTTAGGCAGGAACTGAGGCCCCCTGGGAATGCTGTATATATCTACAGTGTTGTTATTTACAGCAAGTGACACAAGAACATCAGAAGTTTCACATATTCTTGAGCTTTTTCTTTCATATTGGCAATAAATATGAGTGTGGCAGCTTCAGTCCAGTGTGCTTAGCTGAGTTATTGTAACATATAAGAGAGCAATTCTTCAGTTAGGAGGAGTGAGCACCCCCTAATAACTGTGCTTAGTGGTAAGGCTGTCTGAGAGTCAGAAAAAAAGATTTTAAATTAAACGGACTTTACTGAAAATTGTCTTCACTTTGCAGTTCAGAGTCAGGGTTGCAATTTTCAACTTTCTTTTCCTTCACTTACCTGTTGCTAAGAGATCACAATCCAGGTAAAATTAATGCTTCTTCAATTACTGGGCATATAGTCAGCAGGGGAAAGTGTGACCTGTAGTATATAGGTAAGACCTTTAAAATATATGTGACATAAGAGAAAATTATGGACATATAGACATTTAGCAAATGGTTATTAAGTATGTCAGAATAAACTAAGAATTTCTGAGGTTTTTGTCATGAAATTCACCTTATCTTTTACAATTTTGTTGTTTTATTTTTATTTTTATTTATTTTAGCACTCTAACTTAAGAATCTGAAAAAAATATTTGATTGTGATAGATTGGTAGGCATTATTGTCTCTGGCTGATTTATAATAATAGCAGGCATCTACTAGGCCTCTGAATTCTGTTGCAGTAAATTTATTATATGTTAGGAAACTTTCAAGCATGCAATATAATTTCCTGGTTAAAAATTGTATTTTGTCAAAATCAAATGTAAAATGGAAGGGCATATATTTGAAACTATTTTTTTGTATGTACATAATTTTTTTAATCTTCTTATACAGTTCAAAAGTTATTCTCCTCCTGGTCCACCCTCTGACTGTTCCACTTCCCATTCCTCTTCCCTGTTCCTGTCTCCAAGAGGTTGTTCTCACACCTGATCCCCCATTCCTTGGGGCCTCAAGTCACTTAAGGATTAGATGAATCTTCTCTGAGTCCATACCTGGCAGCCTTCTGCTGTATATGTGTTGGAGGTCTCATATCACCTGGTGTATGCAGCCTGGTTGGTAGCTCAGTGTATGAGAGATATCAGAGGTCTAGGTTAGTTGAGAATGCTGGTCTTCTTAAACCATCACCCTTCTTTTCAGCTTCTTCCAGCTTTTCCCTAATTCAACCACAGGGGTCACCAGATTCTGTCCATTGTATTGGGTGTAAACATCTGTATCTGACTCAGCTGTTTGTTGGAATTTTCAGGCAGTCATATAAGTAAGCACACCATAGCATCAGTAATAGTGTCAGGCCTTGGGGCCTCCCCTTGAGCTGGATCCCAATTTGGGCCTGTCACTGGACCTCCTTTTCCTCAGGCTCTTCTCCATTGTGTCCCTACAGTTCCTTCAGACAGAAACAATTCTGGGGTCTGTGTATTTGATTGTGGGATGAAAACCACCTTTTATGTCTGTAATCTAGTTAAAGCTACACTTTTCCTTAAGAAAATTTGAAGACCATAATCAAAGGTGAATATTCCTATTATAATCAGAAAAAACTACAATTACCATTGACCAACACATTCCTCACCAGATATACGACTCACTGAATGGCTGACATCAAATTCCACTCAGAATCCACTTGAGGTGTGCAGCACTGATTGAACAATCCAAAACAAGCCCATTCCTCCTCTTTCTTTTTCTCCTCCTCCTCTTCCTCCTCCTCTTCCTCCTCCTCTTTTCTAATTTGAAAAAGCACAATGAAATGAATATAAAATGAATCTCTCTGGGAAATAAGAGATCTACGATCAGAGAATGAATGTGTTCTACTGTACTATTTCTTTTATATTGAAATGCCACTGATACATAGGATAAATGTTCTCTGTAGCCATTTTTTTCCAGAAGAGGACTGAATGGTTTTCTATATAAATACTAAGTCTCAGAAAAAACAAATGCATAGCCTTATCATCATCTGTGCTTATGTTTAATAAAGGACTATAATAAAAGTAAGATTGTAAGTGGAAAAGTAGTTAGCTGTCATGATTATCCATTGTCCCTTGCCAGAGTCATATCATAATTTGTAACAGAGCCTCAGACATCTGTGAGCCTGTTCTGTTGTTTTGGAACATCATAATGATAGTTTCTCCAAGGTACTTTGACATGAAATTTAATGTTAAACGGGGGTTAATATTTTCTAGTTCGGCCAGTAGCACAATACCTAATTGCTCAAATATTCTTTAACATATTTATGGTACTATCTGTTCTATTTAAATAATGTCATAAGGGTTCAATAAAAAAAAATAAAATAAGGTGATAACTGTGGCTGAGGATGAGGCATGGTAGTTCAGTGGTAGAACTCATTCATCATTTGTGCAGCAAAGCACTGAAGTGAATAAGAAGAAGATGGAGGGAGAGAAAGAGAGAGGGGGGGCAGACAGGCAGACACAGATAGACACAGACACAGAGGCGAAGTTAGAGACAGAGATGGAGACAGAGACAGAATGAGATTCCATCCATTATTCAGTTTTTTCTCTTAATACTACTTATTTTATACATATTTTACTAAAAGAAAATATATAAAAGCAATGTAATATATTCGAAATGATTATATAATCCCTAGATATCTTTGATGAATACACTAAGCAGCTACAAAGGAAACAAAAATAAAAAGTGGAAGATCTAAGTTTTGTCCCAAGTATGCTCATGAATACAGGTGTGAGTTTTCTCACACATGCAAAAGAGATTTAGTGAAGATCTGTTCCCAAAGTATACCACACTTCAGACACAGCGGAAAAAGGATTAAAGTAAAAATAACTGAAGACACTCCCACCAAGATTCCTGAGAATTTAGGTCAATGTTCTATATGCCGACTGTACTCCTTTACCCAACTCCACTGATTTGATCTATAACAAAGCATAGGAGATTCAGTTACACAAATTATTAAGGTCAATTTCAGTTCAAAATGGCTGATGCTCTGAGTCTAAAAAGTAGAACTGACATGAATAATAGGCAACATTCTTCTTGGAATTCAGAAGTGCTCACATGTTTTGGCTGTCTTCTGCTGTTTACCAGACTTGGACAGCAACATGTAGAGTTTTTAGATTTCAAAAATATATTCTTTGAAACTAAAATATGAATGCATCATTTTCTCCTCTTTCTGACTGCCAACCTTTCTCATGCACCCTCTTACTCTCAAATCCATTACACTTACACAGACACACATACACACACACACACACACACACACACACACACACACACACACACACACCTTAGAGAATTCCCTCTATATCAAACAGAATATTGACAACCAAAGGTCAAGTCATTTCATTGTTAAGGATGGATTACTTGCAAACAAAAATAAATAAATTAAAGAGTGTGAGACAAAAATGCCTTCTATTCTAAAAGACAGAATATGTTAAATTTCAAGATTGCATGTGTATATGTTTGTATGTGTGTGTATCAGAGAATATGTTCGTAAATATAAAATCATTGCATGATCAGTGCATATGAAGTTATTTGTATGTACATGATTTCAGTGTTGGTTAAATGGTATTAGATAAAAATTTATTTTCTTTGAAAAAGATATGGTTGCAGCCGGGCGGTGGTGGCTCATGCTTTTAATCCCAGCACTTGGGAGGCAGAGGCAGGCGGATTTCTGAGTTCAAGGCCAGCCTGGTCTACAGAGTCAGTTCCAGGACAGTCAGGGCTACACAGAGAAACCCTGTGTCGAAAAAACAAACAAAAAAAACAAAACAAAAAAAAAAAAAAAAGATAATGGTTGTATTCATTTTATTGCCTTGAGCCAGTATATTGATTGCATTACTTAGGAGATTGTTAGTATATATTAGCTGAAGGAGTAGCCTAAGAACGCTCTTAAACATTTCACTGAAGAAAATCTTAACAAGGCTCTAGCAAAGAATATGAACATAAAAAAATGAGTAAAAACAGAGTATACATATGTCTTTTATATTGATATATTAGTTCATTATTTATGAGTTTAGAAGTGTTTTTAAAACAAATAATTCAACAAGCAAACAAAAATCTCTGGAGAATCTTGGAAAATTCCCTCTCGATCAAACAGAATATTGACAACAAAGGTCATTTAATTGTTAAAGCTGGATTACATACACATAATAAATAAGTAAATCAAAGTGTGTACATGACAAAATGCCTCACATTCTAAAAGAAGGAATATATTAAATTTCACGATTGGACTAATACCAATAGTTCTTGTTTTTTTGTTTGTTGTTTTGTTTGTTTTTTTTATTTACTCCCTGAGTCACAACTGTAAACAGAACATGGGTCTGCATTCCTATGATACCAGACTCAGGACAGTGATGTAGGGTTTTGAGTTGAAGATCAGCATGGGATATTAATAGCATGATCCTTTCTTCAAAAAAGTGCGTAGTTTTGCAATGAAGTTTGTTATATGTACCTTGTTTATGACAACTTATAATTTAATCCAGTCCAAAATCACGTATGCATAGACAAAATAAGAAGAAAAATTACAAATATGATGGCTCTCTCTTACAGAAAAACAAGATTTTTTTGAGAATTTTTTTTTAACTTTTGAATGTGTAGAACTCATTCTTATCTCCTTTCTTCCTGTTGATTTAATTAACTCAGAAAAAATAAGATAGTGGAAGACAGGATTCCCAGGCTTGGATCACAGAACATTTGTTGCTTATCTATGTCTTCCTTAAAACTTTGTTGTGAACCTAAAATTATTCTAAAAAGAAAATAAGGAATATATAAATGAGTGATAAACAGAAAAATAAATATTGTCAACCTGACAAATTATTGTCTTACAAACATTGTAGCAAATTGAAGTCAAGGAAAATGTCCAGGAACTATATTTGTCAATTTGTCATGTAATCTCTCAGATACCCATTTGTGAGAATATACACAAGAACATGTGTATATGTATGTATATATATATATATGTATATATATATATATATGTGTGTGTGTGTGTGTGTGTATGCATGCATGCATATATATGTGTATATGTACATGAATATATACACACATGTATATATAACTCTATGTGTATATACATATATGTGTATGTATATATGTATGTATACACACACACACACACACATATATATATATGTAAACACACACATACACACATACTTATACACACAGACATACAAGGCATATCCTAGCACAAAGAATTCAATAATCAAACATTTTTCTTGTAAAATACATTATTTTTGCTATAAATTTTCTGTCCAATTTTTTCTGTAGTATTCAGTTCCCTTTAATAACCCAGAAAGGTCACACCTCAAAGGCAATTCTGACCAGCTTGCACATGCCTTCACAACCACCAACAATTTCCAGTGTGGCAGAAGGTCTCCCTAGTCTTTCTTCATTTGAGAAGTGAGGTTGTGTCCAGTGAACTCCACCTGACATTGCTCTTTGTCACTGTTTCCATAGCTTCTGAATATTGCTCCAGAGCTAGAGTATAAATAGGATGAAGAGAGCCTCAAGCCGCCTACATGACTCATGTAAGCCATAATTACACTGGCCATGTGTCTATTTCCGGGATATACTTAAGACCTATAATTCAGTGTAACATTTGTTCTAAAATATGATTCTAGACAATCTCTCAACAACCAGAGCAATGTTGGGGTGACACAAATGATGAACTCTTTGTTAAATACCCATAAATTCTTACTACACACACACACACACACACACACACACACACACACACACACACACACATATATATATATATATATATATATATATATATATATATATATATATATATTTTGTGGGTGGACACTCACATATTTTCTTTGCTGTTATGTTTAAGCTAAATGCTAAGCTGGTAGCAAATATAAATACCTTTAAATACAACTGTTTTCCATCTTAGTGTCTTTATTTTTTAAGAATAAACAATGGTTTTTAAAATGAGTTAACTGCCATCATAAAGCACTTCCATGACAATTTAGTAGGCAAAAACTCTTCCAACTCTCAAAACACTACTCCATCAAGTAACTCGTGTTTGCCTGACCCACTCATGTGGGCAGGTTTTGCTCACAAAAGCAAGTGGAAATAGGTCTCCTCATGTTCAAAGGTTCTTTGTAAGAAACTAGCAGAAAATGTAGGAATAGAAGAAACAGGCAGAACCTTGTTTATCATAAGAACATGTTTAAAGAGCAAAAATGATGTGGTGGTACATTTTGTCTAAGATGCTACCTTAAGACCTGGAATTACATTAGGAAAATGTTCATTGTTAACTTAATCATTGTGGAGTAAATGGGACCCAAATATTTCTGAAAGTATTTCAATTTTTAGTTGATATTGAAGCCTTTTTAGGAGTGAGACCTGATGATCTTTTATTTACCTGGTTAGTATCTCATATATTTTGTGGAGGTTGTATTGAATGTAACTTTTCAACATTCAGCCAAAGCTAAGTTTATCATAATTTTCAATCCATGTAATATTAAATATTTGTTTAATATAAATAGTAAGTTGCAAATATATAATGTAAATTAGTATCAAATTTCACATTTTTGTTTTTAGTTGGCTTTTCTTTAACATATAGATGATAAACTGAATTTATGACATTTCATGTTCTTCAGAACCAAAATGCTATATAAAATCTATTACAGTGCCAACGCTTAGATTGCATTTTTTGGTTAACACAAACATAACAGCTTTTTCATTCACATTGTACATGAGTAATGCAGTCTTGATAAACATCAAAAGGGAAAAGGGGTTCATACCAGAGGGAATCTTTTTTCCACGGAAGGCTGAATTAATATGAAGTTACTTCTAAAAAAAAGATGTGAAATATCCATGTGTGGTAATGAGTACTTTTAAATCCACCATCAGTTTCAACCCTGAATGTTCTCA
Organism: Rhabdomys pumilio; assembly: GCA_030674055.1. NCBI lineage: Eukaryota > Metazoa > Chordata > Mammalia > Rodentia > Muridae > Rhabdomys > Rhabdomys pumilio. Next base: position 30,012,010 of record JANHMN010000007.1, on the reverse strand, counting down.
AATGGTAAGGATTTGAATGACTAATACACTCATTTCACAGTGATGTTTTTGAGTTATTTAATTAAACAGTATTGCCACAGTTATTTAAATGGACATTTGACAATGAATACCTCTCAATCTGGCTGGAAGATTTTTTTTTTTTAGCACCATTGATCTAGCTAAATCCAATAATAAGACTGACTTTTTGTTTAATAGAATTCTTTCTAGAATGTTCCACTCCATTAGGAAAGAGTTTCTCCAGTTATCTTCCCAAGGACGCTAGCTAATAAAACAAAGACGCTTGTGTCTAGATGTTGAATGTTTATATGTAGGCAGTTGCTCAGGCAACCCTTTTTGTAAATACATAGGTTGTATTAACAAAATGACCACCATGTTAAACTCAGACTTGTTTATTTTAATCAGAATTTTTAATCAATGTAGCTTATAGAAAACATTCCTTCTAAAAATGTTGAATACTTTTCATCTTTTTTCTATATAATTACTGTAAGAACATAAAATACTAAAATAATGTACAGTTAAAATTACTTTTTAGAAAATAGAGCAAGAATTGTTTTTCCCCTGGACCATTCTATTATAAATCTAAATTATGAAGATGAGCAAATATCTGCTAGCTTTTGTATTTGTCAATGCACTGGTTCAATACAGGAACATTCGGAACTGTATTGGACATAGTTTGTAGAAGACTCTTCAATGAAAAGCATCTTGCAGTGAGAATGCAGGAAATACTGCAGCTGTCTCCAGAAGCTTTATTCTTCCCAGGCAAGAGTGCCAGGCCCCTTCTTGCCCTTATTTGCTTTGAAAGACTAACCCTGTCAGCTTGATCAATGGGCTTTGACAGAGGCAACAGTAATTCAAATCTCATTCACAGGTAGCATAGTGTTTAATAGATTCTTTTTAAAAGACGTCTCTGGTGGGGAGAAATGCATAGCAGTAATATTAATTTACTGTGGAGCTTTTATTCGCTCCATATCCTAAACCCATACATTTTAGTCATCTGCGTCTCATGCCTGCCTTTTATGTGTGTTTATTTACAAACAAGTTAATTTATTCTTACTCATATGAAAGAAAATTACTTTTCTATTGAAAGAAAAGGATGGGAAAGAAAAGTTGATGCAGTGCTCCATGGTTTTGCAATTTATGAACTGAATAACACGGTTTTGACAAGAGCATCCTATCCTAATCGTATTTTGGAGGTGCAGGGGAAAGATGATGGTTTGAGTAAATGCAGGCAAATTGTAGTTCTATTCTCTTTGCTCTTGAATTTGACAAATCAATTCATTACTGATAATAAAATGGGCTAGGTTTTCAGAGAGAGAGAGAGAGTTCAATTCATTGTATCTCTCCCACACACCTTAGTTCATGCCAAGAGTAGTTGCTCGAACTTTTGTTAGTACATGTTCCCATCATCCTCCCTGGCATCTTTACCCTTTTGTTCATTAAAAAAAAAATGGAGTTAGAGCATTTGCAATGAGCTTTCTCTGTAATGTCAAAGAGATTCTATAATTAATATTAGATAACAGTAATAGGATGTTTGCTTCTTGGTGTATCCTGGAGGGTGCTAATCCTTTATTTAGATATTATTACCTTTAGATTAGCTTACATAAATGACTACTTTTGCTGCTGAACCAGGGTCAGAACTATGACTCACTTTTGCTATATTTGTTTTTCTAAGTTTAGAAACGTTACACAGTCAGTTTTCTTCGGAAAACAATACTAGAGTAATCAAGCACCCACACATGAATATATGTTAGCACACATCTAGGAAAAATAAAACACCTAACATGAAAACCCAAGGGAAAAGTTATAAGCAAATAAAAATTTCTAAGTCAATGAAGGACTTTTCTGAGACTTATCATCTCAGACAGAAATTACATATAAAATTTATTATTTAAAAATTACAAAATGAGACAATCTATATTTGAACAATAGTCTACTGAGCATTGTGGGTATACAGCTCTGATGTAAGTATGAATAGGAGAGTGACTGATACAAAGAAAATCATATATTATCTTATTTAACAAGCCCATTTGTTTCACATATCCATAACAACACACACATAAATAATTATTCTTTAATATACATGGCCATGATACACAACAAGAAGATGAAGTAGGTAAGGAAGCACTAAAACTGGGAGAAAATGTAGAGAAGGGAGCAGTACACTACAGTGAGGAGTCAGGGCATATTTCATGAAGGAATGTATCTCATATTGGGGAAAAGTGTACAAAGAGATGGGGTTAAAAAAAAGAAGCAGCTATAAAGCAGGCACCAGGATGTGGATAAACATGAGGACTGGAATCATTTTACACGGTGGTATTTATTTTCGTTGCACATTACTGGTGACATTAAGGCAAGACATCAACAATAAGGATGTTAGACGTGACCATTCACCCATTCAGTTATGCACTGATTTCCTTCAGTGGTGGGATGAAGACAAGGAACAAATGCTACCCTATCAATTGATTCAGAAAAAAAAATATGGCTCCTGAAAACCCATCCAGGAGAGAATTGTTGTTTATTGAACTATGGAAGCAGAGGACAGTAAGTTCTTCATTTGGTGCTTAAAGGTGGTTACAAGAGGAAAATATATGTGCTGAACAAATCAACTTGGGTGAATCAGAAAATTTAATAGAGAAGCTGACATTTGGGCTGGATCCTGAGGCTGTGTAAATATGAGAGTATGTGGACAGACGGAGGTGAATAATAAAGCAAGTGAAATAAATATTTGTAAGTGGTAGTGAATACACAGGGCCATGGTTTATGGAAGCCCTGGAGTGCTGTGCTGGGGAGATTAGGGTTTGTGCCATAACACTACACTTCTGAAAAGGTTTTAGTAGAGAGATCTTATCCTTCAACTTAAAGAAGAGATCATGTCCTAACTTTAGCACCAGCTCTGTGACATAAATTTATAGCATACATACACAGGAAAAAAGGTTTTCGTCTAGTTAGCACACTGATATATAACGTTTTGTAAATTATCTTGATATATTGAATAACAGAGACTTTATAAGATGTCAGATATTAGGAACTGAAGGGCCTAGAAAAGCTTCTCAGTTGCTGACCAGTAGCCTGGCATACATGATATCCCGATTCAAATCTCTAGAAGATTAAAAAAATAATAATAAGTAAGTAAAACATAGTAAACTAAAGAACTTACTGAATACATTATTGAGCCACATAATTGATTATGGTTGCCTGTTTTAATACAAATGTTTACTTTAAGCAGAAAAGAACAATTGAATGGAGACTGGCCCCTTGACAATCATGTGCATAGAAGTGGTTAAATAAAGATCTATTTTAAAAAGCCTGTAGTTGCTTGCTCATAAGACCACTGTCTATGTTAATACAAAAGAACTGGATATGTCACACAAAATCCAATAGTAATTTCCATGATTTTTGCCATAACTCACTCATATCAAGACTAAATGCTAATCAATGATATATATAATAATTATCTATAGGATTATCTTACTGCACAACATATAACAAATATAACCTTGTTTTCCTTTAGTGCACATAGTAATGTTTCAACATGTCTACCAATTTTAGTATATTATTGTCTGTGCATAATGCCTCACATTATGAATATTTCAAGTATCTCTTCCAACCAAAGTACCTACGTACATATTTCTAAAACACATTTAACTATATAAAAGTCCCTTTTCTTTTACCCTTTTTTTCCCAAGATTCCCTTGGCTATTTTGTTTTCTGAATTTTTGTTTGATTATACTGTCTTATTGTTTTAAATTAATTCCAGTCTGTAATTGTAACTTGAGGGCCAAACTAAACCATATTATCCCTCTAATCAGAACTCACTCAAGTATTTCTTTGTTTATGTGTTGATGTGTTTATGTATTCTGTCTTTCACCAGGTATGCACACTACATTTTAAATTAAGAGTGGCACAATGGCATATACATATAAGTAACTCTAAACAGACTCACCAGGTCATATACTCGTATACAAACACACATACAAACATATATAACAACAACGACAACAGAGAAAAAGAGGTGTCATGAATTGTAGAAAATGGTGTGGTTATATTTTAATTAAATTTAAAATAGATGAGCACAAGTCACTTGTCCACTTAGCTGGCGATTACTTTTTTTCAGCCTAAGCCAGCAGTAATTCAATTGAATGAATGAAAATACAGCAGTCTCACATAGTGATATCATCACTTAAAAATACATGTAATGATGTTGAGTAAAAATTATACTGGATGTAACTCGAAAGAAAGACTTGGAGCTTTTTGTTCTTTCTACATTATGAAAATGATGAAATTTTCTGTGTGGTTAAAAATTTCATCTATTTAAGTGACCTAGTCCTGGCCCTGTACATTTAAAATTCATTCCCACTGATGTATTGCTCACCATTTGTGCTGGGGAAATTAATAGGAATAACAAGACAATGTTAGTGGCCTTTCTTCTCCTCATACTCCCATATATAATCAGTCACATCCTTCTCTTCTGCAGAGTGCTTATTAAGACTATTGAGAAAATCTTAGAAAGGGAGCCTGGACCAGAGAGAGTGCATGGCCCTATGAACACCACTCGTTCTTAGATACAAATGCCGATAAATGATGGTTTTGTATGTGTTACATACATCCCTTTGTAACAATTTACTCCCTTCAAATAGCTGTTTGGTTATTCTTGTTTGCTTGTTTTGATTTATTCAGCGCCATTCTATATTCATGAATATGACCTTTACATTTGCCTGAAAGTGCTCCTTTTGTGTGGAATGATGTTATTTATAAGAGTGCCACAGTGCTGTTTATATATCGGCCATGCAACATGACAGGAACAGCCTGAGACTTAAGAGTAAATAAGAAGGGAGATTAATTGAGTCCCTAGAGTTGGCTCCATTGTTCAGGCTCAACTTAAACCTATAGGAATGAGGAAGTCTTAGTTCTTTGTAGCCTTCCTTTCTACATCTTTAATATCTTGCAATGAAAATACGTATAACACACAGAAGAATCTGATTTTTTGTGTCTGGAATATGTGTTTGTTTTAAACTGATTGCAGACATCAGTGTTATTGCATGTTATTGGAGATAATGTATGCAACTACATTGAATTTGGTGAGGAAGTTGATTTGTCAATGCATATGTTATAGGTCGAATTTAATTTACTTCCTGCTTTATTCTCCTTCCCTTCTTACCTTCTTCCTTCTTTCTCTTCATTATTTGAAGGCAGCTCTGCTTCCTGCCATGCCACTAATGTGCTGTCCCTTACGTAGTTTTGAAACATCTTCACAAAATCACTTCATCAACTATTTCTTTAGTTTACCTCCATAGTTTACTCCAGCAAGCTCTGAAAACTTAATGGAGATATAAGACCAAGTCTTGGAGCAATGTGAGTTATCCCATAGAGATATCTGTATCGCTACAGTGTCCAAATCAAGCCAAATGCACATGTTATTTGAAATGTATCTTATCGGAATGAAACAAGTCACTGGTCCTGGTTTATGTTATCTGAATTATCATAGCTACACTGTCAGGACTTGTCTGTGTCAGCCTTTCTGAGGGTTTAGCTGTGTGGCACACTGATCAGCAAGTTTATGTTACAAACTCCCTTAGAACATATCATATTACACTGGCTAATCCTACAGTCAGGCTATCACATGATAACCCTCTCTGGTAGCTTTATTTACAAACATGATTATTTTACTCATGCTTAATTCAGTTGTTCTTTATGGTCTATGAGTATGAAAAGAAAATACCTTTAAATTTTATTTTTTCATCCCAAAATCTCTTAAAGGAAAATCTTAATAAATAGAGAGGTCTTTCAGCTTACTTTCTGGAAATATAAAGAAGCCATTTATACAGAGCTGTACCATCCAAAACTGATTGCTGTACTAGAGCATTTTATCCTAGCTCCACATCTGAATCAGTGTTTGTGCCCCTGTACTCACAAAGTCATTATATATTTTTTAAACAAACTGTTAATAAGTTTTATTATTTTCTCAAATTTTATTTATGCCAATAGTCACAGTCATAATAGTGCTTTAAAAATAATTTTTGTGGGTAATATTGTTGCAGAATTTCTTTTATGGAAATCTAAAAGATCCCAGGAGAGTTGTCTTGCAAAACTATTATAAAGGGGATTTATGTACACAACTCACCACAGAAAGTTGTTGAAGAGACAATAGTCTTTGTATAAATAGTTGAAGCAACTCTAATTCATGACAGATAAGATTGTTATGTACTTGGAATTAGAGTTACCTAAAGCTTTTGAAAATATATATTAAATGATGTAATGACATTAATGATTTAATGACATTATAAGACTACATTTAAAACATAAAAATAGGAAAATATTTTGAGATTGTCACTACAGGGGAGAAATATGTTGTCACTGGAGATGCTATTGCATACTCTCGCATCCACAAATTTGATTTAAGTATAGAGAAGTCCAGGGATGAGCTGGCAAGTCTTTTCAAAACATCTTGTATCAGAAGTTTAGAACGAGATGCACAGACTGTACATGTCAGGTGTTATAAAATCAAATAAAATTAATATCAAAATTGAAAAGGGAAAATTAAAATTATTTTTTCTGTAATATAGAATTATATAATATTTCTCCCTTCTTTTTCTTTATAAGGTTAAGTGGAAAGAATTATGGGATGGTGGAAACCCATTTCATGAGTCTAAAGCATGTGTTTCTTGCTTGCTCTATGACCTCTATGGTAGAATTGCTTTCAAGTCATGTGATGGTAATGAAAAGAAGACCTTTATTGACACTGCTTGTAGAATTTGATATGTGATTATGAAAGTTAAAGTGCAGATGCTCCAAGCTAACTCCTGGATAAAGATCTAGAGAATAAAAGAGAAAAGAGTTGGTAAAGTTCTTTTGAAAAAAGAAGTAAAGACTGGTTTGGATCACCCTGCACCTATGGTTGTTAGGTTAGAGGTGGTATAATGGCTTTTGGACGATAAGATCTGAGTTATATAAATGAAAAAACTCTTGTATCAATGTTTTAAAATATATTTAACCTCAGAAATGTTGTGATGCCATGGCAGGATTCTGTGCAATACTTGATAGCAGTGGAATAAGGCCAGGTACAGAGACTGAAAGGAAGTAATGTAACTTACCCAGGTTTGAAAGTAAAGCAGAAATGGACCAAGGCAAGAAGCTGATGTAGAAGCTGTGTAAGTCCCACACTAGTTAGCTTTTTTTCCAAATCCAATTTAAATAAAATTGGATTAAAGACCATTCATTTTTATTTTATTTTAAAACAAACAAACATTTCAGATGCATTGTATAGATTGCCAGTCAATCCAACTTTTATTTGGAAATTTGCATGTCAAAAACTTGGCAAGGTAAATTTATTCTCTAAAAAAATATAGAATTGGTAAAAGAAGGAGGGTTGTATGCCATGCTTAAAAGACAGAGTGGTTAAGAGTTTGGTATCAGTATTTTGTTCAAGCAATAAGCAAACAAAAAATAGCATGCTACAAAATAGATACACATATGTGCGGGTAATTAATTTTCAGAGCTTCATTAGAATTCTGTAGAAAACAGATTGTAGACTATAGCCAATAAATATTCTGAGATAATTGGGGGTGGAGGGAATAGAACTATACCTTACAGACAGAACAAAATAGATTTCAGGTAAATTAAAGGCTGAATATTCAAAGTTGGAATAAAAAATATTAAGAAAACCACATAGCAAACATTCTGACCTCAGAGTGAATCACTTCTATCGCATATAAAAACAAATCAAGACAAATGACAAAAATTATTTAATAAACTGACTTTGTTAACATTAGAAGCGTCAATAGCCGAGAATGCTCCATAAGTTTAATGAGGGGAAAAAGCAAGAGAATGTGAAAAGTACTGAGATTTGTTGATCAACTTTAATTAATAAAATATAGAGCTCAGCATTAGAAAATATCTAAATGATGAGTGAACACAAGAAACTATGCACACTGTCACTATTAATTAGGAAATTGGTGATTATTGCAACATTTAAATGCTTCTTGTATGCCCCCGTATTCCAATACTGAGTAACACACAGCGACATTGAATTCATATAAAACTGGAAATTTTAACATAATGTTGGTGAGCAGTATAGTTATGTAGAGTCAGACACTTTAGAAAGAAACTTCTCTAAAACATTTGAGTTTAAGATTGTCACAACTTATGATGACAATCCTTCAGAAGCTCACAATTGTAAGCATACTGTGAGTCTCGTTTTGCATGCCCTCCGCTCTTTACCACCCAAGCTTTCCTTAAAATAGTAATTAACCAGTTTACTTCCACCACCAAATCTTTCAGGTAAATTCTCAAAACTCTTAAAATTGGTCCAAAATATTCAAACATGCTTGGGTATGTACTCTGTATTGATAGTGTTTGAGTCGAAGAGTGTCAATGTCATTTGCTTTTGCTATTTTCTCATCACATGTCTGTAGATTATCTTTACTTTGTTTAAAACATTTTATCTAGCTAGGACACTAATTCTGTGGTTAAAGTTATTCATCAATTTGAAATTTGTCATAATATTTTAATTACTATCATGAAACATCAGAATTTGTTGACTATCCAAGGAAATACAACTCTTTTTCTTTATTTTGCTTGTGAGGAAAAAAACCCGTAATGATCCATCAGTAAGTTGACATTGTTATTAAGATTTATATAATCATTTGATATGTTAGAGTTTTGTTAAAGGGCACTATTTCATGAATCGATAGTTCCTGATAATTAAATCATGATTACCTCTTAAGAAAAGTAAAATGCTCACAGTACATTTATTTTTGTCTTTAAAAAATAAGCACCTATAGCTAACTAAATTCATTCACCTAAGTGAATAAACAGAAATCTTCAATGTGAAACTAAGACTAAACTTGTCAGACATTTTAGAAATGTCACCACAACGAAATTCATGCAGAATCTGCAGTACTTTTGAGTAAAGAAGAAAAACCCTAAAAGGAATGTCCAGTACTGAAGTTAGAAGCCATTGTGCTGTTTCCAGGAAGAAGAGGTGCTTCTCAATCCTCTTCTGAGACATGTTTGCAGTAGTTAAACTCTTAATAACAAAGAACTATGTGGGAGCCCTGACCAAAGAACAGACATAGAATCTAATACCCTATGTATTTACTCTCCAAATTGACCATATTTTATTTCTTAGCTTCTATGCCCAACAATGAGTAACCATATGCTTTGCACAGTTTGATTACTATGGTTAGTCTCTACGCCTCATGAATAGAAGCAGAATGAACTCAGATGCATTATATACTATTTCATAATATAGCTTTAAATTTCTTTTGCTTGTAGCTTGGCCAAGCATCTCAATGACACACCTCTAGAATGACTTGAATTTCATACTTCTGTCTTTTAAAATATTACACAATCATTATTTTAGGTTCTTTTATGTGATTTTTGGCCACAATAGCTGAGATTATGTGGGGTTATCCGAAGAACATTATCAAGGTTCATTTTTTCCCATTACCTAACTTGTTTTTAAAAAGAAAGTCAGAAAAGTACTCTTCTAAGTAATTATTTTAATAGAAAACAAACCTGGTTAAAAGATTTTGTCTTTTTTTTTCTTCTTACTTCAAGTTAAAAACTAATTTGTGGAAGGTAGAAAAATAGATAACTAGTTATATAAAACACACAGAATTTGTTTGACAGTTCTAGCCAGCCCACTCTAAGATTGGGGTCTGAGCACCATAAGACCAGCGTAGGTGAGAAGAACATATCAATACATAAATAGAAGATGGATTGTGTTTATTTTCTCCCACCAAATGAAAAAGATTTTAGTTTGAATTATATATTGTATAAATATAATCTAATATTTTCATTATGATTCAGAAATTTACTAATATTTTAAAAGCAAAATATCTTATTTTAAAAGTCCTGGAGTCTACTGGAAAATGGATGAAACTAGAAATGATTATATTAAAACAGCTCAGAGTCAAGCAAATAACTCATGGGTTCTCACATGCAGATTACAGTAGTTTGTGTGTTTATGCATGTGCACGCATGAGTGTGTGTGCGTGCGCACATGTGTGTGTGTGTGTGTGTGTGTGTGTGTATGTGTGTGTGTGTGTATGCACCCTCACACTTTGGGTAGGAATCCAACATGCAACTAGAATAGAGACCATTGGGAGATGAGCAAATTGGTCTTAAGGGGGAGAAGGTAGAAGAGAAATTGGACATGAGACAGAAAAGTAGAATGAAGGCAGGGGGGTGGATAAAGGAGCAGCAGCATGGGTCGTGTACTATGCAGTAATGTGTTGGAAGAATGTCAACAGAAGCAAAGCATGTATGAGAGATAATGCACAGTGAACTTAAATCTTTGTATACCAAATTTAAAAGACTAATTCTTTCCTCATCATCATCATCTGAAAGGAAGCTGGACCAAGTTTCAGCTAAAAACGAGTCTTTGAAAAGCAAGATAGATATTGATAATGAATTATAATTTGATGAGATTTTACTCACTTTTCAATAATAGGTTTAATTAGAATATATATTTTTGTATTAAGACACTGTGCTTTATTAAGTGCTTTTTCATAAGATTATGTAAACAATTAATTATAAATTTTAGTCTTTGTTATACGCCACCTGAATGGGATTGTTTACACAACCATGTCCTTTAACCTCACTAGTTGTATAGAGCATCAGGGTTTTCTCTTTTGTTGGTTGGTTGGTTGGTTGGATGGTTGTTTTGTTCACTGTTTTTTAAAACTGAAAAGCCTAACTTTACTTTTGTTTGTGTTAGCCAAATTGTAAAAGATTATCTTCTTAATCTTGACATTCTTAAACGACATCCTGAAATGCTGCAATTGTTCCAGCAGGATTAAGGGAAGATAACTTAGTGTCTCTATGAGAGCTCTATCCTGTCTCCAATATGCTTAATTCTCAGTGGTGGACTGGGAAAGAGCATAGTCTCCCAGCCTCTGACCTCATCAGAGAAGTCACTTGTGTCAGTGTTACAATATTAAATTTACTAAGTCATAGAGAACATTATTGCTACTATCTTTGCCTTCCCAAGTTCCTCTCCAGTAGGTTTTGTGATCCTGCAATTATAAAAACAAAACTTCAGTTCTTGCAATCATTTCTTCTTAAATCCTTTGAAAAGAAAATTAAGTAACTATAAATATGGAACTCGGTAAAAATTGCCTAAATGGCATGCATTCTCAATCTATGTTTTTCTATGTAATACATTTATCATATCCAAAAAAATTTATATTGTCCAGGGATCACATGTAGAGATTTAGTAACTACTTTGATAGGTTATTAGTAAATGCCATTAACTTTTCTGATATGACTATCTATTTGACATATTGACCACTAACTAAGAAGGAAGCCTACATATGATTGTCCACAATGAGTATAAGAACAGATTTCAGGTAAATATTTAAAGATGGGGAACTTTATGATAGCTTTTTTAATATTGAGAGTAATTTAATTCCACTGCACTAATAGACTTTGATGTGAATTAGAGACTATATCCAGAGGTTAGGCATGAACTTCAATTGATGGATGGGGCCACCCACCCATCTGAAAAATATTAATCTATGTTTGCTCTTGTCAAAAGGAAATGAAGGGACAAAGAGCAGAGCAGAAAGGACAGGACATTCAGAGATTTCCCCACCTAGGAATCCCTTCAGCAGACACCAAACCCAGACACTATAATTGATGCTATGTAGTGCTTGCTGACAAGAGCCTGATATAGCTGTCCCCTGAGAGGTTCTGCCAGAGCCTGACCAACACAGGTGTGGATGCTTGTAGACAATTGTCAGGCTGAGCACAGGGACCCCAATGGAGGAATTAGGGGAAGGACTGAAGAAGCTGAAGGGGTTTGCAACACCATAGGAAGAACAACAATATCAACCAACCAGATCCCCCGAAAGCTCCCAGGGACAAAACTACCAACCAAAGAACACACATGGAGGTCCATGGCTCTAGCTCCATATGTAACAGTGTATTACCTTATCTGGCATCAATGGGAGGGAGGCCCTTGGTCCTGTGGAGGCTAGATGACCCAGTGTAGGGGAATGCTTAGGTCAGTGGAACAGAAGTGGGTGGCCGGGTGGGGCAGCACCTCATAGAGGCAGGGGGAGGGGGAGGGAATAGAGATTTGTGGAGGTAAACCTGCGAAAGGGGATAACACTTGAAATGTAAACAAATAAAATAATTAATAAAATTATTTCAAAATATGGCTATTAAGCTTTACCATTGAGAATTTAAAACACAAGAAGAGGATGTTTGCGTCAGCTTGCCTGACTGCACAATGTTATTCTTGATTCAGCAACTTATAAAAATGAAAATCCAAAAAAAAACCAAAAAAACACTGTGACACACAGCACATGTGGACATTCCTTTTTTCATCCTTTACTCTGCATGCAGAAAAGGTAGGCTTTGTTCTATAAATGACCAAGTCTAACCTGTAGATGACATATTTAGTGCCTAACAGGACGATGATCTTTTTAAACTGCCAGGAAGTAGCAAACAAAGTTGAAAAGCAAAACCCAGTGGATTTTATCAGCTAGGGAAGCCTCTAGGAAGCCTAAGCCTTTGAATCTGTTAATCCAGTTCACTCTGAGGTTTACTTTGTTTGCAAATGTAGAAACTCCATGTTTAGCCAAAGAAGAGCTTGTTAGTTGAGGCAGATCAACTCAGGCCAATTGAGTTCCTGCTTTATATGATCTGTAGTCTCCATATTATTTTCTTTCTCCATTTTTCTTTTAATGCTGAAGTTGTATAAAATGGAAACAGAGGAAAGTTGTTTTTATTTATTTTAAGTAGAAAATGAAAACTTAAACTTTCTCTGAAAGTCTAATTCTGACATATATTATTTCCAAAGATTTCTTAGGTATTACTCTCCCTTATATTATTCTTAAGAAATCTATTTTTTGCAACTGATCTGTGTTTATGTTTCTCAGTGAATTACTATCACCTATTATCACACAAACGCACACACACACACACACACACACACACACACACACACACACGGTCCATGGTCATGAGAGAGAGAGAGAGAGAGAGAGAGAGAGAGAGAGAGAGATTATATACATATCAACATTACTTCTAACATTTCATTTAGGTTTGAGAAGAGATGTATATTATGTGAAAAGCACAGAATAAACAGTGTAAAGAAAATTTTGTTTTCTGAAAACAATTGGTGTCTGTGGAAGCATTGTATTTTTTCTGCCATCTTTCGATGCATTTATATTTATTCAGGCATATAAATATATACTGTTGGCTATCTCTCCTAAAACAGGACAGTACAGTAACTTATTTGATATCCTTACACTTCAGAAGATCAGAATGCCAAACGAGTGCAAGTGAAAGTACCAGAATAATACATATTTGATCAAGATTTACTTGTACACTAGGAGATGATTGGCAGAGAACAAGCAATATTAAGCACTCAGCTCTGCTCAGAGGAACTACACTGAATACATAGCCAAGAATACCATCTGTTGAATATGAAATTCTTGGATCAAGACATTATAGATACATTTCCCCAAACAGCAGGGACAGAAGTCTTTCTGGAAACAAAATCACAACAGGGTTGCAGAAACACCCAGTGAGAGAGAGGCAAATAACTGTTCGCTGCATCGTGGGGAGCAGACTCACTCACTGCCAGTGCTGAGTGTGATTAATTACAAAGCACGGTTCACGATGGTGGGAGTAAATAAATGTGTGGAAGGCACTCACCCTGTTCAAGTAATTTCTAAATCAGTGTATCAACTATGAGTCATAGGGGTATCAAAACTTTTCCACCTGCTGTGATATCTGCAGAGTTTTTCACTCTGAGGATGCACAGTGCTGCCTGTCATACATGTACTTTTTAAAGATAGCAGAGTGATGTCTGTGTGATATTCAATGGGAAGGTGCACTCAAAAACTGTAGACGAATGATTGCTTGATACTTATCCCTGAAGGTAAACCTCAAATTTATTTATACACTTTTACCTTTCTGTGTTTTTCTTAGAGCAACTTTAATACCTGTATATACAGTGATATGATAAACAGACTCATTTTTAGGGCAGTTGTTTAGTATCCATGGAAAAATGGCCATTGATATGGAAATAGCCTATGCAAATGCAAAGTGGCAGGTACTGGCAGGTAGAAAAAGTGACACATTGGGAATAACAAGAATGGGAAAGCATATGTTAATTAAGAGACGGATTTCCCTAACTGTACCCATTTGAAAAGTGGAAAAACCACTATGAAGGAGACGAAAATGTTGATTAGTTCAGAATTTTTCTTAATTGTTCCCTTTTCTGCCATTCAAACTAATTGTATGAGAACATTTTATCTTATTTTTGCTCTGAAAGTCGTGATTCAGTCCTATAACTTAGACAGTAGGAGACAGTTAATTATTACTAGTACACAATTGATGCCCAGTAATTTGCTAATGGACGGACTGGTTGATTCTGTGGCAAAGGCATGCTTCTTAGCACTTTATATGTATTAACTCATTGTGTTCTTATAACAATTAGAAAGGGGGTTAGATACAGTTAAATGTCCTAAATGATTTGTTAGAAAAAAAAGAGTTTAATATACAATGGCAGGAGTCACATAGCAAATTGATTTGAAACCAGCTTCCTTTCTTCTCTAGATTCTGTATTCTCAACTTTCCTATTATTCAGTGGAAGAGCTGGAGTGTTTTTTCAACATATGCTTTGTGGTCTGCGTACACCTACATGGAGGTTATTTTTCACATGCTTGATTAGGGCATTAGTTGGGGACACTGCCTTGTTCTGAGTCATTCAGAGAAACATAACCATAAAATGTATCAGTCTGGAAAGATACAAAGGGATTTATAAGTTCAGAGTAACATTTCTACCAGCAGAGTATAAGCAGTATGCATAGCACAGAGTAATTCTGATGAACTCAGTCTTATGAGTTAATCTGAAGGCTCAGTTCTTTCTTCTTAATTTTCCCTTGTCTTATCTTTGTATCTCATGCATGCCATAGATTCACTTTGCATTATATTCTTGTTTGCCTTCCTTCAGTTTCCTGAATTCTTGAAAGCAAAAAACATGGTTTAATAGATTTTATAAATGAAACTACAGCTCATAAAAAACACATTTCAAGGGGATCAGTGATAATTATCAGAATTAGTAATGGAGAGTACACCTCTTCTGAATGATTTGACTTAAAACATTATTGCTGACTCCTTAAAAATGAATACTTGATGTTAAAATAAAGAGTGCCTCTTCTCTTTGATAATTTTTTTTTGCTAATGCCTATCATCCTTTCAAGGCAGTCTACTTACTGAAAGTATTTAAAAATAACTAATTTTAATTTTTTTCACCTACCTAGTAAGTACAATGAAACCTTCGAGTACCTTAAAGATGTGTTTTTTAATAATAAGGTAATTCAGAGTTTTGCACTAACATTTGTTTTGAAGGCTTTAAGAGAATATATCCTATTTAACAGCCCAAAGTGTCCTACACTTGTCGTTTATACCCTCACCTCCTAATATGGTCTCTTCACACTACAGTATTGAAGTATTTCAGACACGTTATCTTGTAACTCAGCCAGAGTCCAAAAACACATTTAGGAACACTGCTTGTTTATTTTAGATAAAGAAATTCCTGATCATTCATCACCTCTCACATTGAAAATGTCCACATGCCAGCGACATGATGCGTTGGCAAAAGTTTGCAAAGTTATAGCAGGAGGCATACAATGGAGTTACATGTTTAAAATGTTTTTATATTAAAAAGTGTAAAAATGTTACGGTATATAAAATACATAATAAAATGTATTTTAGGAACAGTAAAAGAACTTGTAATAAAAACAGTAAGAACATACATGCCTTTTAAAGGCCACCTTGCTATTTTAACAGTTTAAAGAGTTTTGGCTACTTTACCAAAAATATAAAATGCCAAGATTTTTAATTTTTTATTTTTTTACTTTTCTTGGCACTGCTTGCATGTGAAACTAAGCAGGATTATAAATTATCCTTTCCTTTGATAAGTATTATGTCCAAAATGGCTTAAATCATAAATGTTTTTATATTGTTTGAGTCCCAGTTTAGTAATATTAAGGCTAATATTAGAACAGTGACATATTTCGATGTGATTTCTTATTCGAGAAACTATAAAACCATTTTAGAAAAGTGCTCTGCAACAGTTTTCATTTCCCCCCCATAATTCTGCTTAATGACGCTCCTTGAATAGTAATTTCAGCTAATGGAGAAGTAACATTATATTCAGAGCACCATCAACTCTCAGAGTCTTAGAATAAGGAACAACAGAGAAAAGGCTATGGTAATGAGCTCTGTAGTTTAGTGCTTTCATACCCTTCTGTTGAGTAAAGTGAACCATTTTCTCCTGGAGACCCCAGATAACTTAGCGAGAGTTTAGAACTGCTCATCAAATGCAATTTGACCTCATAATTACCCCTGAAGATGTAATTAACGAACACCTGACTCAGATGTCATGTACATATGCACACCACAAGTCATCACCCCTTCCTCTCCTTTGATTTTAGTGGCTGATTGCCAAGTCAGCAGGCTCTGAGATCTGACTTTCCATTTATAGTTTATTCAGGTCATTACACTTATGCCATGTGGGGCAAAGAAGAGGTGGTCTTTTACTTATGCAAGAATCAAATGCATGTTCTATTCTCTGAGACTGTTTTAAAATGAAAAGAACCTAATTTCCCACAAGTAACTTCTAAGTTACCCTAAATATAAATGCTATTAAATACTGTGAGAAAAATCAGACAATGTGAATATTTGCTTTAATCTTTCCTGAAGATTTAAAAATCTCTGGATGGTTTTATGTACAGACTTAGAGATTTTGTTTAGATTTTTACCTTTTCAAGCACATTAAACAGTAAAAATTAAAATATGTTTTCAATTTGTCAAGATATTTTAATTGTTCCTTATTTGACGAAGATAATGGAGCTTGGCAAATATGTAAAACTTATTACTTATGTTGGTTGATTGCCATCCTAGCTCATGATGATATATCAAACTTTTATGCTCAATTACTGGTTTGTGGTCTACATAGTTAAGTCTTAAAAAATGAAAAAAGTCGGATAAAAATAAAGTTGCTACAAACAGACCTTTATATCACAGTTAGCTCCCAGTTATTCTCCCAGGTACTGTGAGAAATAAAAAAAAAAAAAAAAAAAAAAAAAAACCTGAACCCTGCCAAGCTATATTATGTAATTACATATAATGTAGAATCCTTGTTCAACTTACCTATTTTTAAAATAAAGCTTTGATTTAACTCAAGAACTTCGGAATGTAAAATACATGTGAAATTCAAGTTGAGTTTAATCAAACACTGGAGCAAAATAAATGATTAGAAGAAATGAAAACTAGAAGAATTTATAATCATTGAGTTGTGAAATTGTAATCAGGCTCTATATAAAGTACAATGGTTTCCATTTTGGTGTTTTGTTTTTGTGTGTTTTTTTTTCCACAAATTTGTCATCCAATGGAGTAACTATTCTTTTCCTAAAGGAATGCACAAAGTTTCTATATATTCTGCCTAACTGCATATTCTCAAAAGTGCCTGCCATGAGGCTGATGCTCAGCAGGGTTCTTTCTGTATCTCCTGTGTATACTAGGAAACATTTTGTTTCTGAATTTGCAAGCATGACATTATCCATTTCCTTACAAGCATAAAAGAAAGGGCCAAAATTTTATACCTTGTTAGCTATAAGAATGAAATCCTAAGTAAAATGTATGTGATCCTGTGAGGATGTGCCTCAGGAAAAGGAAAAAGTAAAGAATTTACACTGTAGACACATGTTCAGGGCATCCTCTGAGCTTGATAATATGTGTCTTCTTCAGAGGAAACTGGTTCCTGTTCTCTTGAGAGTATCTGTTGCACTAGTATCACCATTGACACATCCAAGGATTCTTAACTGGTTAAAGATTATGTGATACTTTATAAATATGATGCGATCAAAATTCCTTCCCCAAGTAAGTTATATACATTAGCTCCGAATCACAATTTTTTAACACAAATCTGTGTACGTTTCTAGAAATACCAGTCCATGTATACAACTGACAAGCAATTTAAGTGCCTCTAATTACTTAAAGACTTTTTTGATTTTTGGTCGTTTGTTTTATAAACAGGCTGAGTAAAAACTCAGGGAGACATTGACACCTCAGTTCCATTGGCCTTCTCCTAAAGCTCTGAAGTGCCTACCCATTTGTGCTGGTGAACTTTCAAACAGATTCTCACTTAATGCTCATTTGTTAGCCCTGTGACCGAATAGAGATATTCAAAAGAAACCTGTATGTTCATCTTTTGCCAGAGATTTCTAGAGACTACTACTATCTAATTATTCTGGGGAGGGTATCCCACAGTTATTAGTGTGTGTGAGACTGTCCAAGTGTATGTGCACATGAACAATTGTTTGTGTGTGTGTGTTTAATCTCTGAGACAAAATGGCCCACTTATCTATTGTTTGCTTCTGCATCTATCTACCAAAGAATAATGTGCAGTAGGACATCAGCTTTACAGTTTAGGATGCTGTGTTTTTATTTCCCCCGATATTACCTGATTTTTCAAAGAGAATAGGATGGTCTTTGTCATAAACCAAAAGGAATTATTTTTAATCTCCTATAATAAATGCTTTGTGACAAATAAAAAAAATAGCAGGAAGACTCATTCTGTTACATGTATTTCATTACAGTTTTAGGAGAGTCAATGACAGCGCAGCTTGCTTCCCTCTTGCCCTGCGTGATAGTCAAAAGGCAAAATATTTTTTACATAATTCTTGTTAAATAAGATACATACTAGACCTTGCTATGGAAAATTACTTATAGACTCTTTTCTTGTTCTGGGTGCTCATTAAAAACATACCCTCGAAGACCATGTTGATGTGGGTAGGTGAAAAAAGAACTTTAAATTTCTTTAGCAACAGGGGAACTTTATTGTTTTCTAAAGTTTTATTTGAAAGTTATAGAAATTATACTGCAAATTAGAGTAAAATATCTCCATGTATGTTATATAATAGTATATTCTATACATATGTTGGTTGAAGAGAAACCTTTTAACCTAAAACAAGAGGCTCCACTATAAATATTATTACTCTATCATATATCATGTTTGATCTCTCCTATAGCCAACTGAGTGTTGCTGTGGACATAGTAAAGTTACACTTTCTAAATTTTAAAAGACAACAATATAAGCCAAAACAAACTAAGTAATATCATATGTGAGAAAGCATGTTATTAACAAAATAAGCTCATTCCATATAACAAAGGAACTAGTGTATGTCTGTTAGATCATTCAAGTCAGCCTGAGTTCAGCTGCTAACTGTGATATATAAGTGATAGTCCCTCTTCCATTCTTGCACTGCATTCATGGTAGACATGTTTCATGCATTCATGGTAGACTGCATTCATAAGACATGAACTGCAAGTTCATTTTTGTCTCTATATTTGGGGACAGCTCTTCAATTTTCATATTCTAAAAAACTGATGATTCTTGTCTACTAGTGTCCCAAGCAGAACTTTAATTAATTTAGGGGAAAGAAAATGGAAATTACCAGTAATATAGGGTGATAGTTCCACATTTCAGAATAAAAATCATCAAAACAAAAGCAGTCTGCAGAAATATTGTTGGAATTTCCATAGGTATCATCAATCTCTATAATAGAAATAGTCACCATATCCTGATATCTGCGGAACCAATTTACTTAGATTTGCATTAAAATGAGTTGCCTATCTTTCACCTAGATATTACATAAGATCCTGTTAAAATCAATGAAAGGCTACATAACATATGTTGCCTGTCATAACGACTGAAAAATCTTTACAATGGATTTTGAGTTGAGATGTCTATTTTGTTGGTTAAAAAAAAAATGTTTTGGTGTATCCTACAGAATCACAGACAGGTCCTACTGAGATAACAGGAAGTATTTCTGATAAACAGAAGCAAATCAGCAAGGCACATACATCCAGCCGAGGGACTAGCAGCAGTTTCACAGCATCTGTTAGAGGCAAATGGAACTTGGGAGAGCTTTAGCAAAAATCTTGCCCTTCATCCAGATACCACTGATAATGAACACATAACAAAAAATGGACAGTTCAGCTGAAGGCTGCTCCTGGAAAACACTGCCTGCAGCCAAAAACATCTCCTTTTTAATCCTTAAAAGCATCCAAGTTGAGCCTCATGATCCATTTGACCAAAACAGCTTGCCTCAGGGATGCATTATTTGGAAGTTAGTATCAAATACCAATTTATCATACAATTCCTCTGTTATGTGAAAACACACGATCCTTAGGTTTAAACACTGATGGCCAAACTGGTAATTAAAAACAAAAAGGTGTAGCATTAAAGGTAACCAAATAAATGCAGTCCACGTATTTATATTTTCAGAGACAAAAGATCCTGACCTATTGGGAAGGTGCAAATGTTTCAGCAAACTGAATTATAGACCTGTACAATACTGCAAGATTTGCTCATGGTCTCAACTGTGGCTTTAAATATCTCTGATGCTATTTTCTTTCTTTTTATTTTAGGCTATTAATTGTGTTTATAGAAATTAGTCCCATGGTGGAATTTACACCTAGGGTAAATTATATTTCTTTGGTCTAGTGAGTCCCTGTGCACCACCCTCACTTTCACCCTGAAGTATAAAACAGGAATAGGATTAATGGTAAGAGACCCAAAGGGATGGAAGGAGCTCAGTGGGTACACCCACTAGGGGGCTATATAGCATTTCGCCTACTTTCTGAGAGTCCATTCACTGCCACAGAGCTGTTCTCTGCAGCTGCTTTAAAGGTTAGCTTCTTAGAATACAACTGTACTCATTTTATCTTGCAAAAGAACTTATGGACAGGCTTTTATATAGATATTTTTGGTATGATGAAGCACTCTGAGTCATTGATTATTGTTTTAAATGGTTTTCTTTTGCATAAATATTGTCTTAGTCTCTTGCTGCTATAACAAAATACTGGAATTTTGTTATAGTAATGAAAAGAAACACTTTAGTTCACAATTCTGAAGGCTGGGAAATATGAGACTGACTGATGGAGGCAGAGTCTTGCTATGTCTTTCCAGATTGTGATGAAGAAAGTCTGTCCACAAATTGGACAGAAGGTGTTATTTCATTAGGTCAGGAGACCAGAGTCCTCATGGCTTCCTCACCCTCTAAACATATCACTGCTTCACACTTGTCTTGTAGTCTGTCTTTCCAACGCATGTGCCTAGGAGACAAAACTACTGCAGTATTTATATGAACCTGAAACACTCTACCATCTAAAGGGAAAAGAACCAGGTCCCTGCAGATAGCTGCACACTAGTGTATTAAACTCTAGAAATAAAATAATCAACTGAGATACTCCAAAGGGAGACGATATACTTTGTAAACAACTAAACACAGTGATGCAAAATGCTGAAGGGATTCTGTAGTTTAGAATTCAGAAATACTTTGGTGAATTTGTAGGCTTATTTGCATATTTAATTATTAGATCAGTACATTTTCATCCTATAGATTTTATAAAATAATTATCTTATCCTTGACTATAAATCAACATACTGTTGTTTGATTTCTTTAATATGGTTCAACAGGAACATTAAAAATACTTGAGCATTTTATCTTCCCAGGGCTGAAATGGTCTTGCTACATTTTTACCTATGTAAATAGGTAATGCATAAGTTAGTATATGGTAAAAAAAATCTGCCTGACCAAAAAAATATCTTAATAAATATTGAAATAACCTATAGTATAGTTGTTCTTTAACTTCCTAATGCTGCAATCTTTTAATACAATTTCTCATGCTGTGGTGACCCCTCCCCCAACCATAAAAATATTTTTGTTGCTATTTCATAACTGTAATTTTGGTAGTGTCATGAATTGTATTGTAAATATATGTTTTCCAATGGTATTAGGTAACCCTTGTGAAATAAAAGGTCATGACTCTATGCTATAGTGGATTTTTTCTAATAATCTACATCCTAATTTATTTATAATATATGAAACTGGTTTTCTGCTGTTAAGATGCTTGGGAAGGAATTATTTCTGGTCCCTAGAGCAGTTTTAGCTTAGATGCACAAGAAAACCTATTTCTCAAGTTTTAAGTCACCTTTCCAAAATTGAAGATGTGATCAAGCTTACATGAAAATACTAGGTTGGGACACTGACTCTGGAAACAATGGTTGGGGGTGCGGTTGGAAGGAAGCAATTGAGAGATATAAAAAGCATCTAAATGAGAATTTCCTTTCACCTTGACTAAAATAGTTGGTAAAAGTACACATACTCTCTCAATTAAAGTATAGTAAATTTAGAATTTCTTTTGGTAGACTACAATTAGGCTGTGAAATTTATACTCTCATATAATTTAATTAAAACTGTACTAGAGTTTAAAAAATAAATTTTTTCATTGCTGGAAAACATAGATAATAGTTTAGGAATAATCTAATTTGATGCTCAGGACTAAATTGATATATGAAAAAGGATCTTCTGCCTTTGTGTCAGAAATAACAGGGAAGACATAATTAATGGAGGTTCTACTCCCCATCTAAAAAACATAAAGGTGGGAATCCCCATGCATGTTGTCATAACAACCAAGGAGCCTGAGGGGCAAGGCTGTAATGCTCTATAACGGTGATTCTCAACCTTGCTACTGCTGTGACCCTTTAATACAGTGCCTCATGTTGTGGTGACACCAACCACAAAATTATCTTATAACTGTAATGGTGGTACTGTTAGGAATTTATTTAAACTTAAGTGTTTAACTGAGAGTCATCTTAGTTAAGAAAGTATAGGTCATTGTTTCTTTATTCTTGGTAAGGAAATGTATCTGTTTTCAACATTTAAATCTTAGATAGTAGTCAGTGTGTGAAAGAGAACAACTCAAATTTGTAGATTCTGTACTTTTTATTTTTCTTTGCATTATAAAATTCATTACTGAGTTTATTGTTTTTTTCAGAAGTAAAAATAAACAACTCCCACAAGTGTATTTCCAGTAAAAGTCCATGCACACAGAAAGAATATTAATTAACCTCTTTTTGCTGCTGTCATTTTTTTTCTTTCACCATTGTCATGTGTAGGTTTTCTATTCAGATGGCCCATATGTGTGTGTGTGTGTGTGTGTGTGTGTGTGTGTGTGTGTTTGTGTGTATGTGTGTGTGTGTGTGTGTGTGTGTGTGTGTGTGTGTGTGTCTGTGGAGAGAGGGAGAGAGAGAGAGAGAGAAAGAGAGAGAGAGAGAGAGAGAGAGAGAGAGAGAGAGAGACTGTGGGGTGGGGATCTTTCAAAGTCTTAAAGTCTTATCACTACACAATACCAAGAGGAGAATGAATGCTTGGCTACTCATTACTCATTGTTCTCACTGGGACTTAGTAATGTATTTGTATCATTAAATATGTGTATAGAAAATACACACATTTGCAAATATATGCTAAATATGCCTTTACCATATAAATTCAGCATATATTTTTCTTAAAACATCATTCTTTAATAGTAATCTCTGTAAAAATAACTTTTATTTTAATTTGTTATCTATTATGCAACTAAAACAATGATAATTTTTAAACCAACTGGCATAGTTAATTGCAGGCTAAGCTTTGTAAATTTTTCTATGGATAGTTATGTTTTTATATAATCAATGGGTTAAAGAGCTACTTACATCCCAATTTTGAACTCAAAAATATTTTTGAAATAAAGTATTTACGTGAGAGCCAACATGTTGAATGAGAAAGTCACACTTCATTATTATTGGGTAAGGATATTTACATGTTATAAAGTAAGAGGATTTATATACAAGAATAGTTTTTTATGAAAGAACTTTTAGATCATGGGTTATCTCAATTCATCTTTTTTAGGATAATACTAATAACCGAGGTCTTGCACATAATTTTAAATATAGATCTTTTGTTTGTTTGTCTCTCCATCCAAGTAACTGACAATTTATGTCACAGCATGTGCTTTCTCTCTTCCCTGCAGCTTCTGTGCCCATATAGACCAGATAGCCTATGACCAATTGAGGCTGTTTTAACATCTCTAAGGGCATTTGCATGGTTGACCACTGAGAAAAAAGGTCACCCATAATCAGAAGCTATTTTTGAGAAATGTATTTTAGCAAAATGTCAGTCAATATTTAAAATCATCGGATAATAATCAGAATAATCTCCTATCAAGCACCTTTTGTTATACATACTGCCTCTTATTTTTCTAACCACCCTAAAATGTTAGATCTATTAGCTCCGTTTATAAGAGCGCAAAGAGGTAGAACAAGCTGCCCAGCCACGAAAAGAATCATTGTTAGAGATTGTCAGGGCTGTTCTTGAGATGACAGGGAGGGTCACTTAAGAGTCTAAATGAGTTTCCATCCCAAACATTAAAAATGTTTGTAGGTAACAGCAAATTTACAATAAATATAGTCATCTTCTACTTTGTTTTGTGCAAAAAAAAAAAAATTTAACTCCTATATAGAGGTAGGCTTATGTCAAGATAATATACCAAGTTCCTAAATTGGTAATCTACTTTAGTGGATTCTTGATATTTTTCACAGCAATGCCAAAGTAATTGAATAGTATTTAGCCAATGGAGCCATAGAAACCATTCGACAATTGAACTTTAGAATTTGTGTATTTATATTTTAATTAGATGCTTGCTCTTGACATGTTAATGGAGGAATGAAAGGAGGCATTTAGGCAAAAAAAAAAAAAAAGAAAAATAGGAAAAAAATTTGACTAAGTATGTCTCTTTGGCGTGTATATTATAGGAACTGCATCACAGTGACCACACATATGTCAGTACACATGCATTCAAAGTATTGTTTGAAGTAAATAAAAAAAAAAAAAATTAGCAGTCTCAACTAACCTGTATCCCGAGATCTCTCAGACACTGAGCCACCAACCAGGTAGCATACACCAACTGATATGAGGCCCCCAATACATACAGCAGAGGACTGCCCGGTCTGGCCTCAGGGAAAGAAGATGCACCTAACCCTCAAGAGACTTGAGGCCCTAGGGATGGAGGAGTTCTGGTGGAGAGAAGGGGACTGGGGTGGGGATATTCTCTTAGAGACGGGGAAGAGGAATCGGGTGAGGAACAGTAGGAGGGCAGGCCAGGAGGAGGATGAAGACTGGATTGTAATAAAAGATTAAAGAATTATAATAATAAAATTTAAAAAATGACCGGTTATGTTTCATCTAGAGAGAATATACAAACTGGGTAGTTGTAAAGGAATCACAAAAATAAGAGTCTGGTAGGTAGATTTTTCTTGAGGAAATGCAATGCAGCTGAAGTGGACAGCTCCAATAAGGATATGAGTTTAGATAAAGCAAGCTGGAAGGGAGGAAGTGGTTATGTCAGCATCAAGCAAAAGTCTAAACGAAAGCTTGCATATTTATATAGACCATGAATTCTAGTAAGATATGTTGAGCCAAACCTAGCAGAGATGCTGATGTGTAACTTTATCTATAAGTGTACATCGTTTCTGAGACTTAATAAAGGGGTTATAAATGCAAGATGAGATACTCAGCCTTTTTATGTGCTTAGCAGTGGGAACCTGCAAAAGTTTAGGATTCCTGCCATCTTGTGAGTGTAGTGGCTTCATTCTCTGATTCTCTGTAAGTCATAAACAGCATAGTGGGAGCTAGTCCAAGATTGCAGACTATTGGAAGAACATTGGCAGAGGTCTCCTGGTCTTTCTTCAGTGTCTTTCCAATTGACTCCAGTTTTCTCAGTATGTCATAAGAATCAGGAAAACAGAACTGTGATATGAATAGCCCATACAGAATGTTAGAGAAAAAATGTTTCTTTATCTAGATCACTCTGGACATGCATTCTTCTTATATCTTTGGCATGTGGAAAATTGGTTTCATAATCTCCAGAGAAAAATTTGCTAATTTTTGCCTGGAGCATTCTCTTTGCTGATTCCTATCTGAATATTTTCAACTCTCAAATTAATTTTACCCTATTTGCTATGTTGGCTGTAATGAATCATATTCAGAACCAGCAAAAAGTTATACAAAAGACTACAGAGGAAAGAAAAAATGCATCTGGTTTCTTCAAACTGCTTCTATTGATACTTACCGGGTAGCATTTTTTTCTATCTCTTATTCTCATTTATATGAAAATCCAGATAGAAATGAAAGTAATATATTAGCTGTTTTGGAAGAAAATGTTAAGTCAATTATACTCTTGCAAGATTTATAAGAACTAAAGTGAGTTTAAATTTGAATTGTCAAAGGAAATTTTACATGCATTAAGCACTAAGAAAACCCATCATATGTATTTAATTATGTACTGGGCTTTGAACTGCTGTATTTAAAGTGGTATTTTTATCCTAAAAAATATGAGTATTCTTAGTGAACTGATTCTATGCATCACTATGCATTTAAATTATACCTCTGGGTATCATTCAGATAGTCATACATGTTGGCAGTGAGATTTTGTAGATGAGTGTGTGGGTGTTAAGACAATCAAACAAGAAGTTTCCCCCTTAAAGGCATCTGTTTTAAACAGCAACAACAATCGTCTTGTCTGCCTAATATGAGTACCTTCAACCTCATATTCTCAGGTGTTCTGGCTTCTTTGTTATAACTTAGACTTTTTTTTAAGAGTATGTACATGCTGAATCCCTGAATATTGGGCTGTTATTTCTAAGTAGAAAACAGCTTATCTCAGAAGAGTAAGTACTGACCTTTAAATCTTCCTTTCAACTGAAATGTTTTGAAACCGAAGGTATTACAGAAACATATTAAGCCCACATTTTTAAAGATGCAAAGCACTTCAGAACATATTGAGCTATTTAAAGATATATAGGATGATCTCTATGTGTGCATGTTATACTAGTATATATGCTCCTGGTGAAATATGGACAGATCAGGCACTGTGTTACAATGTTGGCAGAATATACAGCCTTAACAAACATGTCTCTTTAAGCATGAGAACCCTCACATTGCTTTGACCCCAATGACTTCAATATTACTAATGTGTATCATTTCTCAAGCCTTTCTAATATTTTCATATTTGCAGTAACAGAATTATTTGAAATGGAATCAGCTGTGGAGAATCCCAGCAACAGACCTCATACTTCAGACTGTTATTTTAAATGAACAGTAGTCTGTCTGGAAGCCTGAACATGTAGCCATGTTTGAAACAATATTAGTGTTTGTTTTATTCTTGTCTGACTCAAAAATAAAAGTCCTAAATCCAGAGTCATCATATCACCTGGTCTAAGTCTGAGCGAAGTACAAGACTGAGGAAGACAATGTTTTGAATTGTTAGTCATCGTGGGAGGGTGAAGTGAAGAGGTGGAGGTGGTGTGCCTGGAAGGATCATTTTACCATGTGGCAGACTGTGTGTGAACATAAAACAGTGAGGAAAAGCATTCATGAACAAAAGCTACTGGCTTGTGGAAGGTACAGGAAGGCAGCAGTCATGTATCATGGGACCAACTGAGATGTTAGTAGCTCGATATGTCATTTAAGTATCCAGTCTTCACTTGGTTTTATTTTTAGTATCAGTTTTAAATTTTATAAGTCAAAATGATCACTGCTTATGAGGCCTAACATTTAAGATCACTGAACTTTAAATTATTTATATTACATAGTATGTGGCTGTCACATTTTGGTAGAAATCCAATAAAAATTTTATATACTCTAAAATTATTGAACAATTGTTTATCTCAAAATATAATTTTCTTTTAAATTTGATACTAGCATTAGTATACCCAAGAGGAAGTTACAGTCTGCTGTAGTATCTTAAGACCAAATATTTATTCAGCTTTCCTTGACAAATATATGACATACTACATAACCAGTGTCCTCTTTTCCTTTTTTCTCTTGTTTTTCTTCAATCAGTGTCTTTTTCATTTTAATAGTTATGCATCCTAGGCGATATCACATAATGTATGTGCCTCTTTTCTGATGCTTTCATGTAGTTTACACACACACATATGTAATTTATTAATATATATTTACATATAATTTATATAATTAAAATATAAGCAATGTTGAGTCATTTATTTATTTTCAATACAACTTCTAGAAATTTTTATATTGTCATGTTGATTCTATAAGTATTGCCATTGCTAGTTATACATTATGCTGTTTCCTTTTAGAAAACACCTTGAATTAGTCTTCTGAGACTCAATATTCTGGTTGTACTCTACATTTTCAATTGTCTATTTACAAATATTCTGCAGCGTATTGCTTTGCGTGTTTCAGTTTTCACTTGCCAACATTCACATATTCTAGTGTGATTGGAGCTTTGCTGTGAAACTAAGTTCTGTGTGTTGTTCTGCCATAGTACATGATGACTGAAATTGGTACATTATTCCCATAGCATGCACAAAGCTTTGAGTTTGATCTTCCAACAATGAATAAACTGCCCATGACAGTGCGTATCACTGATCCTAGCCCTTGGGTACTAGCAAAACTCAAATCCTAGCATCAGGATTAAGAATTCTCAGTCACCTTCAGCTAAAGACTGAGTTAGAACACAACAAAAGAAAGGACAGCTACGCAGTCTCAAAGCAAACAAACAAAAGCTATTGTGAGCTCATGACATGAACTATGGGAGCTTTAGACAGGTGTGGTATCTCTAATGGTGTTAAGTTATAAGTTATACTATCTGACTAACAGTTAAAACAAGTAACTATAAAAGCATCCAGCTATCCCATGTGTATGCCATAGTTTGGCCTCTGTAATTTACATTAGAAAAGAATATCAACTCTTTCTTATAGGTAAGTGGTACAATAATTGAATGAATGAATATTTAGTGCCTCTTGACAGAATATTATCATCTAACATAGCGTTGTTGTTTTTCAAGAAAATGTTAGGTTTTTGCATTATAATACATTGTCATGCACTCTGTGTTCCCCTACTATTTTGAGGAACTACTTACAATGATTTAATTTGCAAGACTGTGTGGCTAATAAGCTTTCTGTTTAAAATCCTCACACTGAGCTTTCTAAGAGGAACGTGGTCTACATAAAAAATCTTTGCAAAAGCATCTGAATTATAGGCAGAGATGCATTACGAGTTGCATGACTGTGTTTGTTGTGGCTGCCTAGTTAGCTGCCGATTAAACAGCTGAAGTAAGAGCTTACTGATTCACGAAAGCCAGCTGAAACAAGTACACCAAGCTCAATGGGACATCAACCTCATATACGGAGTTGAGTTGAAAAAAATCTGCTGGAATATATGTTCATAGAGAGGGACTGCTACTAAACATAGAGACACAAGTTGTTCAGTTCCTATGGAATATTTCAAAATGTTTCCTTGAGTGTAATAAAATGACAAAGTGCTCCATTTTAACTTAAATGATGATTTTTATAATTAGAAATAGTTTGTGTAATAAATTTACTTGTTGAAAATATACAGTATAAAATCTAACTTGCAGATACTCTGAGTATTTATTATACCTCATGTATTTCATTTTTAATAAATAGATTGTATGTTAAAATAAAGCAAGTAAGTCATTTATATGTAATAATTGAGTTTTGTCATAATAAATTAATATCCTAAATATAACTCACATATCTAACTCTTACAAATATGAAACTATAGTTAGAAAATATATATGGATGATTCTCAAGACTCAAGGTTGTCTACCTGTAGCTAAATACAAAAAAATAAAAGTACACTGGAATAAACATCTCGAGTACATTTAACTAAGCATAGTTGTTGAGCAGGAGAACTTGAAACTCCTTTCTTACAGCTTTATACTCTGGAGGATCTTGTTCTACAGACTTCCTCTTTCTGGGAAAAAGACAGACCCCTCCATAAAAAAAGTCAATCTCACTAGTTCAGAAACTTTGGTGAATACTACTATATGAGTGTAAATGTGTTAAACATAGAGAGCTAAGGTATGTAAGTAGAGAAGCATCGAGTTCATTCTGTGGATTTATGCCAAGAAAATAACATATATTTAATTTAAATGATATACAAAGAGATAGTTTATTTCTTATGTGTGTGTGTGTGTGTGTGTGTGTGTGAGAGAGAGAGAGAGAGAGAGAGACAGAGAGAGAGAGAGACAGAGACAGACAGAGAGAGACAGACAGAGAGAAAGAGAGAGACAGACAGAGAGAGAGAAAGAGAGAGAGAGAGACAGAGAGAGAGAGAGACAGAGAGAGAGAGATTGTGCTCACCCACAGATGTGAATTTGGAAGCCAGAGAATGGCACCTAATGTCTTCCATTATTTCTCTCCACTCATACTGTTTTAGACATTACACATATTTATTCTCTCTGAACATAGAACACCACATTCCGGTAAGGTTTTCTGGATATCCCAGGTTCCATCTTTTTATCTGTCTCTGCTTCTTCACCCCTTCTCCTGTTACACACACACACACACACACACACACACACACACACACACACCATGAACTCTGCCCTGCCTAGAGTTTATAAGGCTGTGAGTGAACCAAGTTCAAGTTCTTTAGCTATACAGCAAGAAGCACCAATGAATAACATATCCAGGCTCTGTTGTTTTCTTTAAATAACAACTAAGCAGAACAGAACAAGAACAAAGAGTATGTTTAAGGGAATGTATGTTTGAGTTTATTGAACATTTATTCATTTCTTTCTTGAATGTCACTCATTGCTCATCTGTCATTACCCTGACTCTCTTGTCTCATCCTCCTCCTGTGTTCATGTTAGGAGATGACATTCATGCTTAAAAGAATTTGCTAATATATCCTAAATTTATATCAGAGGCTTATCAAAAGGACCCTGATAAAGTTGTGCTGAGTTTGTTTTTTGCTTTTTGAAACTGTGGTCTGCTGGGATTATATTACCTAAGAATATACCAACCTTAGGTAGGTAGGTATAAAGCTGGTATGAAAGAGATTAAAGGAGGCTCCTGTAGATGAAAAAGCCAATTCCTGGTTGGTTTCTGGGCTAATCGTAGATAAGCATTTGGGAAAATAATACGTCATGATACTAACATTTTATCTGAGTTATTGATACTTCCTTTGGCACATGAGATTGGGACTTGACTATTCATTTCAAGTCAATTTTCAAGAAAATCACTTGTACGTACGTAAAACAGAAATGAGTACAGTCATATAAAGGAATATGATTTAAACATTTTCTTCTGGTTCAGAAATCTAGTATATTTGACAATATTTCAGAAAGTGGTAGAGTACAATAGTGTTGAGAAGAAGGTAGACTTTTGTCCTGGGTATTAACTTGTGTACTAAGGCATTCAATTAAAGATTGCTATCTTGTACTCTTAATACATGGATTTTTCATCTACATATTCTTTAATCTTCTATTGTACTTTTGATTGTGATATGCTTAAAATAAGTCATATTAAGAATCTAATACATTTTAATTTCTATACTAACTTCTCTCTGCAGTTAAAAAATAAATATTCATGTGTTCTTGTTTAAGAATTTAACCTATCCACAATTTTTATATTCTTTCCTCAAAGCAGTTTTTAATGCCTAACAAAATTACCCAAGCAATATTTCTGTAACTAAGCACTCGAGTACACAAGGAATTCCACGAATACACATATGATAAACTGTAAATTGAAGACTAAATAGTAATAAAAGTGCATTTTGCATTTCCTCCCTTTCTACCAATGAATAGAAGAAGAATGACA
This sequence comes from Rhabdomys pumilio, assembly GCA_030674055.1. NCBI lineage: Eukaryota > Metazoa > Chordata > Mammalia > Rodentia > Muridae > Rhabdomys > Rhabdomys pumilio. Next base: position 29,980,506 of record JANHMN010000007.1, on the reverse strand, counting down.
AAAATATGTGTCTTTGAAGGCCCATTAACTGACATACAAAATCACTCAAGCAATGTGGTTTTCTGAAGAGACTAACGACATGTATTAAGAGTCAGAAAGTAGACTTGATAATTAGAATGAGTCAAAAGCCATCTATTTTTTGCTTTAGCTTGCATTGAAGACATGGGAAGGAAAATGTCCTTTTCTTCTGAGACAGAAACAGGACACCAGTCAAATGATAAGAGGTATCAGTGTATCTGACTGAGTGAGGGGCCTCTGAGCTGGTGACTGCACTGGGTATTTCTAATCTTTTTTTGTTACTTCAGTTTTATTTGGCCTTTAGTGTAATAGATTCCATATCAATGTAATGTAAGAAAAGCTCAAATTTCTTAGCTGAGTTATATAAAAATAGTTCATGATCTGATATAAAAATGCATCACTTTAGAAGTCAGTAAAATAAAAAAACAACCACTTTTTGTTGTTAATGTAAATAAGAAATTATATTTTATAAAATGAGCATAAAATTCCCTTTGTGATAGGAATTTTGTAGATATTTATTTAATTTATAATTACATGCAAATATTTTTGCCTTGACAAACAAAGAATTTTATTAGTAGGTATAAAGTTTAATCAAGAGGGAGATGAAAACATCAATAGTTTGTATGCTATCAAAGTGAAGCATGAATTAATGTTTATGTGTAAGTTATGAAGTACAGTACTGCTTTATTTTTCTATTTTGCTAAATTTCTGAAGATCATAAAAAAGAATGTTTTTATAAAATGCCAAATAAAATCTCATCTTAAAACTATATCTATCTTATAATTTAAAATAGAGCATAGTCACATTGTAGTATACAATCAGTCATATTCTCTCTAATACAAAATAGAGTGGAAACATTTGTCTTACACTTCTTTTTAAATATGAAATTTATGTGAACATAGTTGAAAAGGGTTCTAATGAGAAAAATAGATAATTCAACTGATATGTGCTGACATACTCTAAAATTAGAGCTACGGTCTTCATAGAGTGTGACATAAGGCATACAGTAAAAAATACATTTCCAGTTATGAGTGCCACGTAATTGAATAATCCTCTTAAGTATGTCGCCTGCTATTTCAGTGACTCAGTATTCGTGCCACATGGATTTCTACTTGCATATTAACCCTGGTAGTAAGACATTCAATTAAGGATGTCATTTTACTCCCTTAACACACTGGGTTTTTCTATTAATCTATGTACTCTTAAACTTCTGCTCCTTTTTTGATGATTATATGCTACTCTCTTCAGTTAATAATTCTATCAGAATAAATGTTGATTGCCTCTATCATTTCATATATACTGAACTCACCACAGGAAAGCCTGAGCCCTCCACAGTTACTTTTATTAAATAGAAAAAAATCAAGTAAGATAATTTATATAAAATAAAGAGCATGCATGGCACAAAATTATAACCAACTATTGCCAAATATCAGTTGATTTATTCATTCTAACTAGGGTGCTGAATATTATATGCAATATTATGAATATTGGAGACATGGATAAAGTGGGCGTACTAGATCTTCAGTAACTGATATATCACGAACACCTAAAAATGGGCTTAAGATAGCATTTTTTTTTTAAAGTGGTTAGATGATTCTTATTATTCATGCCATAGTGATGTTTCTCATGGGAAGTATCTTCTCTCTGTGGTCCACCTTGAGAGTTTTGAGATTGCTTGACAGATCTTAACTAGACTTTTTCATTTTTCTTATTGGGTAAACCGGAGGACTATTTCTTTATCAAATTTGCTCAGCCTTGTTCATACACCTGGTGGTACATGGATCACTTTCCCCAAAACTGATAATCTACGAGATTATCACAAATTGTCATATCTCTATAGCTGGGCAGATTGTACCACAGTGTACCTTGGGCTCACTAAAGCCCATCTGAAAAACATATTTGGCTTCTACATGATCTCATACCCAAGAAAATATGTATTTCTTTTGAATACTAACCATTAGAAAAGATGGGTATAGTGAGTATAATTACGTTGCTTGTATTAAACCTGAAAATATGCATGGATACCTATGTTTGTCTTAAATACTTTTAATATATTATCATTGAATTCTTGCATTAAAGGTAAGGGTCTGAATTATTTTAGCCTTGCATAAATCTAAGAAAATGTAGTTTAAAAAAAACATTAAAGTTCTCCGGGTACATATACTGAATTGGTAGACCTCTGATTCAGAGACACTCTAATCGTACAGTGACACCTAAACATCCACAATACACTGTCTCTCCATGCACACAAACACTTAAGAAACTAATCATTTAATATTGATTATTTAGTGTTTCACTGCCAACAAAACCGATGTCAAATATTTAGGTTTTCCCAAGATTTAGTTCAATTAGCAAGTATCTACTGACATTGAAGTTTGTCAGGTCTTGAGAGATATATAAGAAAAATAAAGTATAGAATGAACTTATTAAATAAGTCCTTCTTCTGGGTGTAAAATGAACAATTAATCAAATACCCAGTACTTTTTCACAAGCTGTAGAATGAGTTCATGATTTTCTGACTACCTTTGGAGTTAGTCATGGTTTTGAAAAGATAACTGCAAAAGGTTATTTTTATTATTATAGAACTAAACTAAGGAAGAATATTTATAAAAAGTACAAAGTTCTGAATATTAAACTGATGCAAAGCTAGTCTGCCATCTCATATATTACAGAAGGGACTTTGTTGAAAGAGTTTCATTATTTTGTCCAAACAACTTATAGTTTCAAATATCAAAAACTTTAGAACACAGATCAGTAAAAGATAACTTCACATCATCTGAAGGTCATGGTTATATCAACACAGGATATATTATTCTTTTTTTGTTTGTTTTTTGTGTTTTGGATTTTTTTGTTTGTTTGTTTTTGTTGCAACATTCTCGTACTAAAGATGCTTACATAATCTATTCTGAGGAGAGTGGTTGATTGTCCCTGTGCTATAGAGAGTATGTAATGAAATATGGTTTCTAACACTCAGCCGCGTCATAATGTGAACTATCAATAATACTGTGAGTAACCAGTTTTTCAAGGGATGGGATTTATTATATGTTTTACTCCTGTGTTTTCATTGTCAGCTTCTAGAAAGTTTCATGGTCAGTCTCTGAAGACAAACTGAGTTCAAATATAGTCTAGGTCACTCACTAGCAGTATAATTTGGGAAAATTACTTGCTTTTAAAAAAAATATATCTATTTTTAACATGAGGACTGAGCATTAAGTGAGTCAGTAGTGTGACATGCAGAATCCTGACTGTAAATTTGAGATGTTCTGTATGGAGACAAATGCTGGTTACCTGAGATGTTTACTTAATGCTTCTTTTCATCTTATATAATTGCTTTTATTATAACAGCTTGCCAGTAGTGGTAGAATAATTTCCTTTGTTAAATAGTTTGGGAAGTTTTGGTGAGTCTCCATGCTCTTTATTAAGCAGAAACGTGTTGGGTACCAGTGTACCATATAGATACTGTGTAGACATCATTATTCTAAAACTCTTCCATACTTTAACTGCAAATCCAGAGTTGTGTCTGCCATTACTGTTTTTGTTAAAGTTCATGTTCACGACAGGAATATTTGATTTGTACAAGTGGTTTGTATATCCCTTGAAATTGATTATAAGAACAGCAAAATACAATGTTTACCAACTGATAGAGAACCAAAGGCATTTTAATCTATATTTAAAGGTCTTTCATGGGAAAACCATTTTGAAATGAGAATCTGCCTTTATCAATACTGTATGTGTTTAGTAGACTTAGCAGGCTGTGAGCTCACAGGATGATCCAGAGTCCCAAATCCATGAAGCAGAGCCTCTCTTGTTTATAGTATTTAAAATAAATTGTTTCAGTTCTCTGTGGGATTGTTTCCTGTTGAGAAGAACCTCATAATTAAAAGCAGCAACTGGAATAGAATTATAATGCAGGTATTTTGACAATGCAGGCACCTGGTATATTATCTTGAAATAAACTGACCTATGGCTATTATGGATAGTGTTCATTCTAGGGGAGATTTGCATAACTACGGAGAATTAGTCCCTCTGCCCATCTTTTTTGAAAAGAGCATAGAGTATTTAGTAGAGAGGAGGTAATTATGCTATTTGGGATAATAGTCAGATTTACTGTCTAGAATGTTATTCTGAACACTACATGAATTTCAGAATAATTGCTCAGATCCTGTTTTGATAAAAAGCTGATTCATTTTTTTCAAGTCTTTCTTTAGTCTCTCCTTTTATTCTTATTGTCATTTCCTTAAGCAAGCAGGTCGACATTATATAAACTCTTCTATTTAATATTAATATTGACCTTTGTCTCTGTCTAGACATATTTTATTGGAAAAAATTTGACTCATCATAAATCATACTTTATTTTTTTCCAAATGGTGACTGCACTTTTGTTTGTCTCATTACTTACCCATCATTATCTGCAATGTTTATAAGCCATGTAAGCTCTGGAGATTTTCATGGGTGTCTACAAACACATACTTATTCATTCTTTCTTCAGAGTGAAAAATCACCCAAGAGCACAGTGAAAGTATTCTCAAATTGGCCTTGTTAATAAGAGAAAAGAGTAAAATGATTGTATTATTAAAGTTAAATATGCTTGCTATATTTTAATTCTGGTGACATTGTGTATAATATGCTAAATGCAATATCTGCCAAAACAATATTTTCTCATTCAGGCTTTAATTAATTCTGTTTTTCTTATATAAATATATTATCCTTGCGATAATAAAAAGAGAGAAGTAAAAACTAAGCATTTTGCATGAACAATGTTACAAAATATCTGTTAGTAGTATAAACAAATACAAAATCTTGCTTTCAGCTTAATGAGATTTGTAAGATTTTAGAAAATTTCAGGTAACTCTTTGTGACCATCAATAAAATTCTTAATCTCTCAGTATCAAATTTAAAGTTTAAGTTTCAGCACTTGTGTTACTTAAGCCTATAATCAAAATTATATTACAACCTGTTAACATTTTAATTAAAAATTTTTCTAGAAAATAGAAATCATCTAACTCAATGAAGAATATATTATTGCTGCCATTTAGTTAGTAGTAACTACCTATTTTGTGTGGTCTTGATGAAGCAATTTAGCATATTCTTTGAAATAACCTAGATATAGTTAAGAATTATTATTCTGCAATGCATAAATCTTCCTATATCCAAAACATTATTCTAATATTAAAAAATCATAGGCCTAAAATATCATTAAGGTATGACATTAATTGTATCTATTTTAGCTGTGTTTGTCTCAAAATATGCCATTTCAAACCCATCTACCATGGAGAATGTAGATTTGGCAGGAAAGAGAGATGAACATGCAGAATTAATAAAATATGCAAATTTTTATTATTTAATCAAAGTCCCCAAATAAAATTGCATGAGCACTGTCTTCCATAGGCTTCTCTTAGCATGAATCGTTATATGGCATCCTTGTTCAGTCAGTCCACAAAACTATCTGTGAAGGCAGGAAAAGGTTCTTTCTTGAAATGGATGCTTCATTCTCTTCCTCCCAGTAGCCATTCAAAGTCATTTGTCTATTTATATTCATTATTGCCGCTGCAAGAACAGAGTGGGTTTTCAGTACTTCATTGGCATGGGAAACATTGATTCGGGTTTGCTGTCAGTTCTGACCAATTTCCTCCCTTCTCCACTTTTATTCACTGAAAACTCCACCAAAACAGAAAACAAAATACACAATATAAAGCAGTACAAAATGAATAGTGTATCACAGATTAAGTTGTCCTCTGTCATTTGAATGTAGCAGAATCCTGTGAATTAAACAAAGAACACAAGGAAGCTCATGAAAACTGTATTTTCAGGATTGTTTTTTATACATCATGCTTTTAAAAAGTATATTAAAATTATCAACACTCTGTGCACTTTATTATTGATATGGGTAATTCTGATTTCTTCTTTGTTTACAAAAAAATGTAGCTTCATTCCAGGACTGGTAGATTATGGTTGGCCATTTCTTCAGTCTCTGCTCCACATTTGTCCTTCCAAGGATATATTTTGGGTCACAGTTTTTGTGAGTGTGTTGGTATCTTTATCCCTCCACAAGAGGTCCTGCCTGGCTACAGAAGTTAATCCCTTCAGGTCCCCTGTCTCTACTGCTATAAATATCAGCTAAGGTCATCCCCATTGGCTCCTGGGAGACTCCCCCATCCCATATCTCTGGAATATTCTAACAATGTATCTTTGGTTGAGGAACATTTGGTTTTTTTTCCTCTCCTGTTTCTACATATTATGAATAAAGCTACTATGAACATAATGGAGCACATATCCTTGTGGTATGGTGGAACATTTTTTGGGTATACACCCAAGAGCAGTACAGCTGGAATTTGAATCATTTTCCTCTTTTCCTTTTTTTCCTGATAACCCCTCTCAGATATACTCTTTGGTGGCCTATTATATTTTGTCTAGGGATAGAGACCATAAGATTTCCCTTCCTTCATGTTAGCATGTCCATTGGGGTCATCCTTGATCAGGTTTTGTTTGGCCAGCCTTGTTGAGACTTCATGGGTATAGCAATGCTGAATTGAAAAGCAAATGTGCCAAAATACTTGAATCTCACAAATCAAAAATCAGTTTTAAATAAATTTTTTGTTAACCCAGAAAGTACAGTCTGTTATCACTTCTGAATTTCTGCATATTCTTTTCTCACAAACTTGATAAGGAATAAAAAAAATTGAATTCAAATACCTTAAGTGTAGCTTACTGTTGTGCCCTCCCTCTTTTTTAGATAAAGCTTCTTACAGGAAATCTAGGATAACACAGGGCTGTGACAACTCATTCTCCTGTTCCTGGGAGCTGTGTAATTTAAAACCATTCTTTTTTACAAGTGGCTTAATTGAGGTTTCTGTAAGATCTAACCGGACCAATGGAAAAGAAAAACTATCTCAGGAGCTCTAAATCCTCTAAGATATGTGCTTCTTACACTGGAAAGCTTCAACTTGTGCTCCAAATATCTTGAGATATCCCCTAATATCCATTGTTTTCACTCAGGTGCTACCGTATCTAACTCCCTTGGAATGAAAATTCTCTGGATGTCATGAGACCCTTGTGGTTTTTCAAAAGTTAGCTCGGTTATTTAAAAAACAAAGCATAACAAAATAACAACAACAAAAAACCCATAAACACTGTTCACAGGTACTCTTGGCTTGTTATAGATAGTGGTTAGTGCTTTGATGAGCCTTGGAGTTTATAGAGACTTGTGGTAACTCACCATATCAAAGACTCCAGACACATGTGGGTGTGTCCAGCTTTTGCAGTTGCAACACACAGTCACAAAACACATAAGTCCACATCTGAGGAACCTCACTATAAGTTGTAAAACATATCTAAAGCAAACCTTATAATGTTTTACATTTTCATGTAAATTTTATGCTGAGTTGTGTTTCTTGCTATCCTTGTCTGTACACTACGTGAGGTCCTCAGTTCAGATAGGCCTACTGGGGACTCCTTGATGATTCCATTCAAGTTATAACAGTCTAGGGTTGATCCAGTTTGTTTTCTCTTGTCAGTTATAGAATGAAAAGGCAGGAGGATTCTGAAGCACCTCAGGTCTCAGCAGAGAGATCTGAAGCACCACAGACAGATTGAACAGTGCAAAGGAAAAGTTTATAGGAGAGGAGACACTCACAGGCAATACACGATAAGAAAAAGAGCCCCTGTGAAGCTTAGAGGGGAACTCAGGAAGCACCTCCAACACCAAAAAAAAAAAAAAAAAAAGTCACTTCTGGAGTGGTGAGTTTTTAAAGCTTTTGGAAGACTTTTCCTTCCCTAATTTCGACTTGGCCCCTTTAAAGATTGCTTAGATGAATATTGGCCCAAAGCTGTTGTGAGGTTTGTCCTGAGGAGGCCTTGAACTTGTTGAGGCAGTCCATCAGTAGAGGACCTGCTGGTGGTAGATTAAAAACCTATAAGGCCTGTGTTTTAACTTGCTAGGCTTTTGTCTCTACTAGGAGTGTGAGGAAGAGGCTGGCCTTCTTGGAAATTCTTAACCTTTGTTACATAGCCATGGTCCTCTGACTACTGGGTGACCTTGGAGTCTGCCTGACTCAGTTTTTAACAAGCAGTGTTGGTTTTGTCTTGTTTTGATTTGATTTGGTTTAGTTTAGTTTCTTTTTTTTGCCCCTGGACTAAAAGTCCATCTCTATTTGTTCTCAGAAGAAATAAAGCAGCATTTTCAGTTTTGCAGTTAAGTAGGATAAAAGCAAAAGAAAGCATTCATACAAAGGTGGAGAAGTGGCTCAGTTAGTAGTGTAGGGACTTGAGTCGATCCTCAGTGTTAGGATTTAACAGCAGACGACCTTGACTGGTTAGAGCCAAGGGATATTACAGACTAGATCACAGCATGTAACAGATCCCATTCAAGAGATTTATTGAGGATGAGAGAGAGAGGGAGAGAGAGAGAGAGAGAGAGAGAGAGAGAGAGAGAGAGAGAGAGAAAGGTGACTGGAAAATAGAGTGTGATTATTAGGTGTGGGAGAAGAATGCAGAAGTTTTAAAGAAGTATGAGTGTCACATCAGGGAAATACAAATTTTAGGCCATGGAAATGTGTTGCATTTGTCAGTAGTGGCCTATGACTCAGCTTCTAGTAATGAGTCACTGACTTTTAATATGCAGAACTCATTAAAAAAGCAGAAAAAGTAGATACTTGTAATATCAGCACTGGAGAAAGAAGGCAGGGGGATTTCTGAGATTTATTAGCCACCCAGGCTAGCTACATTGAAAATTCCCCAAATAAAGTAAGAGAGCCTATTTCATGAAACAGGATGGGTGAATTTTAGGGAGCTACAGCCAAGGTTGACCTCTGACTTCTACACTCATGTTGACGTGTATGGACATACTTTGAAACCCATATACCTGCATACATGTATAAACAACCCTAAAAATAACTGAAAAGATAAAACCATGTTAATGCAATGGTGAAATATATGAACCAAAGTGCAAGCAAGTACTACAAGGAATTGTATTGTTTTTGAGCATTCTAACAGTTTGATGGTTTTATATAAATATATTTCAGATCATATTTTATTTACAAAGATTTCTTAACAGGTCTTTAATCAAAGGCAAGTAAAGTCATTCCTTGAGCTAAATTCTTATATCCCGGTATAGTGTCAAACTCAACTCAGCAATGAGCACTAGACTTGGGGTTACTTCCTTTCTAATAGAAGGTTTTGAGTTTTGCAATGAGCAATGCTAAAAACTCCTGTATCTACTTGAAGCATTTGGCAGAACAGAGAGACGTATTATGCTGCCGAGACACAGTTAATATTTTAGCATTCATTAATTCATTATTCCGAAGTTCTTCATTGTGAATCTGAAATGTGCCAAGCAGCTCTCTAGGCAGGATATTTATCAAGCCAATATGTTACATTTTATTTTGTTCTGCTAGCATGTTAACATCATTTTGATATTATTCTTGTTAAAAATCATGGCATTTCCAGTTTGGAATAGACTGTATTTGTTCTTCTACTGAGCAGAAAGACAGAAATAATAACAGACGGAAACACTCAAGCAAAAGTACCCCTTTCAAGCATATTAAGGATGAAATACAATTTTCTCATTCACCCTGGATGGGGCAAAGATGTCTTTTAGGACCGGAAGTAGAGGTCAACATTGCTGGAAGGGTGGGAGGCAGATTATTAATGAAGTCAGTCATGGTGGAACTGCTATAAACCAGTGTTACCATTTCAAATGTTAGGCAGCATGACAATAGTGAACTTGTACTCATTTTCAAACATTTCACATACTTAACTGTGCTTTCCAAAGAATAGAGATCTTTAGTATGTGAATTAAAATTGTTTGCACTTGTTCTCTTTCTTAGATCTTGAATATATTAAAAACAAAATCAACATGAAACTTAATTTTGTTACTGTCACAGTCTTTTGGAAGGGTTTACACTACTATTATTTATTGAATAAAGATCTAGGCGCACTGTTCTTTTTTAAAACAATATATATTCTCAATGCATTAAAAGTAACAATAAAACAAAGACAAAGCAATAACAAAACAAAAGCATAGATACTACTTTTAAAATAATTTTTAAATCTATAATATAATTAAAGCCTCTGCTCCTTCTCTTTCTTCTTTCCTACTCCTCCTTGCGCTTTTGCAACTTCAGAGCTTCTTATTACACACACACACACACACACACACACACACACACACACACACACACACACCATCATCCATATATCCTATTATATATGCATATGCACACATACACTTTGCAGGTGAATGTATATACACGCAGAGAGCTGATCATTTGCTATTGGGTAACAACTACCGTGTGGAATTTATTTGTGTTGGTCAACTATTTCTGAACATGGAGCCTGCCCTAAAAGAGTGCCATTTCATTGTCAAAAACTGATTTTCCTCTTTTACAGCAAGTATCAATAGCAAATAACTTCTTGGTTAAAGGCAGAATCTTTGATGTTATGCCCACTCTCCCTTCTCCATCCTGAGATTCTATCTGGCTTAAACTTATGCAGTTCTTATTTAAGCTGATCATTTTATTTTATATTTGTTTTTTTTTTATTCCACTTTTCCCCTTAGTGATAAGGAATAAAACATGAAATTGAATGGTTAATGAGTTAGGAGGATCTATGAGGAGTTAGGGGAGGAGGGGAAAGAATGTGATCAGAACACATAGTATGGAAAAAATTAAGTCAATAAAAAACCCAAACAACAATAAATCATATTTTCTTTAAATCTGTCTCCAACCTTGCAAGACAGCAGCTAAGTCTGTGTGAATTGTAATGAGATTTCACTGTAGTTATAGCCTCAGATAGACTTTTTGGGAATTGAATAGAGTGCTGGGAACACCCTAAATCTTGGACTTATTTTTAGGTCATTAGTTGTTCTTTCCTTGGAACATTAGACAATCCTCAAAATACGTTTTATTAATGCCTAGTCAACTTCCTTGGAAAAGTCATTTATCATTTTTCCAGTTTAAAAAGGTATTTTAGTTGAAAACATATTTAGTGTTAGAAACCCCCTTTTAACAAGCCTGTGGGGGACCGAATATCAACCTGACTAGTGTCTAATTTATCTATTTATTTATTTTGAGATGTTCTGACCTCATCTAAAATATAATTTCTCTACTGGTCTTACAAGTGAACCATAAGTGAAGAAGATAAAGTAATGAGGCACAGAAGATATTTATGGTTAGATTCAGATTCTCACAATCAAATTTTAAAATAAGACAAGACAGCCTGCACATCTAAATGTGTGCTTTACAGATGGCTGCCATTGACTCGTTATTCTTTTCCTTTTAACCTGTTAGGATGCAGCTGAAACCTTTTGGCAGTTAAGGGTGGATGTAAAGTGTTTGAGTGTTCGGTGTCATTTACCTACATGTTTCTCGTTAGCAACATCTTTATTTCTCACTGCGACCATGGTTTTCCTTTAACTTGTCGACTGTTGTACAGGTTTTCAATTCAGAAGCTTTCTGTCTTTAAAGAGGAAATGGTTGATCAAGTCACTCAATTTTTTTGATTTTTTTGTGCTGATGTTATAATGTGCTATAGAGTCATTTTTAAGATTAAGTTGTCATATGTTACAGTCTGCCCATTCGTGTAAAACAGTGGGCACTACTAGCTCTAACACAACTTCTGACAAATCAAAGTAGGATGAACATGTCATGAACCTCTAACCATGAAGCTCAAATACACATTAGTAACCCCATCTCCAAATGGAACTGAAAAGCTGTTCGATGTTTTTGTCAGTTGTGTTTTTTCTGTATGAAAACAAAGTAGAGGCTAATTATTTGTGTGCAATTCTTCTTGCAATTGTCCCAGCTATTTTATTTTCATTTCTCCTCTCCCATCTTTTGTTTCTTCCCCTCTGATTCTGCCTGAGCTTATTCCCCCTCCTTTTATGTCCCCCCACCAGTTTTTTATTTTGGTACATCATTTCAATACCTTTATTTACTTTTCTTCTTTACTATCTCTTAAAACTTCATTAAGCGTCATGCATTGTTTCTAGATTTTCTTGTTTGATTTTTCTTGCTAAGTTTCTTCAGTCGGGCATGTTATATTTTCCACATTTCCACCGGACACCCCATACAGCAGAAGGATTAGTATAGTAGAAAGCAGAAACCACCCTACTTCCATGCTTCCTTCTCTCTTGTCTTGCGCATGTATTTACTGTACTTTGACTTAAGAGTCTGAGGAATGGAATCTTGCTTACTCTTCATGGCGTCTCTATAATAAATTGGGAGGTTAACGGCTAAGTAGAAATAATTAACTTGTATAAACCTAGAGGTAATTGGTGGGATTAGAGAAACCGGTGTGCCTATTCCAGAGGGCTCTGTTGAGCTCAGTCAATCAACCTCTTTCCCTTTAGATTAGTTTTTAAACAAATTTCACATCACACGTTTCTCACTTTCAGGAAACGGATATGACATGTACTATTTTCTTCATACACTAGTCAGAGTCCTCACTTTCTGCCAGGCACTGAAGAGTCAACTCCCCTAGCTTATATATTCAGGATTTTCTGTATATGTAGAGCTACCCTTCCTAGTTTACAGGGATAAATGTGTTCATATACAGTGACAGCTGAGTAATTTATCTCAGTGAAGGTAGGTGTACATAATAAAATTAGCCCATGGTCACTGTTCAAAGGTCATGTATCAGTGTCTGAAAGACATGCCAGGTGTTTGGTGTCTGGTGTATCTTTTAGACATTGTCTTCATTATCATGCCCAGGTATTGGAAGAGTAAAACTAAGGCTTTTAAACCATAACTCATTCATGTTAAATAAAATACTCATGTATGATACAGTGAAATCAGGGAGGCAGCATCTCTAAATAAGTAAGTTAATATAGTTTGGAAATAAAATAATAACATTAAGAAGTAATAAAAATGATGAAAAATATAGGATTTGATATTAACTATAAAGAAGTAAATTAGGCTGTCACGATTATATTTTTGTTTAAAGTGCTGAAAATTCAAGAATAGTCAGGGATGACATTTCTTGTAGGCTGATGGCCAAAGTTTGCAGCAAACAGCAAAATTATAATCTATTGATGCTTTGATGTGTGGGATATTTCATATTTTTTTGAAATTTTATGTCCAGTATCTTTTAAAATACAGTCAAGAAAGTATATTTACTAGCTGAGAATTTGTCGTTATTTTTATCTTTCAATATGTAGAAATAAGTATTCCCAGTCCTAAAAAAAGAATTCCAACAACACTGAACACTTTAAAATAACTATCAAGGGAGGGAGAAGATGAGTTTCTCATACAAATTTATTTATTTTAGGTTCCTTTAACTTAGCTCAAAATAACTTAATTAAGTATGATCGTAGTGGCTTTGTGGATTAGTCAGGAAAGGATTCTTTTTTCAAAAGAAGAAAAAATATATGGATCTTTTTAGTTATCTACAAAACAGCAAATTTAATCAAATCTTGCCCAACAGAAAGAGTTCATAATACTACCATCTGTCCGTTGGTAGCCCTGGGGTTAAATATTCAATATGATCATTATTATATATGAATTACTAAATAGCTAGAACTTTTGTTTTATGTTTCGAAAGCAAAAGCATGTTAAATGCTAACTGTTTTAGAATGTGTCATAATAAGTGTCTGGACACACTGTAAGGAGATATTTTATTTCACTGTTTTCTCCAATTCATGAATAATGTATAACCAGTCACACTTCTTAGATCTTCTTAGACTGAATCCTGAACCTGACCGAAATTGCAAATGCATTTAATCATAGTCCATCCCCATGTGTTCATTGGAAGTCGTGTAGATATATCATGGGCAGATAATTAGTCCTCATTTTGAATAGACAACATTTTAAATAGTTAAGTGACATTCTTTAATACATTCTAAAGGGTAAATGAATCCCTAAATGTATTCACAGCTTTTATTCAGCAAAGCAACTTCTACTTGACACTTCCTTGAAGACAAGTTCATGTCAAGATGTTGTTTTCTTTTTAAATTCTTTCTCTTGCTCTTAAGCTCTGCATTATCAAGCCCAGTTAACATGCAGAGCAGGAATCTGCTTCTTAACTTCTCCCCTTCTTTAGAAGGTAATTTGCTGCTTGGTAAGGACTCTATGTCTTTTATACTTTCTGTTCTGTTAAGACTTTGCATCAAACTCCTTTAACAAAATGCTAAAATACTTGTAGAGTTCACCCAAGGAATGAGATTATATTGACTTCAAGACAAACATTATAGTTAATTTCTTTAATTTTACCACCTTTTCTGTTTCCAAATGCAACAAAAATAGAATTGAGATTTAAATTCCAAAAATATAATTTTAAAATGCGTAAAATAGTAATTACATAAAAATTGTTTCTTTGGAGTAAATGAGGGATTATTCAAAGTTAAGTAGATGACAGAGTACTAATTATTATTTATATCTCTTATTATTATATACCTGCAAATAACAAAAGATTAAGTTTCTATTAACTTTGAACAGCTAGTAATTATAGCAATACAATGCAAACTGTCAGAAAAATCATTGACATGCGGAGGGCTAATCTTCTAAATTAAATTACAATTCCTCTTCTAAGCCAAATGTAATACGTATTTTTAACATTTATTAATTCAAATAAATAAAAAAAGTAAGCAACTTTAAGGGATGGATTTTCTTCAATAAATTTTCTGGGCATGTTTTAAATAAATTAAATATATTAAATAAATAAATTCCTATAAATAATATCATAAATTCATGTATGGGTGATTGGTCATTTTCAATACTATTGTTTCCTCAAACTACGTAGACAAACCAACATTTTAAGATAGTCACAGTTTTCTTCACTTTGGTCCAAGAAGAAAAGAACATTGAGTAAAATATATTTCAATAATATAGACTTAATATTCACCCAAGTATGTGGAAGAAGATACTGAAAATGGAAGAGAGCATGAGTATTTGTAACAGCAGATAACACGATGAACACTACTATAGAAGATCTTAATGTCATTCATTTAACTTAATATTTTCTCATTATCTCCTCAAAAAATTCAGTTGGCCTTTAAGGAACAGAATATAAACTCAAAACATATCCCTGTGAACTTGTCACTTTGACTTGCTGATTCCTATAACTCTTTAGACTTCAGTATGTGTTTGTGTGTGCTCCAATACACAACCTGAAAAGTAACGTATCAGCAATGTAAGTTTTCTTATTTTGACTTGAAAATTTCGTGACTACAATGAAAGACAACTGAGGTTGCATCTGGGAGAGTACAGGTTGAAGGCAAAATGTTAAATTCAGAAATCTCCCTGTACTTGAAGTCACTGGTTCCATTTTTCCTCATTGTTTTACTATTTATAGCTTTTCTCTATTCCTATAGATTACATTTTATCCTCAGCAGCCATAAAATAGTATCTTCCAAAAACTAAAATTTTGGATGTATGCAATAATATAAATCATTTAAGAAGTCAAACTCAGACAATGTTTTATGTATTTTCTTCCACAAAAGATAAATAATCAGAATATTCCAGGTCAACCAAATGAATTATGATCAAAATGTCTCATATGATTTGATAGTTTGCTAGAAATAGCTATTTAAAATAATGTTTTCCTCTTTTATTTGTTAAAGCTGCAACAACTTTTATATCCAATTTACCAACATACTAAGTATAAATAATAATTAGTACTTTGTCATCTACTTAACTATGTATAATCTCTCATTTCTTCCAAAGTAACCCCATTATACTGTAATTTACATAGACTTTATATACATATATATATGTATGTATTTATATATGTATACAAATATATATGTATTTATATACATAGAGTATACTTTTTTAGATGTAGAACTTAAAATATACATATACCATGTAGATGAGACTTTCTTTTGGATACATATGACTGTTATAGTAGAAAAAGCTTGAGAAATTTTATCAACAATGTAATTTATCTTATTTTGACTTGAAAAATTTGTGATGACATTGAAGGACAACTGAGGTTGCATCTGGGAGAGAGCAGATTGAGGGAAAAATGTTGAATTCAGGCCATTACATCTCAGGGTTATTCCGGTATTGGATGCTTCCATATATGCTTGCCTCCTTGTCACTCCTGCATCTCTCCAATTTAAAATGTTCCCCTTATTTCAAGCTGAGACATTAGCTATGATCGGCTATCACTACTCCGATAGTCAGCAACTTTGCTTTGTCCAGTTTTGACCATGTATCGAACAATGAATTTCTACTTCATTTCAGCTCCAAAAAGTAATTATATCATATATCACAGCATGATATATTCATAACCTATGTTTATATGTGTTTCATTGCTGTGTTATTCACTGAGATGTTGTAAAATGATAAAGAACTAAATCTGAATGCAGATTACTTAAGCATGTAAATGCATTGAGATGATGCAAACTGTGAAATGTATGTGATAAACAATAAGTCACATGCAAAGATTTCAGAATCAATCTTGACAAATCAGTATTTCCTGAACACATGAACGAACATTCTTAAGGGGATTTGGACCTCCAATAATCTGTTCTATACACCTTGAGTTGGAATCTCCACGTAACTCCTTTTCAATAAAATCTTATCTCTTTCATGTTGAGATTTTCACCAAGTTCCTGTATCTTGCCACATGACTGAAATCCACTAGTCATCAGCTTATTTGCAGAATAACAAAAGCTGACAAGTTGAAAGGCAAAACTTGCCAGTAATTTCTATTTGGAGGTCTTAAGCACTCAGAATACAAGCCAGTGGTTAATCCAGTGCACATAAATGTGAAATGGGACATTTAAAGAAAACCTTGCAAAACATATGCTTTGGAGAGTGTTTACATTTTTACAATACTTGTAGCTTTCTCTTTTGCTATTGTTGCTCTTTCTTATAGGATAGATTTGTTTAAATTGCAATAGATACATTGGCCAATCTACTAAAATATATGAAAATGAAACCCCCTGCCTGTCTTCTTTGCCTAAGTGCTGTAGAATAGCCAGGGAAACTAATTCATATGTACACATGGGAAAATCTGTTTACACCATGAAACCTTTTTTCTTATGTGAGGCCAACTGCTGGCAAACTGAAAACTGAAAACATTGGCAAAAGCAAAAATGCACACAAACATAAAAAGACTTAAATAAAAGCATGCACGGCAGATGGTGGAGATGAATAGTTGATTGTCACTGTCTGCTAGCCCCACTATACTGGTTTTGAATTGTTGCAGTACCACAATTTTGCCACGATTTCCTAGGAAATTATGTTGACTATTAAGCTCTGATTCACGCTTTTCTTAAATCATCTTCGGGAGAGATGACATGCTAATTGCACTCTTGAATTTTTTTACAGTTTGAGAGTGTTAACCACAGTTTTGTTAAAGAAGTCCAAATGTATATAATTTGACATTGTGACAGATTATAATACTCAGGCATTAGAAAAGCAGGGCAATTGGACAGTTTTAAATATGACCTACATCTTACTGCTTATATGAC
The DNA here is from genome assembly GCA_030674055.1 of Rhabdomys pumilio. Taxonomy (NCBI): domain Eukaryota; kingdom Metazoa; phylum Chordata; class Mammalia; order Rodentia; family Muridae; genus Rhabdomys; species Rhabdomys pumilio. The sequence goes on along the minus strand of JANHMN010000007.1, from coordinate 29,963,075 downwards.
TTGAAGGAGTCACAATAAGTTCTCCCTTTCTAAAGACTTTGTTGCCATTTGGCTGACTTCAGTAAATCAAAATCTGTCAGTGGACTTTAGTGGAATATGTGAAAACTCATTGCAATTACACCCAATCCTAGAAAATTGGACTCTAAGGTACTAGTTACCGATTTAGCGTGTCTCAAGATAAGAACTGTATTTACACTAGACTTGATAAAATTTCTATTGAGTATGTAAATGACTCTTGCATTTAGAGTTGTCTGAGTTATTTTTAATAAAAATCTAGTCTCTGAAGTACAACTTTAAATAACAGTGAAAAGTAAATTTTCAAATGCAGGTAGAATAATGTCCATATTAAAATTGGATTAGATTGTATTAAATGACATATAATGGCATATCATTTATTTTTAAATTTCCAATATTCTAAATATTCTTTTGCATGTGGTCAATCTAGTCTTCTTCCTGTCTCTCTGTTTCTCTGTCTCTTTCATTTTCTCTTTGTGTCTCTGTCTCTGTCTCTCTCTGTCTCTCTCTGTCTCTCTCTGTCTCTCTGTCTCTCTCTCTCTCTCTTTCTGTGTGTGTGTGTGTGTGTGTGTGTGTGTGTGTGTGTGTGTTGCATATGATAGAACCTAGCTGTGTACAGAGTAAGGAAGTATTTTACAAGTCAACTACACATCAAGACTTGATATTATTTAAATGGCAGAAAGTAGAAAGATTGGGTTTTTCCATATATACATAAGGATATATATATATATATATATACATATACATGTGAAAATTGAAGTAAAATTATTACCAAATAGCAGAAAATTCATCTAAAGCTGGTTATAATTATTAAAATGGATTTTAAACCAACTCTTTAAGGGTTATGATGTCCTGTTTGAAAAACACAGATCTCAAATATGTCCATGGTCCATCAAGTTGTTCCCACAGAACAAATGCAATTCATTGAAAAGAATAAGTCTGGTGCATCAGTAATAAGAGATTGTGCTAAAATGCAAAACAATGTTTAAGTTCACAGTGAATTCAATTTTGTTGGTTTATTCTTAAAAGAATGCACTACTGTCAATCAAAAGTCTTGATGACACTGGGATATAGGTACTAAAGAGCTAGCACCCGTAAACTACTGAACAAATTAGTACATGCATAAGGGTAGCCTTGAGACCACAGATAGGATTTTCCAATTAGACTTTGCCATAGTATTTCCCACCTTTGCCACTGATAGCCCGCTACCCCTTGGCTGAGTAGTAAAACTGAACTGTACGGTTCATAATACATCTGTTGATATTTCCAGCTAACTGTGTTGCTCTTTTAGAGGGAGAAATTCAACCAAGAAGAGTATATATAAACCAGAGCATGAAAGAAAGTGTTAGGTGTGAATGAGTGGGAGGAGTTCTTCCGGATCTTCTTTGTAAATAGCAAAAGCCACTTCAACTTTACAATATGATTAAAGGCAATGCACTGAGAAAAAGCCCATGCCATGATAACAGCCCATAACATGATAACTTGTGAGCATCCTGAAAACATATACCATATAAACTGTCTCCATTTCATGACACTCATTTTTTTTTACTAGATGCTTACTAAGTATGTAGCTAGCCTGATGCTAACATCAAGGATGCATACTTCCCATGTCCCATGTTCACATAGGAAATTATACTTTACAAATGACTATCAGTAGATTTCAGTGTGTCACATCGAATGATATTTCAATGGATTTAAAACTATTGGACAAAGGACAGAAATTAAAGAGTCAGGAGATTGAGAATAGGATAGCCATAATAACTCTGAGGAAACTCCTTTAAACTGTATTTTAATGCTTTTAAGAGATAGACATGAACTAAGAAACAAAGAAACAACATACTAATGTCATTCAGTTCTGGAAAGACATAGGATTTATAAAGATGACATTAATGGATTTGCTTATTCCAGTGGTAAAGAAGAACACAAATAAAAGACATTAAGAGCATAGAGGAAGTCAGAACCAAGACCCAGTAGATCCATCTGTGCTGAGTCTGGAATTTATAATGAAGCTTATGGAAGAGGTGTTAAAATGTAGAAAGAGTCATACCCTAATTATTGTTCTTAAATGATGTCAAAGTTACACAATTTCTATAAATGTCACAAGTACTGGGCCACAGTGCCTGCCTTTCTACAGCTTAGAGGCAATGAGAGTTTTATTTTTTCTAGTTTTGAGACTCATGCTACCTAATTTTAGAATGGATAAGTTATCAATGCTAAGAATCCCAAAGACAAATATAACTAAAATGTCAGGAAGGAGAAGCCTTCAGGTTTACCCTTGAAAAGTTAGTTGCTTGTGTCTTATTGGACAAAATGAAATTGGACTATGTTGAGTGATTCTTTAAAAAATAATACAGATGAATAGATACCATAGCAAGGTTGAAAGTTTTAAAGTTCTTAACTAGATACTCAAAATGTAATGTCACATGATTCATGAACTGTGAAATGGAAGTCTGTTCCCCCTTTATTTCCTCCAGTAGATAAAATATGAGCAGTCTATCTTTCCTGTGAGAAGAGCGACAGTAACAATATGTATCTGGTTCCTGCAACTGCTAGGAAATTTACCACAAAGTTTGGGTCTTAAAACAGTAGAAATTAACTAAATCAACAGTAGAATAGAACTAAATAGGTAAAAAAAATCTTGCACAAATGTTAGAAGGCTGAATTCCATTTTTTCCCTTTGGAGTCTCAGGGGAATTATTTCTGTCTTCATTAATCCTAGAGCTTTCCCACATTGTAGGTCTGTAGTCCCAGCTCCCATCTTTGTGATAACAGTGGCAGGTGGATTCTTCCCCACATTGTTTTATTCTGACATTAACATTTCTTCTGCCTCCTACTTTATCTCAATGCCCTCACCCCCTCCCTGTGGTTATAATGAGAGCTTGGATAGTCCAAAAATACTTTGGTATCTTTAAGCCTCTCTACTAAAAAATTTAAGATTTTTTTTGAAACTTTGTTTCCCATTCATTATGTTACTTGACTTATTCATAGGTTCCAAGGATTTCCGTGTCAACAATTTTGGATGGGATAGTTCTTCCTATTGCAGAAAGACTGACAGAAGACATGTATACTGGAGTTTGCAGTAAACCCACACAGCTTAGCAGGGTGGAGTGCTGCCATTAGAGTGTGTCCAGAGCTAGTGTTTTCTCTCTTCATTGGCCTCCAGAAAATGCATCAGTGCTATTTTAACACTCCCCAAAGATATAGGAAGTAAATAAAAGCAAACATTTCAATGAGAAACAGCAATCAACAGAGCAAATGAATCTAGAGCTGCTTCATTGATTTCCAGCCCTACCTTTCTCTGCTCTCTGAGTCGTGTTAGCTGGTCAGCAGAGGTCATTTCCTCCCTTTCCATTTTATGTTCTCTCTGAGCTTGCTGAGCTCTTCAACGTGCTAGTTCCTAATCATGATCGCCATTTGTAGTGTCAACTGATCAACCTATTGACCAGAGTGGCAAAGGACCATTCCGTAATGTTTTAAAATTCTCTCCATGAGCATTTGTTTTCTCAGGGCCTATCCAAAAATCTCAGAACTCCAATCTCTTAACAGTACTTCTGAACTTGATGTTTACTGGAAACCTTTTTCAGAGGTTTAAATCTTTGCCTGCCCCTTCATTCACTATCACTAATGGAATCAGTCACAAATAGCTTTTTTTTTTTTTTTTTTAAACAGGGGAATTTCTAGCCAGAGAAGCTTCTTTGTGTGTTTTGGGAAATGCTCCAATGAACAACCCTCCCAAAAAGAGTTTGAGAATATACATGAAAAATGCTCATGTCAATTAGCATAATTTTACAGTTTTTAAAAATCACTATATTGAAAGGGAAAATGAATCAATTGATTTTGCTACTATAAAAATTCAATTAATTTAATAAGTACAAATACCTTGGTTTGCCCTTGTCCAAAACTAATCTTACTACATGACAATTCAACTCTCTATATTACTTAACCTTTACTAGAATTTATTTTCCACTTCTGCTAAAAGTGCTTGTAGAGGGAAAAACATCATGAAGCATCTCTAATGCAATGCTCACTACTCTTCTCAACATAACACATAATGCCAAATAAACTTGATTCAATATTTGGCAAAATCACATTTGTACACTATCTACATATTTGAAAACTTCATATCATAGGAGCTGCTGTTTAACTTCTCACTTCCAAATGAAATATTTCCTCATGATGAAGGGAAAAATACATGAGAAAATAATGTTTATAACATGATTCTTCATCAGTTCCCTTTTGCATAACTTTTGCAATATAATATAATAGTAATATAATACACTGTATTTTTTGAAAGCAAAAATAAGATTACTACAGCCTTTAAGTACAGAACCTAGAAGTATTCTTACAGCAAGAGAAACTCTATGGGCTACAAACTTATATCAAAAGGTTTATTTCTCATTGAGTATATATTCTATAACTTCCTTGCCAACAATAAACAATTGACTACCACAAGAATATAGAACTAATGAGGAAAATGATTATGCCAGGCAGATGATAATCTCCTAGTTGTTTTACAATTCAGAGACTGCAGGTCATCAGTATAAAGTGATTATAAATTGATACTGAAAAATCTTTTAGTACTACCCAAATTACATTTCTAGCAAAACCATGATAATGTAGCCATAATGATAATAATAATAACAAAAACTATTAACTTTCAAAAATTTCTATCTAGTCATTATTAATTTTGTCTAATATATTATAACAAGAATTTATTTTACTTCCCTGGTATAAGTGACTGGTAGTTCAAGATCCTAGTTGAAAGCAAACAATACATTTTGATTTTTAGAAAGGAAACATACAATAAATACATACAAAAACATTTATTCCCTAGCAACATAAAAACTCATAACTATTGAAACTTCTAGATTTGAACATTTAAACAAATTTGCCTAAACTATTAACCCAATAAATCCCATTTTAAATTTTTATTTGTTCTAAATACATTTAATCTTTTTGTGGTTTTTAAATATCTCATGGCTAAGAGACAGTTACCAAGTAAAATTTCCAGTTTTGTTTTTGAGACTAGGTTTTGAATTGTTAAGATTATCTTGACATTTAATTCTAATTATGGGGGGGTGGGTCAGTGTGAAAATATGTAACTCCTTTCTCCAGTCTACTCTGATGTGAGAGATAAAATGGTACTCTTAACTTATGTATTCTGAGCTCCACTAAAACACTACACGAAATTATATAAGTATAGATCTGAATGTCTGAGAGAAGGGAAAACTCATAGTATACAATAGACTAATAAAGCCCATGAACTCTCCAGGAATAAATTCCAATATGAAAGAATCAAAAAGAAATGCAAGGAAAATCACAAGAGTTATTATTAAAGTGCAAAAATATTCATAGAAAAAGTCCAAACTCTGTCCATTCTAAGTGGTATAAGGAAGCAGAAACTGATCAAACAAACGAGTCTTAGAGCTTCAGCTTCCTGAGTCCTTCCCGAGTCTCAAGAGCTTCAGCTCGTCTGCAGAACTTTTATATTTTCCTTGCTCTCTACTTCATCACCTACCACTCTATTACCTCTGATCTGGTCCAGATGAGGAGAGGAATCAAGGGGAAGCCATAACTGATGTTCATTAACTGCCTGAGCTGTCAGCATAAAGTTTTCTGCTGCCATGCCACTTTCATGGGCCAACCAGCAGATTCCCATTTGTGTTATTTCAGCAAGAATGCCTGAGAGGAGTGTGCATAGTCACAGCTGTGTGAAGTGATGCTACATTCAGAATGACAGTGGTCTAGACCTCAGGGCATTAGATGCTTCTTGCAATACATTCAATTGCCATTTACCAGAGTTTAGCCTAAGGTATGAAGAAAAGCTGCTGATGCTTTCAAACCTTTTTAGACATTTTAATATTGTATAGATATGGCAGCACTGAATGAAAACACTCCAAGGTGTCACACAGTGAATTCTGTAATTAAAGCAGCTGAGTTTCCAACGCTTTATAAGAGAGCCCAATGTTTGAACTTCTTAATTGAAAGTGATTATCATCTCAGAGAATTTTCTTTGAAATGGTTGCATCTGAAGTGACCAGATTTTGTTTATTAAAGAGACATGAATCAAGTCAAAAGCATTGCTTCCAGATTCCAGACGGTTGGTTTGCAGCAGTTTCTATATCATAGGCAGCAAGGATCATCTGTGCTCATTATTTATGTGATCTAGTGCTACTTCACCCACACACTCAATTCACCCCTCCCACAGCCAAACGAACAAGTGATTGCTTCAAACAACACAGACTTGCTGCCTTCCCTAGTTCTAGTTTAGCATCTCCTGTTGGTTTTGCCTGGTTTGCCCATGAGCAGCATCCATCCAAATCACTGGCTGGTAGTGGGGAAGATGAATAGATCTACTAAGACAGCTTTGTTATCCAGATCTTCTTCTCCAGTTGCAATCATCTTTAGAGAAGACAAATTAGACTTTCTCTTATGATGGTGGCCCCAGAACTCTAAGGCAGTTACAAATGCAGCAAAATCTTTGATGGCCAGGCTAGGGACCATAGAACATCTTTCTGCCACAATCTACGTGCTAATGCTATTCTAGAATCTAGAGATCAAAATAAAAATTTCACTTTATAGTAGTAGCTTTCCTGAGACATCTTAACGGGGTATGTGTAGAGCGGTTAGAGGAATAGATTGTCTTTATGTCTCATGTGACCTAATAACGTACATCTACCAAGAAGTCTGTGGAGCTTAGAATGAATGGCCCGTTTGCTTTATCAATTTGTTTTCAAAAGAGTAAAAGTCTATTTTAGATATTTGTCCTATTCTCATAGTCCTGATCATAATTTTAATCTCTGAGTCATAGATTCGTTAGTTTCTAATTTGATAATATTTAAATTTGGTGATTATCTCCATTGAAATTGACAAACTTAGAAATATAGCCAGCCTCCTAAGGGTTGTTCACTCTGTGTTACAAAGATAACTTCATTTAACTATTTGTACTTCTGTTTTGAATAATCACGGTGCATAATGAATCAATCTTCAAGAACAACTTGTAGGAGTTGATTCTCATGTAGATCCTGCAGATGAACTAAGGTTATCAAGCTTGGGCATACTCGTTACCTGTTAAAGCTATTTTGCAGGATTTACTTTTTTAAATAATTGAATATAAAGTCTACTATTTGTGAAAATTCAATAATATTTTAAAGATGCTTTTAAAAAGTAGCATTTTTAACATCTGAAACTCAAGATTAAAATATTTTCAAAATAGAAAAGAAGAGGTAAATGCGTCAACATATACTTTCTATGTAAAGAAGAAAATACATTTCTCATTCAGAGAATATTATAAAGAATATACAGATACTTGATTTTAAAGATCAAAGTGAAGGATTTTCATGGATGTTTAAAATTCAAAGCACAGAAAAATAATCCGTTTATCTCATGAAGTGTGCAAAGTAATTTGTATATAGAATGAATAAATGATGCATATAGCTTAAAATTAAAGCTTCACTAGCAATATTTCAAAGCTCAATACAACATATGCTCTCTTGGGAGAGTGGTAAGAACAGTATATCATCAGTTTCAGTCAAAAACCTGGAATAAAATTGCCAAGATTCTGACAAGAATCATCACCACATACACCAACTCTTCCTCCTGGAATGCTGTCTTTAATTGTCTGAAGGGGTCCTCTGTGTTCTCCTCCAATAATGATGCCTCAAATGCTGTAGGGAAAGTTTTTGGAGACACTACATGTCTCTGTAAATCTGAGCTTTCCTTTATGTTTATAAAGATTATACATATTGTCTCTTTCTTTTTAGTTTTATTATTATTGTTATTGTTTGTATTTTATGAGATAGGGTTTCTCTGTGTAACCTTGGCTGTCCTGAAACTTGCTCTGTAGACCAAGTTGGCCTTGATCTCACAGAGATCTCCTGACTCTGCCTCCTGAGATTAAAGGTGTGTGCCAAAAGCCCAACCATTTTAGTTTCTTAAAAAATTAAAATGCTGCATCATGTCCTCTCCTCTTTTTCTTTTCCCCAGTTCTTCTAATGCATTCCATTATTCTCTCTCAAAATCATATTCTCTATTTTCTTAATTCTTGTATGTCTATGATTTCTTAATTCTTGTATGATGTATATATGCTCTTGTATATAAATGTATATATATGGTTTATAGATAAATAATATTAAATATAAATTTTTATATATTAAAAATATATACTTATATATAACATATGTATATATGTATATATAATATATGTATGTATGTATGTATATATAGTTTTTTTGTGTGTGTATGCTCATTCTGTCTAATGTTACTGCAATGTATACGATTTCAGCACTAATCAATTCATATTTTGTAAACACTCTGATGTCTCTCTTCCATGGGGAAGAGAGTTCTGTTCTCAGCACTAGTAATCTCTAGATTTTTTTCTAATTTCAGGTCCCATGAGAGTCCACTCTTCCATATTAACATCTCCATTGGTTTCTGTCATCCTTGTAGAGTTTATTAAAGAAGCACCGTGCTTTTTTGCCTGTTATCTTGCTTTTCTAGAAAGAATTAAGATGCTTTTAGAGACAGAACTTAACTTTTTAAATTAGGGTATAATTTTTTTCCTAGTGTAGGAGATTTATATATTTTTATGATTAAGCCAGTAGTTTTACTTGGTAGAAAAAATGTATGACTTCGTGGTTTCAGTTTCCTGTGCAGTTTAAATATTTTTTGCTCCCACAGACTTTCCCTTTTTCTTAGGTGCTTGAGTTACAGTAATTGACCTCTAAGTAACTTCACTATTATATTTTAGAAAGGAACAAAGTGACGTAATGGAGAAGCCCTAAAGTGAGCATCACTCAACCTTCAGCCTTAGCTCACCATCACACTTGACCCCTCATTTCATTTGTCCTCCTTGGTCTTCAGTCGAAACAAGAAGGAAATTAATAGACTGTAGGAAGGTACTCACATATTCTAGGTCATCGCTCTAGGATTCTTTGTATTATAATGACCTGTATTGCTGCTCTAGAGCAGGAAGTTCATCTTAAGTCTAAGAAAAGATTTAGCTCTCCAAACCATTGTAATCTTTCTTTTAAACCTAATAATCCCTTTAAAATGGAGAGTTACACAAGTAATGTTAAACAAAAAAGAATCTACTGAATACCATTTCCACATTGGCTCTTCTTAATATTTCATAAGAGTTGGGGGCTTGGGACAGCCAGACAGCTTACCAGATAAAGGCACTTGCCACCAAAGATAAAGTCCTGAGATCCACATCATGAAAGGTTCAAGCTCCTGCATTATTGTCTGATATAAACATACAGTCCATAGTTTATGCAAAAAAATTATATACATAAAAGCTTGAGAGGATATAAAATTTTAAAAGACCTATAAAATGTTGGTTAAAATCACTTTAGAGAATATTATATTTCTGAATAGAAAAATTTATGTTCCTATTATTATACTTGATGCTAACAAGATTTGTAGTAGGTGTTTTCCTTCTTTACTCTCTTCAAAATATTGGATAATAATACTGAACTAAAATATAATAACTTTCATAAATTATTTATTAATAAATATTAATTGATATTTAATTAATAAATAATTAAAATAAATACCACATTTTTTAAAGACTAGGAAGAGGTGATGGCCATAAAATGATTAATCCCAACATAATCCTACAGAGGATATTATAAAAAGTTTATTTTTTTATAGTAGAGGGAATTATATTCAATGATCTTCAATGTTCCCATAAAATTAAATTAATAATAATAATAATAATATTATTATTATTATTATTATTAATATATGCCTGCATAATTGAAATAAAAATATATATTCACAGAGAACTGTTACACCACTCGTCTGCTCCCTTAATAAATTGCACCATAATAAAAAATTGCATGTGTTAATCATTGGCATTGCTTTTGAAGATTTATTTCAGTCATCAGGATGGGAAGTTCTGATTGCTCCTGATGACTCTCTGATAGTCGTTCTTGATTATTTTCTAAATTTGATGACAAACACTGCAATATGTCTCAGCCAATTAGGCTTGTCAACTTTCACTGTGGTCCCCAATCATGTGCTTGACTTTATAAATGACAGGAGGTCTTTATTAAAAGTCATCATGCTTTCGGGATAGAGATGTGCCAGCTTCTAAATAGACCATGGCAAAAAAAAAAAAAAAAAGACACAATGCCTTTCATTAAAAGCTTTAAGATGAAAACATTTTTAGTAGGAAATACTGTAGACTGTGAAGTAAGGACAGACTAAATAATTCTGGTGTCATTGATTAGAAAGTGAGCCAAATTTAAATGAATAAACTCTATATGAACTATGTATAGTTCTTAAAAACCTTTTACAGAAATGGTAAGAAGAAAAAGTCCCAGACACAAGCAATGTGAGAGGCTCTCAGGGTGCAATAGGGATGACATTATCCAAAATACAAAACAGCGGGGAGATAGAACTTGAAGAGACCACCTCTAGTAAAGAGACAAGGTCCCCAATGGAACAATGGGGCCACCCATCCATCTAAAAAATTTTAATCCAGCGTTGCCCCTGTCAAAAGAAAATGCAGGGACAAAAATGGAGCAGAGGCTGAAGAAAAGGCCATTCAGAGATTGTCCCACCTGAGGATCCATTCCATTCACAGACACCAAACTCCTAAACTATTGCCAGTGCCAAGATGTGCTTACAGTCAGGAGCCTGGTATGGCTGTCTTCTGAGAGGTTCTGCTAGCATCTGACTAAGACAGACAAAGCCACTCACAACCAACCATTAGACTAAGCTTGGGGACCCCAATGAAAGAGTTAGAAGAAGGGATGAAGGAGATTGCAACCTCAGAGGAAGAACACCAGTATCAGTTAACCAGATTCCTCAGAGCTCCCAAGGACTAAACCACCAACCAAAGAGTATAGATGAGCCTGTCCATGGCTCCAGCTACATATGTGATAGAGGACTGCCTTATCTGGCATCAGTGGGAGGGAGGCACTTGGTCATTTGGAGGCTTCGTGCCACAGAGAAAGGGGATGCTAGAGAGATGAGATGGCAGTGGGTGAGTGGGTGGAGGAGCACCCTCTTAGAAGCAAAGGTGAGGAGGATGGGGAGGTGGGGTTGTGGAGGGGAGACCAGAAAGGGAAATAACATTTGAAATGTAAATAAATAAAATGACTAATAAATTTTTTAAAAGAGTGAAAAATATAACTAATCAGACGCCCCACAGTTTCAAGCTATTTTCCTTCAAAGTATGTATGTCATTCAAGTTAGGATATATTATCACAGATTTAACATTTCCTTGTTTAAATCAAATGGATTACAAGAATAGTATTAAAAAGAAGATATTAGAGAATTTTTAAGAAATAATGCAAAAAGCTATTAAGCACTGAAAAATAATGAAAATGTGTGTGTGTGTGTGTGTGTGTGTGTGTGTGTGTGTGTGTGTAGGCGAGGTGGTGCCTCCATATATCTTTGTGTTAGCTTGTGTGCCTGACATTCATGGAAGCTAGAAGAGGACACAGATGCCCTAGAAGGGAAATTAGAGCTGTTGTGAGTTGCTGTGTAGATGCTACAAACAGAACCCTAGTCATCTAAAAGAGTAGCCAGTGCTCTTAACTGCTGGAATATCTGTCTAGACACCCCCTATCATGTTCACTACATTTGACTACTGAAGTTAAAGGATTTGTTCATATAGAAGTCAAATAATAGCATGAAAAGCTATAATAAATAATCATATAATCCAGTAATCCATCCATAAAGGAATAAAGGTAAACAAATGATTGAGGAGTGTTTATTTATGACATTTAGCAATGTAAGACTTAAACGATACTGGAACTCATGTAAATAGCTCTCTCATTTTGAAGCTAAACTACTTTGCATTATACATACACAACTTATTATTTATGAGTATACATGGAGTGTAGACATCAGAATTGGTTTACTTTTAAGTCCCAAGTTGTAGTAATTTCATACTCATATGATATTTATTGAGGTGATAACTTATCGTGTTTTTATGAGTAGTATATTAAACTCTGAAATACATTAAATGAAACCCTACAGGTGATTGGCTTAGAATCTGTTGTGGTAGTAGAGCAAGTCTCTGTCTCTTTCTCTAAAAAATAGTAAAAGCAGTAAATAAATTTTTAATTCTAAGAAAAGTTTATAATTACATATCATGATTTTATTCATGCATAGCAGTAATTCTTGACTGCAATATTTAATCTCAATCTCTAAGAACTCTGCAGTAATGACTTAACTTGTTGGAAATGGAATAAATTTTTCCATTTCTTTGATAAACAACATTAATTCGAAACTTACATAATTCCATCAGTCATTTATGACTTAAGCAGACTTACTCAATACATTATATTTCAGATTCCCATTCAGCAAGCACATTCGTGAATATACTTCCATGGAACACACAGGCACTGTCTTACCACACACATTAGGTCATCTGTCACAGTGATAGAGGGTGGAGGGTGGGCAGGGTGGAACTCTACGTGCTATTGTTAATGTGCTTAGATCTTTAACTTGCTTGTACATTGCTTTTGTACTTTATACCAATGTGCTGTCAGTTTAGAATCTACTTCTCAGTCACACTTTGGTCTTAAAATGTATTTTAAATATAAGGTTCTGCCTATTCACATATATATGAATAATGCATAAGTGAATGTAATTCAATTGGCAACAGCACACTATTTATGGGATAACATATAGATACGGAACATTATCCTTTTGGATTTAATAATTTTTCTTGTATAAATAGAAAATTTATATCCATTGAAATATACATATGCTCTTAACACTTGAAAGTGTCTTCATGGCTCTGTAATACACCAAATGAATATATAACTGGCTATTTTACATACTTAAATTACCATTTCTCCAGTTCTATCTTCTGTAGTTTCTATTTCTGCAAAACCTTATCTTTACTATACATGAAATAAGTACTGTTCTGTGGAGTGATTAGTATCAGGCTCGTATGTGTCAGGAAAGCCTGTTGGTGTACATTCAATACTAATGGCTTCTTCTTGAATTTCAGATTCAAGGCCTCTTCCGGATGTAGCGCTGACTGGCAAGTGCACCCGTGAATGTGATGAGTATGGCCATTCAGACTCCTGCTGGATGCCAGTGCGCACTTCCCCAGAGAGGAAGAAGAGCCAGCCCAAACTCTCCACTTTCATGCCTGTTGATGAACGAGGAAGCCAAGAAAAGCTGGCCAATGGCGAGGCTGCCATCATGGGTGACCGCAACAGAAACCTCCTGAACAAAAAGTTGACCTCATCCTATGAGACCTTCAGTGCAGCTAGTTTCAGCAAAAATGAGGAAGCCAACCCTGAGGATATCCCTTTAACAAAAACAGGGGAATATAAGCCATCTCCTGTCAGCACTCTCACTAGAAGAGAAGTTTATCTGTAGGTTGCCAAGGAACAACATCAAAGTTCTTTTCATGTACGAGGAGAGTTAGGGGCAAAAACATTACTAAGTAAAACCATTTAATCACAAAGAGGGGGCTACCAAAGAGACAAAGCTTTGCCTGCCACTTCTGCCTCCAAATCAGGCCTTTAGTGTTACTGTTTGCCTGAGGACAGTGTACAAAGTAGAATCCATTCTTGTCACTTGCATGTCTACACCTTCACTGATCCCCAACAACCCACCCCCTTTCCCCTTCCCCTCCTCAAACCCAAATAACAACAAAACAACAACAGCAACAATAAAAGATGGTTGCAAGTTCTTTTCATGGTAACAAGTCTGATTAGCAGAACATAATACACTCTCATTATCCCTAATCTGAAGCATGATTTTGGTCACTTTGATTTGTTGGAGTGTCATCTGGCTTCTTAATAAAAGAAGGATGGGTTAAAAATATACTACAGACTATCAATGGATTATTATTGTTACAGTCAGCCCATTGGAACTAATGAAATCCTTTTAATGGTACAGTCCTTATATAAAGGACTCTTTGAAAAGTAATTTAGGATGACAGCAGCTTTAATAATAAACAGTTCAAATTGAAACTCATAAGAGTGCAATTCCAAGCTGCCATATATTGTTACTTTCAGGTCAAAGGCATCAACTTCTGTTCCATATATTCAGAGAATATACTCACCCAATTTTGACAAAAAACAATTACATAAATTATAATTTGTAAAAGTATGTTTTGGGATATTATTATTCATGAAGGAACTTTAACTCTTATGTCATTATGAGGCCAAAGATCACATGGCAGATCAGGGAAATAATAAAACTGATTTGGTCTTGGCTTAGAGATCCAGTAAACAACAGAAGGAACCGAACCTGTGCACACACAGAAACACTCAGATGCTAGTTGGTTTTATATTAACTCTTCTTCCAGAAAAGTCTTTTTTTTTAATGAACTTTAGTTAAATATTCAGAAAATAAAAGAACTAATAAGACATGCATTGTCTTATAATAAGCAACTGGTCAAAGCCCAGGTCTACTTTCATGTGTTACTGTCAGGGAAGAATTTACATTTTAATGTCATATTGATGCATAGTCAGATACAAAAAGACACACTGGAATATGATTTCATAAAATCTCCTATTGTCATTTTGGGATCCCAGCTGTTCTTGGTGATCTTATTATCATTTTTAATTGTAATTGCATTTTTCACTTGGTCAAAACACAAGTGCATTGATTTCAAATTCTGTGCAATACAGAAACATTTTGAGACTCAAACATTTAAACAACATAACACTTTAATTGACTTGTCATTAATGTAATTTGAATATTATTCGATGTGCGTCTTAAACAATCTCTGAACATGAAAGAATGAGTTCTGGACAATATTTTATTTAACATAATATATGCATCTCCAAGTTGGAAAATATATAGTTTTTTTTTCAAGAGATACAGAATATGCAGATTTTGAATGCTTTGCTCTATGCAAGATGATTTAAGAAAACTGAAATTTGAGCTGGGACATTCAGACGAATGTGACAATCCATGGACAATATAGGGGATGACAGGTAAAGAGAGCAAAAGTTCTCATCACCAAATGCTAGATACTTGGTTAAACTGTAGCCTTGATGGCTTTCTACAAAACTGTAGAGACACTGTAGCTTTGAACAGTTTCCTGCTTTTCAGATTTTCTTAGACTATAAGGTGAGGTTGATAATTCACTGTAGGTCATCAAAGTACTTATCTCTGAGGAACATTTCTCTGGTGGGTCTTTTGGGATCATTTCCTTATGCTCTTTCTTAAAGTGGAATTTTCATTTTGATGTTAGTTTTATGTATAATAGGTAGAATGGAAAAAAGATGTAATTGATATAAAAACATTGAACTAAAATACCAATAATTGAACATGCTCATGTTTGGTTATTATTTACACTATGGAAAGATGAAATTCTAGAACTTTGTTAGGAAACTGCATTCAAGCAGTTCTGCCTTGTATAATCTGTAAGTACCTATTAAGACGAAATACTTCTAAAGATACTTATGAAAATGTATACATATTTTTCTTGCACGTTACAGAGGAAATAATTGCATAACACTGATGTTCAACACTTTTTTATATGCATATTTTCTTTCTTTCATGGGACACTTGAAGCCACTTAGATAGCTCATTTCACTCTTAAAATCCTTTGGTTGTTTATAAAGCTAATACAGGTCACACTGGACCTACAGAGTTATTCAATCCACATTCCACGATGATGTTTGCACCACATGCCAGGCAGTCATGTCATTGTCCTTTAACGTGTGAACCTCTCTTTAGAACTAAAATGGATGTGAAAGAATAAAATTCAGTGTACTGTAAGTATTCGAAGTAATTCTAGTAGAATTAGTTATCATAACATGTTTATTATATAATGAGCTGGCATGACACAGAAATATATTTTGTGTTTGTATGACTTTTATTTTGACTAGGTTAAATCTGGTGCCACTCCATATATAGAGTGCTTTTGAAAAAAAATAAAAACAAAAAAAAATAAATAAATGAGTGAATGCAAAATAAGCAACTGTGCCTTTTATACCTCTTGTTATGGTAAACAAGCAAACAACAAACAAACAAACAAATGAGCGGTTGTTGGGTTTGGATAATGAGGGGAAATGGGCTATTCCCAACTTTTTTGATCCTGTATATTTATCCATGTTTATTTTCTGAGAATAAATAATATATTAAAACTTTGCCTTCTGACAAACTCAGATAATGGACCAGTCTTAAACATTGTTTATTCATAAGATAAGATTGAGGCATTAATATGGGGCTGCTTAAATCTCACTGGACAGTGAAATCATTGGTTATAGAATCACACAGGGAAATACTATCAGGGGTGAAATCAATCCTTTTTGCAAGGTATAATACTGATTTAGAAGATTTGATTTTTGTTTTCTCTCTTTTTAGCTGGTTTTTCATTTTTGGTTGTACAGTATATAAACTTTCTTCATTTTCTGTACACAGACTCTCAAGTGGACTTCTGCATGATAATACATTAGGACACATTTACAAATTGAGTAATTATACAAATGTGTGTATATTTAAATGTCTGTAGCATCCGTCTAAAATTGACTGCTCTGTTTGAATCTTGAGAGAGCATTGTTGTCTGATTTTTGTTCTTTTATTTTTTTTCAAACTGGCCTGTTGCCTGAGTTTCAGAAAATGAAGGAGGCATTATTTTTATGAGAGAAAAAACTAAGGCGATACAAAGGATGTTTGCCTGAAAGGCTACCCTGGGAGGTCGGGTTAGAGGAAAATACAAAATGAAATACACAGGCCATAAAGAAACTGCCAGGAATCAAACAGCCATCTTAAAACAGTTGTGTAAAATCTTAAGACCTATGACATTGCAAATGATAGGTTAGATCAGTAGTAAGCAAATAGTTGCCTCCTTAAAATAATAAGCTAAGGGAGCAAAGTTCATCAGGGATATGAGAAAGCTAGTGACCCAGGCGTTGTATATGTGACATCTGGATGCGGCATCATTCGTTCAGCTACCTAGGGTTTACTTTCAGACAACTTTTCCTACATTTTAAAGCACTTGCATTCCGTGTGGTACGATCTGTTTGTAATGTTAATCATTGACTATTGTTCTGCTACTTGGATGTTGATAGTGAAGCAGAGAACAATTAATCATCATTGATTATGTCACTATGCACGCGACTTTGCTAAACATGGCGAAATGTATTAAACACTCGTCCAACTATTTATGAAATACTTTACATAATTTAATTTGCTTTTGTACAGTTTTATGTAAATAAATTGCTTGTCATTTTTGTCTTTACAAATTAAAATATAACATGATCAAATGGTTTCACACTTGTAAGTGTGTTTCTCTGTTAAAAAGGAATTCTGTTTTGGAAGGGAAAATAGTGACTGAGTGCCTGTATCATTTTGATTTAGTATATATGCATTGCTTTCTGCAAGGTTAAGGTAAACCAAGGCAAATGATGGGATGGCAATTGAGGATTTAGAGTGAAGCATGTGTTGGAGGTCTCTGCAAGGGTCAGGTAAGGAAACAAAGAGGAAAGAATGAAAACTCAATTCTGATTGACTTTGTCAACCTGGACCAAGCCTGTTAGAGAGTCTGATACCAGATGTTTATTCCCACCACATTTGAAAATAGTGTAAATTCAG
The DNA here is from genome assembly GCA_030674055.1 of Rhabdomys pumilio. Classification (NCBI taxonomy): domain Eukaryota; kingdom Metazoa; phylum Chordata; class Mammalia; order Rodentia; family Muridae; genus Rhabdomys; species Rhabdomys pumilio. The sequence goes on along the minus strand of JANHMN010000007.1, from coordinate 29,945,531 downwards.
CTGAGCTGACATTCATTCTAATGCCAAGATAAAAGCCAGGTTCAGAACTAAGTGTTTTAGTTAGGAGAGATGACAGAGGTTCTGGTTAGTCAACAAAATGATGGACTGGGTATTAGGATTATCTTGTAACTCACTGGCACAAATAGGCATAATTATGCTCTAATTATATTTTGAGAGAAAAGTTTTATTTTAACAGGAAGGGTGATATGTAGGAGGAGCTAAGGTGGGTGGAGTACCAAGAGGAAGAGAAGGATTAAGGAGAGGAGAAGAAGAAGGAGAGGAGAACCTAGGTGATGAGAGAGAGAAAGAGAGAGAAAAAGAGGGGAGGGACATGGTGGCAGATATTCACATGTCTCCACCAGTCAAAGATAGTTTGACTATCTAGTTTGGGTAATGGGTTACACTTCTGATTGAGCATTACCAAACTTATAAAGCCTTAGATTAACATTTTTTTAAAAAATTGTATAAAAGCAAAAAGGAAAAGGGGGCATGGGATAGGGATTTTCTAGGGAAGGAAATGGGGAAATGGGATGACATCTGAAATGTAAATAAAATATCCAATTAAAAAATAGTGTAAATTCGAAGGAGGTATCCAGCAGTGACAATCCCTGGTACACAAGAAAGTATAATTACACTAAAATTCAACTCAGAGTACATATCATTTATTCCAAAAAGATGGGTTCTAGAGATAAGCTATCTGTACTAGCTTAAGGATCTACAGAAGACTCTAACCTGGTCTCTATAATTCAGAAATCGTAGAAGTCATTTGGGCTTTTAGCCACCTCCAGTACTGGTTGTGAGAGCCGGGAAGCACTTCTCTGTAAAAGCTATTTAGATTACTAGCTACCTGTGGGTCTGTTTATAAAAACTTGATATGACCTGGCCCAACAAGCTACACAAATCTTCAGGCAATTAATCCCTTCCAGCTGACTCAATAGAAGAGGTTTTAGGTTCATTCCTTTAAGAGGACAATCATACGTGCTTAATATTCCTGCCTATCCTGGAGATCTGAGGGCAAAGGGATCTTTGTTCTCCTATCACATGTGATGGCACATTACATTTCTTGATGGTAGAATGGGACTTATATTCTTCAATCATAATATTCCTGGGCCAGTGACACAGCTAGTCTTAATGTCTCATAGTATGCACAAGAAAATATTTTTAAAAGATATTTTAACAAGAATTTTCCCTCCATTGGTACTTACAAAAATTTCACACTTAAATCAAATTAACTCCAAGTCATAATACATCTTATATAGGATTATTAACATTTATTTTGTTGTTTTATACTCTAGGGAAATCAAACTTAGAACTTAACATATTATGTTATTCCATAGATATATATTCCCAGACCATAAAATTCTTGTATTTAGTCCAAGTCAAAGACTATTAGAAAATTATTAAAGCCAGTCAGTGGTGGCACACACCTTTAATCCCAGCACTTGGGTGGCAGAGGCAGGCAGATTTCTGAGTTTGAGGCCAGCCTGGTCAGAGTGAGTTCCAGGACAGCCAAGGGCCACGCTGAGAAACCCTGTCTCGAAAAACCAAAAAAAAAAAAAATAATAATAATAATAATTTGAAAATAGAAATAAAATCTTTACCTTTGCTTTTTTTTATTATTCCCTACCTGTTATATATCTTTACATCATTTATCATCCTCTGTGTTCTAATGTTTCTATTCGCATTTGTTTGAAGTTTTTGTTCTTAACTATAAGAATACTATTTTACCGTGAACTTAATACAGTTCAAACAACTGGCTTCTCTAATCCCAGGTAATTACCGTTCTTCCAGCCCTGAGGCTTGAGAGACTATTTTCTGGGTACAATGATATGTGGTATGGGATGTGTATACCACCTTACTACTGTACAAAGAGTTAACTTAGAAACATTCATACCACGAATTTTTCTTTGCCTTTCAAAATTTGAAAATTCAGCTTTCTCTTTTCTTCTTTTAGGTGAGATTATACATACTTTTTCAAGTCAATGATATCCTGGTGATTTGACTTTGATTGGCAATCTTCCTCCTCTAAATAAGGAAATTGAATGAAATCTAATGAGGAAATGTACTTCAGGATGTAATGAGGGAAGCAATGGCATGCCAATCCATCTGACTTTCTGTGGCTCTAAGAGGAGAACCAAATATTAGTACAGCTTGTAGAAAACAAACCACCATGTATTTTTCAATACTCAACTTAGTATTTGAAAAGTTTGTGTTGGTTCTAAGACTAAAGGTAGATTTACCACTGCCATCTTGAACGTCAGCACGAAGATGTGCTCACAAGCCATTGTGTATAATCTTATCATGAAGTAGTAGCCTCATGAAAATAATATTTTAAAACAAAGCAAAACAACAACCCTCAGATATATAGTGAAGTGCTTTAGAAATATATATATATATATATATATATATATATATATATATAT
>JANHMN010000007.1:29839405-29941304 GCA_030674055.1 Rhabdomys pumilio | reverse complement strand
ATCAACTTCTTGAGCTCTAGGAAGGAGCTGGAAGAGTGAATAAACTTGCATTTGTTTATTTTCTCTTAATCTTTATTCCCTTCTCCAATATTTGTTTATGAACTGCATGAAGCTGATTAAGCAAGATAATATGAATTTAATAAGCTGCAGGAAATAAGGAAATGATAGGAATGCTAAAACATGCATAGCTAGAAATATATGTATTTCCTTTGCAAATTCTAACTTTGTTTGTTGTTTCCTGTTGTGTTTATTTGCTAAATGGAAATCTTATTTCTGGGTTGAATTTCATATGCATGAATCACACATAAATAACTTTGTCTCCTTCTTGAATGTCCCAAGGGAAGATATAGAAAGAAACTGGTTAATAGTTAATAAACATAAATATTTGTCCGACACAGTTTCAGGTGATGATCAATGAACATTATAACTCACTTGTGATGTTCAATGCTATTTTTCCACTAAAAGTTATAACTAAAATGATTAATTAAGAGAAAGGTCACAGAAAAGATAAAGGTCCACAGAGTAATGGTAGATATATAATCATGACGATTAGAATGGGATTTGAAAGATAAAAGTGTTAATTAGTATGCCTAATTTTAAAAATAGTCCACTAAAAAATAACTGTATATAAAAATAAATTTAAAGGGAGAGAGAGAGAAAAATAAAATATTTTATTTTGGCAATTTATTTGAAAGTGCATTGTAACCATTTAGACGTAGTCAAATGAAAAAGAACTAGATAGAACTGTATCAGTATTTCTAAGAATTTTCTCTACAAAAATAAAAGGAAATATTATATTACAGCTTTATGGATTGCTATAAAATTTTGACCACATATTTAAACCATTTTATAGTACATTTTTATAATGGAAGTGGGGGTGAAAAATATTCGAAAGAAGCCAAGAAGTAAAGTCATTAGCTAGATTATTTATTTAGAGTTTTACCACCTGCATATATATGAATTCTTTGGCAGAGCCTCCAGTACAGTTGTAGCATACTACAATAGCTCTTTTCCACAGAGATGGACTCCATGAGAGACAAGTGCTGCTGAACCTGGAGGCCATTAGATTATTACCTTTGCTCCAGGTAGATTAAGTGTCATATGCTGGAAGTGTTCAGTTAGTTTTAGGAGTAGGAGATTTTTATTTTTCTAGAAAATTTCCAGAGAAAATGTTTCTACTGAAGTATCACAGATAGTTCAGTTTATTGAGAAAAAAAAATACCTATTTGCAATCACAGCCTAAAAGTCACACAATAACAATGCAACGGTGAGTGTAGGAGCACGAGCCAGATGAGGTTTCTACTTGTTTGTTTTTGGTTTTGTGTTCTCAAAACTGTATTTAATCAATGTATTATATTTTAATAATTGTTTAAAAAAATAAAAAAAATATCCCATATTGAGTCAGTTCTTTAAATAAACTCAATTAGATAGGAAAAATGTTTAAATTATAAAACATTTAATTATTTCATCTTATAATGTATAAGAAATTATATGACAAACACAGATCATACATACAAACAAAAATATGTTATAAATCTCTTGGGATATTGCATACTATCTTCATATCACAAACATGGTATGATAAATAAATTCAGAGATTTCCACATCAAACTAGCACAAAGGGAATAACCCACATACAAAATATACTTTATAAGCACTGTTACATTATTTATTTAAATGGAAAAACACAATATAATCATGAAAAAATCAATAACTATTATTAAAATATAAATGTTATACATATAGAAAATATGTGTGGGTGCTCTGATAACTGCATTGATTAGCTTCCTCATTAATATTGTCTTGGTTTTAGAGGCTAAAGTTCATATTTGGTCTAACACATGATGATAAAGAAAAGTCAATCAGCTTCTTCAAGTTAAGGAAGCAGAGAGAGAGAGAGTTGTGGAAAGGCTCTGAGGACAGCATATAATTTTCCTAGGTGTGCAGAAAGTGACCTTTTCCCCCTCAAATACATTTAACCTCCTAACATTTTAACAAACTCAGGTAATACTACTTGATTTTGCATCTATTAATGGATTAACCAATTAATTAAGCCTTTATGATTTAATCACTTCTTCAGTGCTCATTCGATGGCAATAAAGACCCTCAATATTAACTACCAGAAGACAACTTAGACACAACAGTGTGTAAACTGGTCTATTTTCTAAATGAATTCTCCAATGTAACTATTTCTGCCAACTCAACCTGCAATTGTAATAGACTTTAATATGGTTTTAGTTAGGGATAGTGGATTTTTGATAAGTTTCTAGAAATATACTCCCCAAAATATGGATATGAAATCTATACCTTTTCTATGATACAGCTGACATCCTTATTAGGCAAACTAGTCTGGGAGAACAATTGAAGAAAATAAAATGTAAATTCTTTAATTGCATGGGATGGCTTAATGTCATTAATTTGTGAAGGCATCAGAAAATGAATAATGAAAATGCTGTTATACTGAAAAACTTTTTAAAGTTCTGGATGCTATTTGCAAAAAGATGGGAAAGGAGATAAGAATTGCAGGGCTCCTGTCACAAGACAAGCTCAGCATCTCCTGTACTGTCCTGCTTGCACTTGCACTATGCTGCATGCTGTGTCAATTACTGGGATGTGTAAAACAATGTTTAGTTTACTACTTGTTGACTTCTTTGATTAAATTCTTAAGAGTAGTCCAGATATAATTCACTGATTCCCTCCACTTTTTATTGGATAAAAAAGAAATAATGTAATTGATGATTTAAAATGGTCTCTGCTTAGAATTTATGTGTGTTCCACAGCCAGTATTTTTTTATCCCCTGCTTTAAAAGCTCCATATCATCAGGAAAACACTCCCACTTGACTATAAATGAAAGTCATATGATTATAATGATATTGTCACAAGTTGAAAAATAATCATCACTCTATTGTAATCAAGCCCAAGTCAAATGTATGACCTTGGAGCTTCAGTTCAGATGAAGACTCCAATTTATATCTCGACACTTCAAGAAGGGCAGCATGATATGTAAACAGAAGAATACAGTCAGGCTTAATTTAAACCTGTGATACAAATATAAAAGGAGATTCAAGACAGAGGATGGGAGCCAAATTACCAGAAGCTAATTTGGAAATAGCATCTGCATTGATTGGTTTCATCATACTTCTTAGGAAGAAGTGTATGATCTCTGTGAACTCCCCCACATCACAGCTACAGAATCTACACACAGCTAGTCATTCTTCCAGGCAGATTTAAAAGGACTAGCATCAGATGGAATTTATTTATTTCACTCAACAATTGTGAATCCATCCATCAAAGAAAATTAGGATGATTCTTTGAATGCCAAATTTATTTATCTGATAGTCTGGATTTAATTGTAATAGATATAAAAGCTCATTTATAATTGGGTGAGAAGGCATAATTTGTAGATCAAGAATCAAATTAGAAAGCATATTTTACAACGTGAGCTCTTAATGATACAGACTCACTTCTCACTCATCTCCAATTTCATAAAAAAATTTGTCTGCTAGAAATGCAACTCTTGCCTTCAATGGGGCTTCTCTTCATTAACAAAGCCATAAGATGATCTGATTAAAAAATAAAACATAACAAAACCCATGAAGCCATATTATAACTGCAGTAAATGTGCTCATTTATCTTTTCCTCTTAAATTAGTTCATTTCTTCATTTCCTCATGAAATGTGAAGACGAGAAAGATATAATCAGTTGCTTGCTGTATAACTCATGTGGGATGCATCCTAGAGAAAAGAAAATATTGGAACTTCAATCAACATATAATCCTTGAACCTTGCTGTAATCAGTGATAAGAAAATGAAAGGGTTTGGAAAAATTGTGGCTCTCTCTCTTAGCTTATTTTAGAAAGAATAGATATCCAATGTTAAGGACCAAAACAGAAACAAAACCAACAAGAAACATAGTAACCTAACAGCTCCAAGTCTGGCATCTGAGATACATGGTAAAATGATGTGTGCTTCAGCATCTTTGAGATGCTCTGCCTCTGTGCCCTTGACAGCCACTGTGGGCATGCATAGCTATTACCTTGTGCTTTTTTTCATTAAACATCTAGTGTTTTTCTAGGTTTTACCACATGACTTACACCTCTAACTCCTACACTCCTCACTTGTATCATTCTCTTTCCTGTACCTGTGATAAAATACCATGAGAAAAAGCAAAGGAAGGATGGTGGGTTTGTTGTTGTTGTTGCTTTTCTTTGTTTATGTGTTTGTATTTTTGTTTTTATTCTTTTTTGGTTTTTGTTTTGCTGTTGGTGGTGGTGGTTGATTGATTTTCTTTTTTGTTTGTTTGTTTTTATTTTTGTTTTTTGAGTACTAGATATTGTTCATAACTCGGAGAAGGTCAAATAGAAACTCAAGGCAGAATTTTGAAGATTGGAATTGAAGCAGATAATGTGAAAAACTGCTTAGTGTCCCCATCCTGTACTCTTAGGAGTTCAACAACCTTCCTTGTACAGCATGAGTCTACTTTCTCATGGATGGCATCAACTACAGATGGAAATCACAAAATTCCACACAAACACTACTCCCACAGGCCAATCACATCCAGGCAATTCCTCTCTGGATGTTCCCATTTCCAAGGGTTTCAAGTTGACAACAAAACTATCCAGGATTATTCTCACTCTCACATATTCATGCATCCCTCTCTTGGATACTACTTCCAGATGCCACGACACATCACACCCTGCTCAAACCCCCAGGACTTCCTTTGCACTTTTGTTGGAAGTCTTAAGGCCCCATGAATCATATCTTCAGAATCTGAGCCACATGACAAATATCACAAACTCTCATATGGTACAGCTATACATACAATTGCTACTTAATCTATTGGCACAATGCCTCATCAATGCATTGACAGACAAACAGAAAGACATAATAACTGAGAGCCAATTTGTGAGGTGGTCTATGTGTGTATCGTGAGAACAGATTCTCTTCTAATGAAAGTTGGAAATGGAAATCCTGGTGTTCAGCTGATTCATGAGGTACCCTCCAGGCATCATTCTATCCTCCCCACAAGTTTCTTGGCTTTCTCATTTTGATAGAATCTCATAAGCAAACACGCCATAACTTCACATGCTCCTTTTCTGGCCAAACCACAAAATTTTCAACTAATTTGATCCTTTTTGTCTCCTATCCATTATTATCATCAGTGCAAATCTGACTTAATATAGCCAGAAGCACCATGTGACCCCCTGAATGCATGCTGTAATAACATTTTTCTCCATCTGATTAATTAGCCCATCTCCTTTAAAGTGACTCTTTCATGTCTCACACTATACATAAACAAATAATTTTCCAGGATTTAACAGGAATGGCTCCTAGTCCAGTTCCAACTAAAGTCCCCATTTCCATTTGAAACCTCATGACCCTGACTTTTAAAGTGTCCCAATTTGTACCAGTATTTGGTTTTCTGAGACCATAGCAGAGTTTGGCAATTGCTAAGTATACCCTCAGAAACAAGTCCCCACCAGTCTTCTGTTTTCAGCTTTTCATTTACTTTCAAAAACAAAACAAACAAAACAAAAAATAAACAAACAGCAACAACTAAAACCTGAGAAGATGAACTTGAAATGGTTTATTTTGGCTGATGAATACAGAGATTCTTTTTGTTATTATTATTGTTGTTGTTGTTGTTGTTATTGTTGATTACTTGTGTCTTTGTTTTGTATCTGAGAGAGTGAAGCACATGCTACATACTGTAGGAGGTCAATTTACAACACAGAAAACTGATTTAGGGGAAAAGTTAATAGAGTTCCAATATTTGTATAAACATAGCCAAATGACAAGCATTCCTCCCACTGAGCTACATTTTTTTATTAGTTAGGTTTTTCAAAAATAGAAATTTTCTTCTCTCATAATATATACTATTATGTTCTCCCCGTCTCTATTCCTCCAAATCATTTCTCCTGTCTCCTCCCATCTGGACCTCCCAAACCTGTTCTGTCCTTCATGAGAAAACAAAAAGGCTTCTAAGGGATTATACTATATACTATACTGTACTATACTGTACTGTACTATACTATACTATACTGAACTGTAAAAATAAAACAAAAATGAACACATCACAACAGGAAAAAACAAACAAACAAACAAGGAAATGAGCTGAAAAAAGTTACAAGAAGTAGATATGGATGCAGAGACCCACTCATTCACACAATCAGAGATCCCAGGAAAACCCTAAACTAGATGCCATAATATATATCCAAAAGATCTGGAGGTTAAAAGAAAAAAAATCAACTAATAAAAAATTAAATTAAAATTGAAGATACTATAACATTTTGTGTTTCAAAATATGTTTAATAAAATAGAGTCATATTTTATTTTAGTGGTGTCTTTTTTATTAAATGATCAATTTTCATCTTTTTTTGGTCTGGGCAAATTTTCATCTTGTTTTATTGACATTGTTTTATACATACATACATATATACATACATACATATGACATTTTGATTGATGTTTTCCTTTCTTTTTTATTATTTTTATTTTTTATTTTTTCCAATTTCCTTTTATACCATTTTATTTTCATGCAAGTATTAAGGTCAATTCGAGTTAAAGGAATTAGCAATACAATAGATGCAAATAGTCAAGGAACAACCAATATGGTAAACACAAATAGTCAAAGAACAAGCAAAGCAATAAACAAAGTCCTGTGATCAGTTTCTAATGGCTTATTAGGATGACCAAGGTATCTGAGCCTACTTTCCTGTCCTAGCCCAAAGTCATTTTCATGCCTGAAACTACTTCTTTGTTCTAGCTTAAGATTTATATTCCTGCCTGAAATTACTTCTTTGTTCTAGCCTAATGACAGATTCCTGCCTGAAGCCCATTTCCTTGGCCAATGTCAGATTCCTGCCAAACAGCCCCCAAAGCTCCAACATCTCCCCTTTTTTACTTGATAAAAAGAACTGAGCCTGGTTAGGTTGTTCTGACAAGAATGCCTTCCTTACCCATCATAGAATATGCATTATCAAAAGCAATGCATTCTGTCTAGGTTGGTAAGGCTATGTGCAGAATCTTATCCGTCTTTGGTTTTCCAGCCCGTTAATTTAATAACTCGGTCTGGAGGTCCATTTTTAGTTTCAAGCCATGTACTTTGGCTGCCAAAATGTTGATGTTGTTAGAGATAAGTCTTAACACAATGAGCAGTAATAAATATATTTCCAGGACAAAAAGGGTTAGCGTGATTAAGCTATATATGCCATTCTTGAACCTTGACCAAAATGGAAATACTGACCTCAGGCTATGGATAATTTTATCAGGAGTATTTGCAGCATCAAAGCTCAACAAAGCAGCATTTTTTAAATTCATAATCTCTCTATGCAAAGTTAAACCATCAAGAGAGGTGTTAGAATTATGCCAAATACCCTGCAAGTGTGTTTAAACTTGTTCCTAACTATAATGACTATCATTGTAAATTTTAGAAGTAACACAAATCCATTGGTATTTGGCCTGACACTCAAGATGGCTCCTTACTTTTAAACTCTAAACCTCCTTCCAATAATTTGAATAGAATAAAGAGCATCAATCGGTTGTTCCAAATGCCTAAATCCTCTTGTATACTCAACACATTAGTAAAATTTTTTGCTAAATGATTAACAAAAGTAGCTGTCTTAACTTCTTGTGTCAAAGCAATTTCAGAAACAGTGGTGCTAGCAATTAATGTAATTAAAGCTGGTATATCAGCAATAATCAAGCCCACTACCCTCTTACTTCTGCTTAAAGTCTGACTCACTTCTTCCAGAACTTACAAGTTTTTTTCAGAATACTAAGGTCCTGTAATACTCAGGGCAATCAAACAAAAGCTGGTTGATATACCCCCATAACAGATATGTCAGGTTTCAACACACTAATACAATTAGAAAGTGTACAATACGACAACTTACATTAAATACTGTAGGAAAAAAAGTAATTTTAACAAAACCATTAAAAGAGCTTTAACACATGTACTTGTTTGAAATCTAGATCCTGTCCTGACTTTATCTCTTACTAGCATAACATCATAGAGAACTGCAACTAACTTCCAAATATGTCTCTGAAAATGGCCAGAACCAGCCTTCTAAATGAAAATTGTTATTTCCAATACTGGATTGATTTCTAGACCAGTCCATAAGTCCGAATAATTGATCACATTTAAAAAGAAAATATAAGAGTCATTATAACTTCTCTTTTTGATTACCTGTCCCACAAGGTCTGAAAACTAGAGACAAGGCAGCTTGTCCCATCTGGATATAGGCAAGCAAAAGATGGGTCAGAAACATATGTCCAATATAGCTTCCCAGTCACCCTTGTCAGGGCACTCAACAAGCTCACAGGTCAGCATCATTTTTTGTCCCAGCATCAGTAGGTCTCTGGCATCCACTTTGCTCCTTCACAATACTGCAGAAAAAACATAAACATGTCCTCTTCCCCATATTAGATACCAGATCAGGATTATGCCATATGCCAGTAAATGGATCCTTCCATTTCACATAGGCATAAGTATACCTACTTGTAGGGTGACATAGACATTCTGCAAAAAGTTTCTTGGCAGCAATTTTTTTTTAATTTAAAATATAAAGAACATAAATTAAATGAATTTGTGGTGTATTGGTATGTAGCTCCTCCTTTTTTATTTTTATGAAGATATTGTTTTAAAAAGTTTCATGGGTCTGTTTAACAATACCTTGTCCTTGAGGATTATAAGGAATTCCAGTAATATGGGTAATTTACTAAAAGACTCAAATGCTCAACTGCAATAGCCAGTTCCATTATCTTTTTTTTTTTTTTGGTTGTGCAAGGAAGTTAAAAAATTTTATTTTCTTTAAATCAGTCTCTCGAATTTAATACATCTTACCCTCATAAACTCCCTCTCCTATCACCTCTACACCTGCTTCTATGAGGGTGTGCCCCCCACCCACTTCCACCTCCCTGACCTCAAATTTACCCACACTAGGGCATCCAGCCTTCACAGGACCAAGGACTTTCTCTCCCATCTATGCCCAACAAGGTCATCTTTCCCTACATATATATAGCTGAAGCCATGGACCCATCAATGTGTGTGCCCAGACTGGTGGTTTAGATACTAGGAGCTATGGTTGGTTGGTATTGTTGCTCTATCCATGAGGCCACAAACCGCTTCAGCTCTTCAGTCTTCTTTCTAACTCCTCCACTGAGAACCTTGTAATCAGTTCAATGGTTACCTTGAACATCCATATATGTCAGGCTCTGGCAGAGCCTCTAATAAGACAGCTATATCAGGCTCCTGTCAGCATGCATTTTCTGACATCCACAGCAGTGTCTGCCTTGATGACTACACATGGGTTAGATACCCAGGTGGGGAGGTCTCTGGATGGCTGCTCCTTTAGTCTCTGCCCCATACATTGTCTCCATATTTGCTCTTGTGAGTATTTTGTTATACCTTCTAAGAAGAACTAAAGCTCCCACACTTTGATCTTCCTTCTTCATGAGCTTCATGTGGTATATGAGTTGTATCTTGGGTATTGGGAGCTTTGGGGCTAATATCCAATTATCAGTGAGTGCATACCATGTGTGTTCTTTTGTGATTTGGTTACTTCACTCAGGATGATATTGTCTAGTTCCATTCATTGCCTAAAATTTTTGTGAATTCATTGTTTTTAATAGTGAATAGTACTCCATTGTATAAAGGTACCACATTTACTGTATCCATTCCTTGGTTGAAGGACATCTGGGTTCTTCCTACCTTCTGGCTATTATAAATAAAGCTGCTATGAACATAGGGGAACATGTGTCCTTGTTACATGTTAGAGCATTGCTTGGTTATATGCCCAGGAGTGGTAAAGCTTAGTCCACAAATAGTCCTATGTCTTTCTTTGTTTTGTGCATTTGATGTTTTGATTATAATGTGACAGGAGAAATTTCTTTTCTGTTCTAGTCTACTTGGAGTTCTGTATGTTCTTGTATGTTCATGGGCATCTTTTTCTTTAGGTTAGAAAAGTTTTTTCTATAATTTTATATAAGATATTTACTGGCCAATTAATTTGGGAATCTTTGCTCTCATCTATAATTATTATCATTAGGTTTGGTCTTCTCATGTGTCCTGGATTTCCTGGATGTTTTGGGTTAGAAGTTTTTTTCATTTTGCATTTTCTTTGACAGTTGTGTCAATGTTTTCCATGATATCTCCTGCACATGAGATTCTCTCTTCTATCTCTTGTATTCTGTTGGTGATGCTTGGGGGTTTTCTCTCTCTCCTGGGTTTTCTCTCTCCAGGGTAGTCTTCCTTTGTGATTTCTTTATTGCTTCTACTTTCATTTTTAGATCCTAGATGGTTTTGTTTAATTCTTTCACCTGTTTGGTTGTGTTTTCTTATAATTTTTATGGGATTTTTATGTTTATGTGTTCCTGAGCTCCTTGGTGGAAGAGCTCCTGAGACTCAGGCTGCCTTTAGGATCCTGAAATTCTATGATCCTGGGCATGTAAGAACTTCTGATTGTCAAACTTCCTCTGATTATTGTGCAATTTGGTGAAGACTATGATTGTGAGGGTGTTAGAGCTCCTGGGAGTCCAGCTTCCTCAGCTGCTCTGAGTGCAGTGGATCCTCTACGATGGGTCAGGATGTGTCTTCATAGGTGCAGACCAGCTAGGAATCTTCCTCAGCAGAATGGAACAAGCAGATGGGGGGAAAGGGGGAGTGGTATTCAGGAGGGCTGTGTTTTGGTGGGTGATGGGTCCTGAGTAAGCCATGCTCCCAACTGCAGTTCTGGGGCTTCAGGTTTGTAGGGGGAGGGTTCCCCCCACCCCCGCTGCTCTGAGTAAACTGGTTCTTCTAGGGTGGGTTAGGATATGATGTCTTCAGAGGAGCAGTCCAGCTTGGAGTCTGCAATTTTCATTTTTTAACCAACAAAATATAACAAAGTAAAATGTAATAACATAAGACAAAAATCACTCACATCAAAGTTGAACAAGGCAAACAAACTTTAGGGAAAACACATCATGATAAGGGATGGGGATCAGAGCCTTACCCATGCACTTAGGAGTACCATAAAAATATTAAAGTGAAAATTATAACAAAAATGTAAAGGACCTTGTGCAGACTTGTATAGGTCATGTGCTTGATGCTTCAATCTCTGAGTTCATATGATCAAAGCCCAGTTTATTGAGCAATGCTTGTTCTCTTGGTATACTGAATCCTCTCTGGTTTCCACAATCCTTCACTTCCTTTTTTTGTAGTGTTCAGAGTAATGAGGAGAGGGATTTGATAGGATATCCCATTTAGAGCTGTGTGTTCCAAAGTCTCTTTCAGAATAATGTTTGGCTGTGTGTTTCTGTATTTGTTCCTATCTACTGCAAGAGGAAACCTTTCTAATTATGGCTGAATAAAGCACAGATATTAATTATATATCTTGGTATTGGTTACTTCATTCACAGCAATTTTCTAGTTACATTTATTTACCTGTGAATTTTATTATGTTATATTTCTATAATGGCAGGGTAATACCCCATTGGGTAAGTATAGCACATTCTTCTCTATTTTTCTGTTGACAGACAACTAGGTTGATTCCAATTTTTGCCTATTATAAATAGCAGCAATGAACATGATTGAGAAAAGTCTTTATGGTAGGATGAAATGATTTGAGATACATATTCACCACAGTGGTATAGCTGGATCCTGGTATAGAGTATTTACCATCTTTCTGAGAAATCACTACGCTAATTTTTATAGTGACTACACAAGTTTGCACTTCCACCAGCCATGATTGTATGTTTTCCTTGATTTGTATTCTCACTAGCATGAGCTGAAAACTCTTTTGTTGATTTTAGAAATTAAGAAAGGTATAGGATGAAATCTCAAAGCAGTTTGATTTGGATTTTTCTAATGCCTAAATGTGTTGAACATTTCTTTAAATGATTCTCAGCCAATTTTGAGTTTCCTCTTTTGACAATTCTGTGTTTAAATCCATACTATTTTTTTAATTGGGTTATTTGTCTTCTTTATATTGAGTGAAAATATTTATGTGTGTGTGTTTGTGTTTGTGTGTGTGTGTGTATTAGATATTAATCCTCTGTAATATCAGTAGTTGGGAAAAATCATCTATTCTTTATATTGCCATTTTGTCTGATTAATTGTGTGCTTTGCATTGTAGAAGCATCTGTTTTATGAGGTCCAAATTATTAATTTCTGTTATTAGTACCTGTTCTAATAGAATTCTGTTCAGAAAGTCTTTTCCTGTGCCAATTATTTAAAGTCTTTTCTCAACTTTCCTCTCTATCAGGTACAGTGTATCTGGTTTTATGTTGATGTCTTTGATTCATGTAGAGATGAGTTCTGTGTGGGATAATAATTATGAATCTATTTTGATTCTTCTATATTCAGCCATCCATCAACATTTATTGAATATGCAGTCTTTTTTTTTTCAGTATGTATTTCTGATTTGACTATAAAAAGTCTGGTGTCCATAAGTATGTGATTTTTTAAGACATCTCCTTTTTAGGTTAGAAAAATTTTCTTCTAAGGTTTTGTTGAAAGTATTTTTCTGCTTCTTTGACCTGATTGTCTTCACCATTCTTTCATTCCTATTATTTTTGAATTTGTACTTTCCATAGTGCCCAAGATTTCCTGGATGATTTGTGTCAAGATTATTTTAGAATTAACATTGTCTTTGTTAGAGATAGCTGTAGAGGCATATTTTTCCCTGCAAGTTGGGAGAGCTAAGGTGGGAGGAAGAAGGAGAGAAAGAAGAGGAGTAAGGAGAGGAGGAGGAGAAGGAAGAGGAGGAGCCAGAATGGAGAACCATGCTTGGGTAACAACTTATATCTAGATTAGTTAATTGAGAAACACCTCCAATTGTGTGGGCATCTTGTTATTGAGCATTACAAAACATATAAAGCCTTTGGATAATCTAATCCTTAGAGTCTCATTTCTACTGGGCCCGTGTGGATGGCCGGACAGTCTTGGTTCAGCCCAGCCTTGTGGAAACAGTGTGGAAGATTTGCAGAGCCATCTCCCATGCTGATGTCTCCTGGTTGGCAGGGCAGGTGTCTCTGTCTGCCTGAACTGGCTGCTTGAGCTGGTAGCTGCCGCTGCTCATGACCTCAGACCTAGCCTAGTCCAGAACATTGTTGCTCTGTAACTACAAATCAAATCAGATGCAGCCGTATTAAAATATTACCTCAACAGATAGCCATTTACTCGATAATGAGATTCTTGCTCCCATGAAGGCTGAACACCGAGTGTGTGTGGGGGAATTCGAGGGTAGGTAGGTGGGAGTTGGGGGGTAGGTGGGGGAACATCCTCCTAGAAGCAGAAGGAGGGGGATGGGATAGGAAGTTCCTAGGTGGTGGGGACAATGGGGTAAGGGGATAAAATCTGAAATGTAAATATAATATCCAATAAAAAAAAGAATTGCAATGTGAAAAAAAGAGACATCTTTCATCCCTCTGTTATATAGCGATGAGATTTGCCTCTGCAGTTCTAGTTTGAGTTTCTCAGCTTTCATTTGAAGTTTGCCCTCAATTTGTTTTTTCTATTGATATTTTTTCACTTTTTGTGTGTTGAACTGTTTTATTCATTGTCTTCCACTGTTTGTGTTTTCACATGTTTTTAAAAGAGATTTATTAATTTCCTTCTTGAGGGAATGGTTCTTTCCTTACTTGTGATTATTTTAAAACTTTTTTTTTTTTTGGCTATTGTAGAGTCTTTATCTTGTTCTTTAGATTTGTTGTAATTAGTAGGACCTACTATGGTAGAGTTGTTAAACTCTAGTGGTGACATATGGTCATTCTTTTATTAATCATGTTTTTACAGTGTTAACTTAGCATCCAGGTCTGCTACAAAGTTGAGAATGACAGTGTGGGTGTTTCATTTTGAGGAGATAAAAGAGACAGGATATGTGAAACTTCTCTACTTGGTGGGCTGACCTACTTGCTTCTCTGACAGGCTTGACGGGCAAGCTCCCAAGAAGCTTGGGGCTAAGATAACAGAATTGGTTAAAAGGAATGTTGGATGAGATCTACTTGATCCACTAAAGATGGGAGCAAAGATTAAGAGTAGACCAAAGCAAGTGGTCTACAACACATTTTAGGTGAGACGGGGTTGGATTTAGAAGAGAGGCGATAGAAGTGAAGATACACAGTAACTCTACCTGGTTTTCTGGCTATTGTGGTCTGTGGATTCCCAGGGAACCAAGCTCCACTTTTTAAAGATTTTGTATATCCCTATAATATTACAGATTGGAGGTTAAGTCTTTAGTAAATAGATTTACATATCTCAATACTATCACAGCCCGGACATCAAATCTTTAACACATAGACCTGAAAAACCCTTACAACTAATCTTTCTAAGAGCAGAAGAATGGATTAATTTTAGATATTGGGTAGGAGGAGTGTTGAAAAATGCAGTAACTCTCATACTTAGCTTCCTTAGTGTTGCATGACACTGTTCCCAGTGAGACATGAACAAAATTCTGTTCAAAGATAGGAAACTGATTGACAACAGGCCAAAGTAAGGCTACTACCAGATCCCAACTTGATAAGCCAATAAAATATTTAGACTAACTTAAAAGAAAATGTTCAGGGAGATTCTGAAACCTTTAAATTATGTCATAAATTTAATGAGATTCCTTGCAGAATGGAATAGTTACTTCTTGTATTCAACATGTTTTACTTTCCTTTTAACATTCTGAATAGAACTTCTTCAGGATAAAACTTCTCTTTCAAGATAGAAGTTCTTGCTTGTTTGTTTGTTTTGTTTTGTTATCATTGGTTTATTATAAATGGGAGATATGGGAAGTATTTACATTGTGAAATAGTTCAGATTGTGAGCAGCATAGGCAGCTTCAACAAAATAAATCACTTTAATAGTAATTTCAGCCCACATACTTTCCAAGAATGTCAGCATATCTAAATAGCAGGTTGAAATCTCTATTCTCTTTTGTGCCTGATCCCAGGGCTACTACTGTTGTTTGTAATACTTTTGCTTTAGACTTCTGGAAGCATGATGCCACCTTTGATTACAGCTTTGGATGCTCTTCTTTAAACTAATATTCTGCCAACAAGAGAAATCAACTTTCTAAAAGCTGGCCCAGTAATGCTTGTGCCATTGCAGCTGGGACTCTGTTCTTGGATCCCTGCTCTGTGGAGAATCCTACATGCCAGATCCAGGCAGGTGAACAGTCTTAATCTAGTAGGAAATGGCTAAATAACACTAGGGGAACATTTTCTTCTCATATTTTATCCTATTCTGTAGACATAGGAGGATAAATAAAGTTGTAAATCAATACAGAGAATGTGAACACTTCTCAGAATATTTATCCGAGTTTCCTATCTAAAAATCACATAGAAAGAATGCCAATCCAATTTCTATTTATTAAAATTATTACCTTAGTAGCTTTTCTTTTATTTATAGGACTGTTTCTAATAAGAAAATTATATTTCTCCACTTTGGTGTTTTTTAGACTATTTACAAGTTATTATGAAATAGTAGTTGAGAATATTTTTTGCATATTTAATCAGTCTGAATATTCCCTGGTGCATTATTGTTGACTTGTATAATTGCTAATAAATAGATATCTATTTCCACTGTTCAAAAAACAGGGACTGTGATTTCTAGGGATGTAGAATTCAGAATAAATTTTATAAAATACTTTTTTGAAACTATCCTCATTTTTTCCTAAAGGTTTTGTCATAATCTCCAGAGTGTATTTCAGGATCTGCAATACAAAGTAGATAATTATTAATGCTGGTACTTATTACTTTGACAATAAGTCAAAATAATGCAAAATACACTCTATTTCATATATATATATATATACATGTATATATATATATATTAATCAAAAAGTACAGAATTATACGTGATAAGAAGAATCTATGTAAAAACTGCAATAAGAACTATGTAGACAGGGCCACCAAGATGGCTTAGCATGTTAAGGTGCTTGCCATCAAATCAGAAATTAGGTATCTGGAACCTACATGGTGGAAGGATAGAGCCAACCTCCATAGGCTATACAATGGCATTTATATGTGTGCAGTGGCATGAGGGTGCACACTCATACACTTGTAAAGAAAGAAATAAATGTAAACTTAAAAATGAAGTTTAGAAAAAGGAAAACAAAATGTGGATAGTTCGGTCCTTCATAGAAGGGGGAACAAAATACACATGGGAGGAGATACAGAGACAAAGTGTGGAGCAGAGAATGAAGGAAAGACTGCCCCACCCAGGGATCCATCCCATATACAGAGGGACCCATGTCTCCAGACACATATGTAGCAGAATATGGCCTTGTTTGACATCAATGGGAGGAGAGGCCCTTGGTCTTGTGAAGGCTTGATGCCCCAGTGTAAAGGAATGCCAGGATAGGGAAGTGGGAGTGGTGGGTGGGTGAGAGAACACCCTCATAGAAGCAGAGGAGGGGAGATGGGATAGGGGATTTTTGTGGGTTAAAAGGGATAACATTTGAAATGTAAATAATGAAACTATCTGTAGGGCAGTGGGCTGTGAAAAGTAGCTGGGTGTTTGGTTGAGCATGAGTTTCGAACCCAGGAACCTTTATCAGACGGCAGGAGTTCAGCTCTGCTCCCAGGCCCTGGTTCTTTTCACTTAGCTTCAGTCCTCCAACAACCCCTCCCACAGAGAGGTTTATGACCATCAGTCTTGAGGAACGGTCCCTCAGGCTCTCTCACATGCAGATGAGGTATCTCCAAGCTCTCAGGTCAAGCCAATAGACATTATCTGCTGTCAGACCCTAACCCACACCAAAACTGTATATAAGGGCTCTGTTTAGGGGAAGTAAAGGCGCTCGCTGAAGATTCATCCTGGTGTTCGGGAGTTTTTGTCACAAGAGCTGTAACACTTGGGGAGAGCAGGAACCTGCCTGGGACACAGAGAGCAGAGGCAGTGGCAGGGGCAGGCAATCTCCCCTCCTGCTCACAGTCTGTGTCTTGGCCTCGACCTCCCACATCAGGCTGAGCAAGAGATCTATAGACAGTGGAGACACAGGACGGAGGCAGCGGGGAGACAGTAGCGAGCCCTCCCTGCTCTCACCCTGTCCTCAGTCAGGAGATCATGGTGGGACACCCTCCAGAACAAGGGACCCACAACTATCTAATAAAAAAGAAGTAAAATAATGCAAAAAAATAAAATTTAGACAATAACATGATGTGACAACTTGAATTATTATGCTCACTGTTTAAGATGTTAGCTTCTTACATATTTTCTTTAAAACTTCACGATAAAAAAAGAGTGCTGCTGGTGTACTTTCCAGTAATCATATCTAGTTTATGATATATTGTTACTCTCCCAAAAGGATCTAAAAGCCTAATAACATGTGTCTGTGCTAGAAAGTGGCATTGCTTGCAGACAGGCAGGTAGCTCACAGGGCTCTCTTTCTCCACTTGCTTTTCTCTTATCTGTCAATGACTTTAAGGTAGGAATAATGATATTTTTATCTGCTGGCTGAAAGAGAAGCAAAACTGACTTCTCCCACTGGAGGTGAATATGACTACTGTGTTTACATGTCAAGTTTCCTTCAATTGTTTCTGCCCTGCAAATGGCAATGATACCCCATCCATCTATAGAGAACCGATTCGATGGGAGTAAGGTAGAATGCAGCCTTTGGACCAACTGAGTATGGCCAGAACTTACAGACAAAATGAAGCAACCATGACCTTCACAATATTCGTTCAGGGAGAGACAAGTGGTGAGCACTGACCTTCTATCCAATATGAAAAATGACCTACAAAGAAAAGCTTTAAATAACTTTCACCAGGATTCCCTTATGGCCTCTCTGTTGTTCTAGGATACTTGGCTTTAACACTAGACTTTCTCCTTCAAAACATTTTCTTTGTGTGTTAAGTCATTTAAAGTGCTTGTATGTTTATAATAAAAAGAAAGTAAAATTTAGAAATGGAATATAATATTTTTGTTGATAGTGAGTTTCCCTTTTCAAGAAAATGACTAATCTAGTTAACAAAGTAATTTAGCCACAAGTACACACAGAGCTACACACACATTTATTTATGTGGCTGTCCTCGTCACGACCTCGCCAGCAAGAACAGACTCAGACAACAGGATCCTTCTACAGCAAGCTTTATTGCAGCCGGAAATGAAGGGAAGACCCCTATAGGAAAGGGAGATGTCCTTAAATACCTATTAGGTCGGCGTGTCGGCATGTACCTCTGTAATTGGCTAGCAGAGCTCAGGAGATATGACGTCTCGGGATGCGTCACATGTAGGCTGGTTCAAGGGACTCTGAGCATGCTCTGAGCACTTGTTTACTAGTTAAGCGGGATGAGTCCAGGCTGATGTTGGCGCCATCTTCTCATGGCGGTGGTGAGATAGTGCGCAATGACATTGGCACACCACACGCAACGACGTTGGCACACCACACATTTACACACACACACACACACACACGTGTATCCATGTATACTTTGTTAATTAAAAAATTAGTCATTTTGTGTGTGCTCACATATGTGCGTGTGTGTGCTTGTGCATGTGTGAGTGTGCATGTGTGTGTGTGCATGCATATTACTTACTTTATAACTGGTATTATCCTCAAGCCTAATTTAATCTTTAAAACAATTCTATGAGAACATTATCATCTTAATTACGGATAAAAACCTGAGTCACAGAAAGCTTCAATACATTGCTAATGTCACCAATAATGAATTCATCTCAAATTGAAACCTAGGGTTTTACCATCAGCATCTGACCCATCAGCACACTGCTCTATCACCTGATTTACAAGGAAAGTTGTATTAGCTTTAGCTCATCAGATATTGGAATGTCATAAGAATTTGTATGCAACTTTTCAGATGTTGGATGCAAATCTCCAAATGTGCTCTCATTGATGTTTTGATGGTGATATAAGGCAGCCTATACATTAATAGGGATAGTATAGACATTTTAGTAATACCAAATCTTCCAATGCATGACTGTTTGATATCTGTTTCTGCTGTACAATCTTTGACTAATACTTTACAGTTTATAATGTGAATACCTTTTAACCTCTTATTAAATATGTCTCTAGAAATTTTTGTAGATATTGTCAGTAGAATTACTTTCTGGATCTCCATCTCAGATTATTTGCCAATGTGACACAGCAATGACACTGTGTTTTGTATGTTGGTTTTGCTTCCTGCAGCTTAGCTGAATTGGTTTCTCAGTTGGTGAGGTCTTTGGGATTTTCTGCACAAGAAGACTGGCAAGTACTTGCTATCTAAATTCCTCTTTTCCAATTTTTACACTATTTGTTTCTTTCTCTTGGGTGGCTTGGACTTCTAGTACCCTACTGAACATCTACATTCCATTATTCCATATATCAGAGAAAAAGATTTAAAATTTACTTCATTTAGCATAAGGTTACTATTTGGCTTCTATTATATGAATTTTATTATATTGAGGTACATTAATTCCATACCAATTTCTTCAGTGTTTGTCCGTGTACAAACATTATACATTATTAAATAATTTATCTATATCTGTGCCAATAATCATAATTTCTCCTGCATTCTACCAGTGTTGATAATCTACCCTTGCATCCCAGTACTAAAACCCAATTTATCATGATGAATAATTATTTAAATGAGCTGCCAGAGTCAGTTTACTGGTTTGTTGTTTGCTTATGTTTTTTTGTTTGTTTGTGATGTTTTCCTGTTTTTTTGTTGTTGTTGTGTGATTTTTTTGTTTGTTTTGTTTTTTTGCTTTTTAAAAAAATCATTACATGAGTTTATTCCTTAAGGACATTGCCTAACAGTGTTTTTTGTTTAATGTGCTTCCATCTGTTTTTGCCATTAGAATAATTACATTTTAGCAATATCAAATTGGAAGATTTGATATTACTAAAATGTCCATACTATCTTTACTAATGTACAGGTTGGCTTATATCACCATCAAAACACCAATGACAACACATTTGGAGGTCTGCATCCAACTTCTGAAAAGCTGTATACAAATTCTTATGACATTCCAATGTCTGATGAGCTAAGGCTAATATAACTTTCCTTGTCAAATATTTGTCAACCATTTGCTATTAAAACAAATATTTGTGATAACCGGATTAGAAAGAAGAATGGTTTGTCTTGTCAAGTGGTTGTATAGGCATCACAAAATATACAATGTGGGTGTTGTACCTAAGGTATTCTGTATCTGTGTAGAGGTTGCACATTGGTTATGAGCATATGATGACACAAGTTATTCTATTTTGACCCAATTTGTAAAATTTATAGAGGAGAGACAAGAGTTTTACAATCTTCCTTGAGGAAATGTGCTTCATGACAGTCATCTTCTCTCTTCCACTTTCCAGTCTTTAAATGACACCAATAATGTACGTGCTAATGACACCAACAATGTATGTGCTGTTAGGAACTGCCCAGTTATAAGTCAGAGCACCTAGCCTTGCCAATCATTATTAGATGAGTTGACCTTGTATTTAAAAAAAAAACAATTTAAGAAAAGTTAGAAATAGTTTTTGTTTTTGTAATATTGATATAACAGAGAATAGCAATTTTTCATGGTTGACATTCTTGGATGGGAAATTTCTTCTGTCAGATGAAAACTTATTTGTTGCCATTATTCAGGTTTTCTATTTCTTCATGATTCTATATGGGTAAGAAATTTGAAATTTTTTATTTCTTTGCAGTTATTCCATGTGCTGGCTGATAGCTATAAAAATGAAAGTGTACTTGTCCCAAATATATATATATATATATATATATATATATATATATATATATATTATATATATATATATATATATATGTGTGTGTGTGTGTGTGTGTGTGTGTGTGTGTGTATTTTAAGAAGCACCACTGTTTGATATTATAAAGCCTATCATTCAAATATAGGAAAAATCATTAGTAATATTTGAGGGTTTGCGGGTACATGAATACAGCCAACTGTGTTTTTGTAAATTTCATGTAAGATCTGGGAAAATTCTTTTTAAATATCTTGTGACTATGTTTCTGTTCTTCCATATTCCAGCCATTTCCATTATCTCTTCCCCTTCATTCAATTATTTAGGCATGCCCCAGGTCCTAAAGCAGATTTGCTTTGGGGATTTTACAGAAGTACTTTTTGTTTTCTAAGATAGTAGTTCTTTTTATGATTAAAGTCATGCATGCAACTCTAAACTAGGCCAGCTCTTTGGGTCCATTTTGCATTCATGAATCCCTTCACATCCTTTCAGAAAAGCCATCTTCTGATCTTAGCATGACTAATGCATTCTAGGTTGTGGTCGTAACACCCAGGGTAAAAAATAATAATAATGAAGAGAATAGAAATCAAATCAAACTCTTAGCATTATTACATGTTTTCCCTTGAGTCTGTATCTACATTGGAATTCTTTTAAAGGCAAGTAGGAAATGACTTCTTTTACACAAGATTTTCCTAAGAAAAGGCAGTGGGTAGGAGGAACTATGGGTTAATGCATGAACAGAATTATGTTCTTTTCCTTCTTGTTTCCAGGCATTTAGTCTGAGTTATTTATAAGTGGCACAGATGCCTCAGATGCCCTGTAATTTTGAATAAATGTCTATTTTTAATTACACAAGGTACATAAGTATTTTAATTATATACACAAGTATATCATATGAGATTTTCCCTCTAAGAAAATAATTTAATTTCTCCTTCATTATATAGAGGAACCATAAAATCTTATGAAAACATTTTTATCTTCAGATGTCAGGATCTTTTGGTTTTAAAATATGTGCAGATTATTTTTCTTAAGTTTCTCTAAGTTAATGAAGTGTGTGAAGGTAATGTAGTTGAACCACAACTTATTAAGAGTGGCACAGTACTCCAACATAATAAAGAAGAAGATTTTTCTGCATTAGAGCCTATTTTCATCATGCTTCATGAACACAATACAGAAAATAGGAGTGGTAGAGCAAGAAGGGTGGATTCAGGGGCATGGAGCCAGGAGATAGATCACATAAATGATTTTTTTGAAAATATTTTAAAATATGAAATTCATCGAGTTTTGGATTTTTTTTTAAATTGCATTTAACCAAGTAATATTTTCCTTGGCATAGCTTATACACTTTAGTGTCCGTACATAGAAATTCAATTCAGAAAGGAATGAAGGCATATCATATATTCTAAACAGAAGTAGCAATGAGTGCTAAAATCATGGTTAGAAGTTCAGATTTTCTTTTCCTTGATAACCCAATAAAAGTTGAAAGTTTTTATCAATAAGTAGAGGCTAGGTATGTTTTGTGGTCTTATATACTTTTGAAAAAATGTACAGTATTATAAAAATATAATCTTCTACAAAATATGAAAATATGTAGTAGCTATTATTAATTTTATCATATTTTCAACCACTTCGTTTTCTGTATTTGGTTTTTTTTTTTTTTTACAGGAGAGATTTTTTTCTTTATATAGCCTTACAGATATGTATTATTTTAAAATAATATGGCTCTAAAAACAAGTTAAATCCTACAAAACAATGATATAGCCTTTTGGCTGGAGCAGACACTTAGCATGTCTGCTCCCGTGAAGACACCATATCCTGAACCTTCCTAGAGCAGCAGGAAAGAACCCTCCCCACAACCCTAAGCCCCAGAGCTGCCACCCACCCAAATTCCACCCCTCTGGAAATCAGTCCCCTTCTACCCCTTGCTTGGTGCTTTTGACTGGAACAGATAGATACTTGGCTGGTCTGCTCTGTGAAGCCACCTTATCCTGAAACTTCTTAGAGCAGCTGGTAGTTTAAACATACTTTAGACTAAATGTTTGAATTTAAGATATGTTTGATAATGTTAACAGTGCTATATTAACAGTCTGATAATGTTAACCTCCCCCACAACCCTACTCCCCAGCACTGCAGCTGAGAGCCTGGGGCATTCTGGACCCATCATCTACCAAACCACGAATCTCCAAAATACCACTCCACTTCTGTCAGGGACTGCTCTGCCAAATTTTGGAACCCTCACTGCCGCAAGCTTTGGGGCTAAATTGACCTGACTCATACTGCTGCTCCAGTCCATGGGTCAGGGTTCAGCAAGAGAGAGAGTGAGGGTGGAAGCAAAAAAAAAGAGACAAGACAGAGTGTGATTCAGTTCCGTTTATTCTCAAGTCTCTCTTTTCAAGTTTCTTTTTTCCTAGTCCAAGTCCCAGGTCTCGAGTTTCTAGTCCCTAGTTCCTAGTCCCTAGTGCCTCCAAGTTTCAAATTTTCCAGTCCCCAGTTCCTAGTCCCTAGTCCCTAGTGCCTCCAAGTTCCAAGTTTCCAATCCCTTCTTCTGTCTGCCTCTTGCCTTTTATAAGTCTGACTTCTCAAGTCAGGCCTTTAAGTCACACCTTTAAGTCTCATCTCTAAGTCACACCTTTAAGTCACACACATTCAAGGGAAAATCCTGGGTATATAAAACAAGATGTTATCAGAGAATGCTGAGCTGTTGTAGACTGTTGAAAACAAGTCTCTTGTCAGAGTATATGGCTCAAGATGGCTGCAAGAATGATAGCCACCTTCTGTCGGCTCCCTACACACTTCTTCACCTTGCTTGGTTCTTTTGGCTGAGGCAAACACCTAGCAGCTCCTGTGAAAACACCATATCCTAAACCATCTTAGAGCAGTGGTGTAACCACTGCACTTAGAGCAGCTGAAGAACCACTGCACTCAGAACAGCAGTATTTCAGGATCCCAGAGAAAACCTGAGTTCCATGAGCTCTTTCACCCAGGAGCTTAGGATCACAAGATCACAGAGACCTCTGGATTCTGAGGAGTTCTTGTGGGGCTGTGAAAGGGGTCTTGGGTTTTGTTAGAAGCAATGGCTAGAAGTAGGCCAGAGACCCTGCAAGAGATGGGCGTTTATGCCACCATTCTCCCAGAATCCGGGCTCCCAACAGGTGACATAGACCTCCATTTAACCAGCACCCTTCAGTCACATAGGACAAAGCAGCCCCTACCAGAGAGGTTTGAGTCACCATCCACAGGTAGAGAGTGTGACTACAGGCTTCAGTGTCAAGAGATTTCCATATTAATGGGTTACCTAAAGGCCAGAGGGCATAGCTAACTAAGTGACCCTCCTCCCACTTTCCCCCCTATTTAAGTCAGCTCCCCTCTGGCTTAAGGGGAGGGTGCACATCCAGATTGAATTATCATTCATCATGTCAAAAAAGCCATTTTTGAAACCCACAGACATTCTCCTGGTATTGGGGCCTGTTGTCTTGTGGCCATCGTGGAGGACCTCCTCACATCCCACCCACTGGGATACCTCAAGTTTTGACACAAGCAAGATAACTGAAAAGACAGTATCTAGTCAGAGACAGTAAGCGCAGGTAGCACTAGAGTTAACGAGGAGGCAAAAGGCAAGCCCAAGAATATAAGCAAGATAAACCAAAGTTACCTGGCATCCTCAGAACCCAGTTCTCCCACCATAGCAAGCCCTGGACACACCACCACACTGGAAAAGCAGAATTCAGATTTAAAACCACTTCTTATAATGATGAAGGATGACTTTAAGGACATAAATAACTCCCTTAAAGAAATACAGAACACAGGTAAAAAGGTAGAAGAGGAAACACAAAAATCTTTTAAAGAATTGCAAGAAAACACAAACAGGTGAAAAAATTAAACAAAACCATCCAGAATCTAAAAATGGAAATAGAAACAACAAAGAAATCCCAAAGGAAGACTACCCTGGAGATAGAAAACCTAGGAAAAAAATCAGGAGTCATAGACTGTAAGCATCACAAACAGAATACAAAAGATAGAAGAGAGAATCTCATGTGCAGAAGATATCATGGAAAACATTGACACAACTGTCAAAGAAAATGCAAAATGCAAAAATCTCCTAACCCAAAACATCCAGGAAATCCAGGACACAAAGAGAAGACCAAACCTAAGGATAATATGTATAGATGAGAGTGAGGATTCCCAACTTAAAGGGCCAGTAAATATCTTCAACAAAATTATAGAGGAAAACTTTCTTAACTTAAAGAAAAAGATACTGATGAAGATACAAGAAGCCTACAGAACTCCAAATAGACTAGACCAGAAAAGAAATTCCTCCCATCACATATTAATCAAAATATCAAATGCACAAAACAAACTAAAAATTACTAAAAGCAGTAAGGCCAAAAGGTTAAGTAACATATAAAGGCAGACCTATAAGAATCACACCAAACTTCTCACCAGAGACTATAAAAGCCAGAAGATCCAAGAGTGATATCATACAGATCCTAAGAGAGCACAAATGCCAGCCCAGGCTACTATACCTAGCAAAACTCTCAATCACTATAGATGGAGAAACCAAGATATTCCATGACAAAACTAAACTTACAGAATATCTACCCACAAATCTAGTCCTAAAAAGGATAATAGATGGAAAACTCCAACACAAGGAGAGAAACTACAACCTAGAAAAAGCAAGAAAGCAATCTTCCAAAAAACCCAAAAGAAGATAGATACACACATAATTCAACCTCTAATAACTAACAGGAAGAAACAATAATTTTTCCTTAAAATCTCTTAACATCAGTGGACTCAATTCCCCAATAAAAAGACGTAGACTAACAGACTGGATATGTAAACAAGACCCAGAATTTTGTTGATCACAGGGAACGCACCTCAGTGGCAAAGACAGATACTACCTCAGAGTAAAGGGCTGGAAAACAATTTTCCAAGCAAATGGTGCCAATAAACAAGCTGGAGTAGCCATTCTAATTTTGAATAAAATTGACATTAAACTAAAAGTTATTAAAAACAATAAAAATGATGATTTGCAAGGGCACACAAATTCATAAAAACAAACAAACAAACAAACAAAAACCCCAAAAACCTTTACTAAAACTCAAAGCATACATTGCACCTCACACAAAAATAGTGGAGAATTTCAACACTCCAGTCTCAGCAATGGACAGATCATGAAAACAGAAACTAAGCAGAGAAACAGTGGAATGAATGGAAGTTATGAACCAAATAGATTTAATGGATATCTATAGAACATTTCATTCTAAAACAAAAGAATATACCTTTTTCTCAGCACCTCATGTTACCTTCTCCAAAATAGACTATATAAAAGGTCACAAAGCAGGCCTCAACATACACAAAAAGATTGAAATAATCCCTTGCATCCTATCAGATTACCATGGAGTAAGGCTGGTCTTCAATAATAAGAAAAACAATGAAAAGCCCACATACACGTGGAAACTGAAAAAACGCTCTACTCAATGATGACTTGGTAAAGGAAGAAATAAAGAAAAAATGAAAGACTTTTTCAAATTTAATGAAAATGACGGCTCCTCATACCAACATTTATGGAACACAATGATAGCAGTGCTAAGGGGAAAACTCATTTCTCTAAGTGTCTACACAAAGAAACTGGAGAGAGCATATACTAGCAGCCTGACAGCACACCTGAAATCTTTAGAACAAAAAGAAGCAAATACACCCAAGAGGAGTAGAAGGCAGGAAATAATCAAACTCAGGGCTGAAATCAACCAAGTAGAAACAGAAAGAACTACACAATGTATCAACAAAACCAGGAGCTAATTCTTTGAGAAAATTAACAAGATAGATAAATTCTTAGTCAGACTAACCAGAGGGCACAAAGACAGTATCCAAATTAATAAAATTAGAAATGAAAAGGGGGACATAAGGTCCAAGGGGAGTGACACAATAGAGACCTTCAATTTATACTCCCTTTGCATAATGAGTGGTCGTTGGTCTCTTCATATGCTGCCTCTCTGATGTTGACTACACAAGGTACCAATCTATGAGCATAGCAGAATATCATTAGGAATAATTTTGTGGATTATAATTTTAAGACCAGTCATGTTTGGTTTTATTCAGTGTCTTTGACCTATCCACTCACTGTTTCCTGGTTATCCAAGCAGTGTTGGCATGAGCTCCCTCTTGTGGAGTGGGCCTCAAGTTAAATCAGACATTTGTTGGCCTTTCCCATAAGTTCTGGGTCACCACTACAAGCAAATCTTGTAGGCAAAACAGATTGTTGGTGAAAGTTTTGTGTCAAGTGGTGTTCACATTTCTCTTTTGTTAGCCTAAAGAGTACCTTTCCACATCAAAGATACTGAAACTAGAACATAAGGATGAAGGCTCCAGGCAGGTACCAGCTCGACCTCTCTTTAATGGAGGCTTTTTCAAAATATGAAAGGAAAAAAATTAATTCATTGGGCACTAGCTATATTTTTGTATATTTCTGTGACAGAATTGCATGCCCTAAAGGTTGGCTGAAGACATTTTAAGATCAGAACAGCTCTTATCCATGTTAGAGAGCATTCACTTATCTATATTTCTTTCCTTGTCTTCCCACATGGATGGTTCACATGAGACAGTACAATTTTCTTATTTCTACTAGTTAAGCAAATTGTCTAGGATAAAATAGCAATTCTGCCCAATAGAAGATAATCTTGAATTTAGACACTGATCCAAGCTAGACATTTTCTGTAGTACAGTATGTACACATGGAGCTAAATAGCATAGTCACTGTATTATGAATCCCCTTAAAAGGAAACACATTTGATGTAGTAGAGTCATGCAGGAAATGGTAACTGCTTTACATTTATTTTCTTTTTTTATTAATCATTTTGTTCATGTACATTTCAAACCATATCCTCCTTCCCAATTATACCTCCATAACCCCCATCCCAACCTCTCTCTCTCCCCTCCCCTTTGTCTCTATGAGGGTGCTCCTCTACTCACTCACCTACTCCTGTCTCACCACTCTAGCATCTCTCTACACTGAGGCATCAAACCTCATCGGGACCAAGGGTCTTCCCTCTCATTGGTGTCATATAATGCCATCCTCTGATACATATGTATCTGGAGCCTTGGATCCCATATTGGAAGGAACAGGAGACAAGTATAGAGGGTCAAGAAATCAAATAAAAATATGTAGCAGTGTGGGGGATGAGGAACTGGGGGTAGTCACTGTCTACATTTATTTTCTGTATATGCACATATATGTGGATTCCAAGCCATGTATGATCTAAAATATTCCTTATTTTAAGCAACCTAAAGACTGGTTACATAGGATGTAAAAACTATTCATAGTAAGGAAGTATTTAAAATTAACATTTTGTAATAATTTGAGCAGGAGAATGATTTGAGGATACATTAAATAACCCTAGAATAACAAGAGGCATTATGTATGGGGAAAATGACTTCTTTGTAAGTGAAGTTGGTAGTTTTGTCTACCATTTCCAAAATTATAAAAGGTTTTGTTTCTAATACAGTAACGACTTTCATCTTTTGTTAATTCACATAAAGGATTATATGTTTTCCTCAGGCATCAGGTATTTTTCTATTAATAAAAAAAGTATGAATGAATAATCCTTGTTCTTATAGTTTATAGTCATTAGATATGTGCAAGTGTGAAACTGCATAAGTAATGACTGTAAAAGTTTTAAGGGCAAAAAGCAGAAATAAACATTGTAATGTTTTTATTGCTACAACAAAGATGGACATGGTGGCACACACCTCCAATCTTAGCACTTTGAAGTTTGAGAATTAAAGATTGCTAAGAGTTCAAGGATTGCATAGGCCATATGACAAAGACAAGGCCAACCAAGGTTACATGGTATGATCTGGTCTAAAAAATTGCAAAAACAAAACTATAAAAATTTTGAGATAAAGATAAAAGCAACAAGAACTGTCCGGGCGCTCAGTGGTCTCTATAATTTGGCTAAGTTTTAGAAGCTATGCTTGGTCTTTCCCATAATTTTAGTTAACTCAGTCATTCTGAATTTCTGATGGGGTTGAAGACGTATAGTCTCATAGTCAATCTTGGCTATTTACTTTGAGAGAAAAGATTTGAGAGGATGGTTTTCAGCTGACATTTATTCTAAAGCCAAGAAAAAAAAAAAGCCAGGTTCAGAATTAAGTCTTTTAGTTAGGAAGCATGACAGAGGTTCTGTTTAGTCAACAAAATGATGGACTGGGTATTAGGTCTATCTTGTACTTTACTGATACAAATTGGTATAGTTATGCTCTAATTGTATTCTAAGAGAAAAGTTTTATTTTAACAAGAATGGTGATATATAGAGGAGCTAAGGTGGGAGGAGTAAGGAGAGGAAGATTGTTAGTATTCTTTCTAAACTCCACCTCCACTCTTACCTGGCAACAGCCAGGTATGCTCTTCCCCACAGTTACCTAGCAACAGCCAGGTAGGTCTGGCCCACTATAAAAGGGGCTGCTTGCCCCCTCCTCACTCTCTTAATCTCTCTTACTCTTACCCTTTCTTACTCTCTTACTCTCTTGCCTCACTGTCCCCTCCCCATCTTCCTCTCTCTCCACATGGTCATGGTAGGCCTCTACTTCTCTCTTATCCTTCCACCTTCTTTCCCCCACCTTTGCCCTATCTCCTGAATAAACCTCCCCCCCCTTTGGAACTGTGTGGTCTGGAGTGGTCTGTTCTGAACTGTCAGACTTCTTCTAACAACTAACAAAGGAGTAAGGAGAGGAGGAGAAGGAGAGGAGGAGCTAGGTGACAAGAAGGGGCGTGGGACACGGAGGTGGATGTTTGTGTGTGCCCACCAGTTAAAGATAGTTGATATATCTAGGTTGGGTATTGGGTTACACTTCTGATTGATATTGAGCATTACCAAACTTATAAAGCCTTTGATTAACATTAAAAAAAAGTATAAAAGCAAAAGGGAGAAGTGGGGGTGGGATAGGGGTTTTCTAAGGAGGGGAAATGGGGAAAGGGGATGGCATCTGAAATGTAAATAAAATATCCAATAAAGATTTTAACATAAAAATCATTTTGAGATAAAGATAAAGGCAACATATGCCTTTGGTCTAAATATATGGGGAATAGCTGTACAGGGAGGTAAGCATTGATCAGAATCAGAAACAAGAAGATGAAATTGATCACTGAAGGAAAAAAGAGAAAAGCATTATGGTAGTGGAGATGTTAAGTGGACTGATATCTTAATGTTAAGTGGATTATAGACTATATAAGAGATAAGGTAAGAGCCATTGTATCTGAACCACAGTAAGAACAATTGGCAAAATAAAGAAATAAACAATAGAAGAGTTATACCAATATATCACAATACTATGTTAAAATGGAAAATATATCACATTCACACAAATCTGAGCATGCAATCTTCTATTTCTTGAATTCATCTCACAAGACTAATTACATTGTTCAATTTATGATTATAATTTTCTAACTTCTGATGACATTTTAAAGCATAGATTATAACTTTACATCCATTATTATATGGGTAATTAGTATATATGTCATAGCTATATATTGTTTTTAGTCATTTGTTCAAAGAAGGAGTTCACATAAACATATGTTGTATAGATTATGTTAGATGTCTAAATATAGAATATGGAACAGTTTTGAAGAGAATATATGCAGTTTTACCTTTATGAAGTATATGGTTTAGAAGCATAACATTTGCTATTCAATTTTTAATTCACTCTTTCTATTCTAGCCTTTTGAGATTTCATAAATGAATATGAAGATACTACAGACAGGTCAGGTGTATTTTCCATCAGTCCTCACTATTATTAATGTCAGGGTAGCATTATGATACTTTTTGTCACTATTAATAAATTTTAAAAATCTGTCAGATTTACAGACAGACAAAGCCAAAGGAGTGTATAGACATATCAATCAATAGATGATAGCTACATACATAGATAGGTACATGATGGATAGATACATATTAGATAGATATATAGAGAGATAGATAGATAGATAGATAGATAGATAGATAGATAGAGTCAGAGAAAGAAATAGAGTTACAGATAAGATTCATTTAGAAAGCTTGGTTGGGTAATTATGAAATATTAACCTAATAGGTTAATTAGAAGCTACAGACTCTGGGTATCAGAAGTGTAGCTATTGTCAGGTTATATGGCTTCTGAACGAGATAAGTCAATTATGTAAAAATAAGTCTTATACTAATGTGGGAGCTGCTAAGACTTTGGAGACTATTGGCTAAATCAGGAAAAGACAATCGTTATAGCTACAGAAGTAAAGGACTGCAATCATCTTTCCTTTATGTTATTCTATTAAAGGTCCCTGTCAATTCCAGGATATGTATCCACAACAAATTCTTGAAAAGTCATCCTGAATAATTAAAAGTCACCATATACAAGGGTGGATGTAGAAAAGGAGAGTTGTTCTTTATCTTCATGACAAATTAATGTCAGCACAAATCATTTTGAATTCATCAGTATGTGATAATTTTATTTGTTCAAATTATATTTTTTATCAATATGGATTTAAGTCTATTTCACAATTTTGTTTAAATTTTTTGGAATATTTATTATTATTATTATTATTATTATTATTATTATTATTAAAATATTATAGTCCTTTATTTGTTTTATACTTCCTTTCACACTGTTCTCTCATTGGAAAGTCATTTCCTTATTTCATTTTTGTTTTGTGACATCACAAATTTTTGTAATTGTTGTTATTCTCTCTCCCTTTCTTCCTCTCTCCCCCTAACCCTCTCTCCCTCTCTTCCTCTCTCCCTCTCTCCCCCTCACCCTCTTCCTCTTTCCCTCTGTGCCCCTTTCCCTTTTCCCCCCTCTTCTCTCTCTCTCTCTCTCTCACTGATTATCTCACTTTTGGGACGACACTATAACCACACCAGGCAATAGGTTTCTTTACTCTAAGTTAACAACTAGACTCTCAGAGGCCTCTTGGTGTCAGGTACTCACTTCACCAGGCCTCTGCCTGATTAGGAATGATTGTGTGTATGTTTTTCTTCTCTTAATCCTTTTAAGAAGTACTTGCAGAATCTTAACATTTGTAGGCAACCCTTTTAATAAAATTCCAAACCTATCTTCTAGAATTTAGACATGTTCATGGCATTTCCTAAAGGGAATTTGTTTCCCCTTCTTAGATTTAGCTACTTAGGTTTGAAAATCAGATGTCACTTTAACTTTGTGCCTTTGTCAGCCATCCTTCAGCTTACCTTAATGTTGCTGCCAGTCTCTGAGATCATGAGAGAACAGAATGGCATGTAGTATGTAAGGAATGCATTTCTTTTTATTTTTTCCAATTGATAAAGAATCTAATCATAGTCCTTTTACTGTATATATAAAAGCCATTAAACTTTTAATTTTAAACTCAAATTTTTCTTGGCTCACCTAGGACTAAGATTTAATAAAAAGACATTCTTCTGTTTCTTGAATAAGAGCTTTTTTGATCTTTATATTAAAAAGACTCCAAGAGGCCAAAAAGATTCAAGAAATGCATGTAAACAGACCAGTAATCTTTAGTCTTATAAAAGTCACTGATCATCTTTATTGCCCCAGGAAATGTTATGGTTCTTAAGTCAGCAAGTCAGGATGATTGGAGAATTTCATCTGGTCTCCTGGCTCTTTGAATTGAAATGGATATGCGTGGAAGCTGATGTGAGAAGTCCCAGACTGTTATCCACACAGTTCATTTGGACTGTTCCTTACTTTATAAAAGCTGTCAATCCACAGACATCTGTCCAGATAAATTAGAACATTTTTTTCTTTGCAAATAGTAAACAGCAACAAGAATTTAGTTCCCACAAAGGACAATTTGTTCTAAGGATATAGGAGTGGTTTTGTGGCTCAAGGGATAGCAGGGCAGACAACATTGGGAAATTGGAAGCCTTCCAGAAATTGCAAATCTGTCCCTTCTTTCTCCTCCCCACTCGCTTGTCTGTGTTTCTTCCTGGGCATCTGCTTCCTGCTCTCCCTGCTGACCAGTTTTCCCTTCCACTTAGTCCATGTGAAACCAGAAGGCTTTTATGAGCAACTCGTCCCTCTTAAGAGAATAACCCTAGCTGAGACTGGGGTTTCTTATTTTTAATTCTAAATATCAAAGCATGTTCTTCTGCCTTAGCTTTATTCAGCATTAATTATCCCTGACTCAGATGCTCTGGCTTCAGGTACTGACTTGACTTCTGGGGTTGATCTAATGTGCCAGAGTTTGGTCAAAATTGGAAAGCATTTCTGGTTATTGGAGTTATGAGCAAAGTCTTAAAACTGTTTTAGAAAAACAGTGGGGATGAAGACCATAGAAAACTCAGTTTAAACAGACATAAAAAATGCTGCCTGTAATAATTTCTTCCCACAGGGTCCATGAGAATGTGGACAAGTAGTGTCTGATAGACAAATATGTTGGCAGTATTATTTATGAATTTTGAGTAATAATCATGTATTATTAATTGTCATCTGTTACAGACATATGATGTTGTTTGTTGTACATCAATTAATGAGTTCTAATATACAATAAACCTACAATGTAGAGAAAAATGTCTTTTAAAAATACAAACTGTTTTTGTAAACATAAGATTCAATAAACACATATTCTAGAATCAGCACAAAATTAGAATTTGAAGTTACTTTTCCATACCATTCTTTCAGCTTCCACACATGGAATATAATGTGATCTTATTACTATACTGAACTGCTCTCTAGTGTTTAAAGTTCTGTGTCCTCAACAATGTAGCTCTTGAATATGAGCCAACTGCTTTGCCTGTACTCAGCATAAAGAAAGCAAAATTGTTGTAACAATGGAAAATATGCTTCCACCTGAATGGCTTCTTGAACTTACTAAAAGTAAATGTTTGAGTGTTTTAGAAGCATGCATATATATATATATATATATATATATATATATATATATATATTAGTAAATATCTATATCTATCTATCTATCTATATATAGAGATATCTGTAGAGATATCTCTCTATAGATATTTCTCTATCTATATATCAAAGCATGTTCTTCTGCCTTAGCTTTATTCAGCATTAATTATCCCTGACTCAGATGCTCTGGCCTCAGGTACTGACGACTTCTGGAGTTGATCTAATATAGAGAGATATATCTCTCTATAGATAGACAGATATAGATAGATAGCCTATGGTACTAAATAGAGGTGAAGGATGAAGTTGTAGTTTAGTGGAAGGAGGTGGGGTTTTGTGGACATACCCTTAAGAGTATATTTGAAACCTAATTTTTCCTCTGATTTTTATCTTTTTGTTTCTTATCTACTATGCCATGAACAGGTAACTCTTTCTATTTCCCTCATGATATATCATGCCACTGAAGGGATAAAGTAACATGATTAAGTGGGCATAGACTAAATCATCTGAAAATATGATATCTTCTTATAGTAATGCAAAGAATACCTCATGATTTCACTGTAGAAAATTGGGAAAACTTCCAATCTATAGACTATTAGATGATGCCTGCTGCAAATTTTACATGAGCTTAGGTGATAAAATAATTCATTGTACTTTGGGAAAATCTATTAGGATATTTGTAGACAAGTACAAGCTAGTTCCTTAAAACCTGGCTTCTTTTCATGTATTTCAAAAGTCATAAATATTCTGGTATTTTACTGTAACTTCCTTTGTAATATCCTTTTAAGCTTGCCCAATTTATTTAAATTTAATTATTCTTGGCATATGGCCATTTTAGCAAGTAGACTTAGTTTCTAGTAATAGTCCAAATTCATCTCATGTATTTGGCACTTAAATTAGAAAAAAAAATATTTCAAGACAAAATATGTTGTACCTCAAAAGTAATGACTACTTTACTAGTAGGGTTCATGCTGTTGCTCAGAGAAAGAGTCACAGAGGTGAATCCAAATGGCTAATAGGGACTGTATTATAAGCAATAAATCAATGTGATGGCCACTTTGATGAAGACAACACATAGGGGATGTGATTGTTCTCACATAATTACTTAGGTAATTTACTTTAAAGAATAGGCTGCCACTGCTTTTATAAAATAGGTTGGCATTTCTGGAGTTTTGAATATACTTGGCCAAGAGAGTGGCACTATTAAGAGGTGTATAATAGACTCCCCTTCCTCACCTTGCTTGGTCCTTTCTGCTGAGGTAGCCTCCTAGGTGGTCTGCTCCCATGAAGACATCAGATCCTGACCCATCCTAGAGGAACCACTGTAATCAGAGCTGAGGACTTCTAGCTGGTCTATTCCTATGAAAACACCATATCCTGACCCATTCCATAGGAACCACTGCATACAAAGCAACAGAGAATCTGCTGTACTGAGAGCAGTTGAGGAAGCTGGATTCTCAGGAGATCTAACACACCGAGGATCTTAGGATTTCAGTATTCCCGAGGCAGCCTGAGTCCCAGGAGCTCTTCGACCCAGGACCTCAGGATCACAGAAACATAGAGACAGCTGGAATCGGAGGAGTTCTGACACAAGCAAGATAACAAGACAGACAGGCTTCAGTCAGAAACAGTAAGTACAGGTAGCACTAGAGATAACCAGATGGCAAAAGGCAAGTGCAAGAATATAAGCAACACAAACCAAGGTTACCTGGCATCATCAGAACCCAGATCTGCTACCATAGCAAGTCATGGACACCCCATCACACTGGAAAAGCAGGATTCAGATTTAAAATCACTTCTCATGATGATGATAGAGGACTTTAAGAAGGACATAAATAACCCCTTAAAGAAATACAGGAGAATACAGGTAAACAGGTAGAAGCCCTTAAAGAGGAAACACAAAAATCCCTTAAAGAATTAGAGGAAAACACAATCAAACAAATGAAGAAACAAAAGGAGTAACCAAGTACTCATGGAAGCAAATATGGAGACAAAGTGTTGGACAGAAACTGAAGGAGGGGCCTTCTGGAGACTGCTCCACCTGGGTATCCATTCCATGTGCAGTCACCAAAGGTAGATGATAATATGGATGCCAGTAAGTACATGCTGACAAAAGCCTGATATAGCTGTATCCTTAGAGGTTTGCCAGAGCCTGACTTATTCAGAGGCAGATGCTCACAGCTAACCATTTAACTGATTATGAGGTTCCCAATGGAGGAGTTAGAAGACTGAAGGAGCTGAAGGGGCTGAAGGGGCTTGAGGCCCCATGAGGAGAGCAGCAATACCAACCACCCAGAGATAACAGGGTCTAAACCACCAGCCTGGGAGCACATAGGGAAGGACCCATGGCTCCAGCTGTATATGTAGGGGAGGATTGCCTTTTGGGGCCTAAGTGGGAGAGGAAGTTCTTGGTCCTGTGAAGTCTGGATGCCCCAGTGTGGGGGAATTCATAGATGGAGGGGGTGGGAGTGGGTGGGTGGGGGCACATCCTCATAGAAGCAGGAGGAAGGGGAATGTGATAGGGGGTTTCTGGGTGGGGAGGAAATGGGGAAATGGGATAACATCTGAAATATAAATAGAATATCTTATATAAAAAAGGGGGGTGTATAATAGGTATAGCTTCATCGAAGGAAGTGTGTCACTGTGGTGGTGGTGTTTGAGACAGCTTCCTCCCAGTTACCTGAGGATTCTGCAGTCTTCTCCTGTTTGCCTTTGGAATAGGATGTAGAACTCTCAGCTCCTCTTCCTGGATGCTATCGTGCTTCCTGCCATGATGATAATGGAGTGAACCTCAAAATCTTTAAGTCAGCCTCAATTGAATGTTGTCCTTTGTAAAAGTTGCTGTGGTCATGTTGTCTCTTCACAGCAATGGGGACCTTACTAAGACAGTTTCTGACAAGTAAAGAAACCAAACTCTTCTAAACAATAACAACATCAAAACAAAAAGGAATCTTATTACGATGCTTTGAGTGAGAGATGTGGTACATAGGTTTATGCTTTGGAACATTTGGACTCCAGTCGGTGGTTGTGTTTGGAGACTTTATGGCAGGTTCAGCTTTGCATTGCCTTGGAGTCAGATCTTGAGAGCTTGGCTCATCACTTCACTTCTGCCTCTCTTTCTGCTGTAGTTATAGATGCAATTTCACAGCTTACATCTGCTGACATCATATCTGCTACTTGCTGTCCTGTTTCCTGACTCCATGATGGACATAAACCTCTAGAATATAGTTTTTTGATTTTTTGGCCTTTTATTATGACAAAAGAAAGTAACTTAACCCAAAAGGTGGTACCAGAAAATGGAGTTTTATTGTGAATAACATGACCATATTGTTGTTTTGAGAAACATGAAAGACTTTGGAGGATTAAGCTAGAAAAGTTGTTTGGAAGCTATGAACCCTGCTTAACTGACCATTTCAGTAAGAGTTTGGAGACATTAGTTCCAAGAGGCATTTAGACTATGCAAACCCAGCTCAAGAGATTTCAGAGAACAATGAGTAGAAACTATATTAGTAACATTTTAGCAAATATGTGGCTACTTTGTAACCACATCCTAAGAACTTTCCTAAGGCTAAATTTAAAATTAAGGGACTGATGCCTTTAGTGGAGGACAGTTTAAATAGCTTAATATTGACTCTGTCTTCCAGTTAGTGTGTGTGTGTGTGTGTGTGTGTGTGTGTGTGTGTGTGTGTTAAAAATTAAAACATTTAATCATACAACCAAATCATATACTGAAAGTGACAGTGTATTATTAACAAAATTAGTGCCATCAATTAGAAGTTTACCCTGAATTGCAATAATGAGATAGGTGCATGCAGCCAACATAACTCAAGTTCTAATTTGTGAAGAAACTGAAAATGTTTTCTGCTCCTTCACAGCAACAACAACCAAAAGATGCTGCCTAATATGTTTGGTGCGGGTGAGAGTGCATCCCAATATGGCAGCCACACTCCTTACTGTAGATTCTGTGGAAAAGGCTCTGTAGGCATGAAAGATACAGGAGTGAGGAGTCAGAGATTCTTCTTCTGTAATTTTCCAGAGCATCTGAGGC
This sequence comes from Rhabdomys pumilio, assembly GCA_030674055.1. Classification (NCBI taxonomy): domain Eukaryota; kingdom Metazoa; phylum Chordata; class Mammalia; order Rodentia; family Muridae; genus Rhabdomys; species Rhabdomys pumilio. The sequence goes on along the minus strand of JANHMN010000007.1, from coordinate 29,903,729 downwards.
CAGCCAGCTTGCGATGGAGGAATCCTTGAGTGAAGGCTGAAGAGTGCAAGAGATCTCTAGAGCCAGTGTGTGGAACTATTAAGCCTGGGTTTTAGTGCAGATCAGAATACCTTGAGAATCACAGAGCTCTGAAATATCATTTAAGAGAGCTGTTACAGAACCTGTCGGAGAGGGAAGAGAGGGAGGGGGAAGAAAGGGAGAGGGAGAGGGAAGGAGGGGGGAGAGGGGGGAGAAGGAGGGAGGTAAAGGAAGGTAGAGGGAGGTAGAGGGAAGGAGGGAGAGGGAGGGAGAGAGAAGGAGGGAGAAGGTGGGAGAGGGAGGGAGAGGGAGGGAGAGAGAGGGAGGGAGAGAAGAGAGGGAGAGGGAGAGAGAAGGAGAGAGGAAGAGAAAGGGAGAGAGGGGGAGAGGAGGAGAGGGAGAGAGGGAGAGGGAGAGAGGAAGAGGGAGAGAGGGAGAGGGAGAGAGAGAAGGCATGCTGCAAAGTTAGAGGGAGGGGGGGGGGGCTATCTGTGGATATCTTTGGTTGCCAGATACAGAATAGCAAGATTTGGTGTTTGCTTTGTTACCCTTTCATCTTGCTTTGGTCCAGTATTTCCCCACTTCATTGCCATTTCTGTACGTTGGAATTGTATTGCATATTCTATACCATTGTTGCAGGTACATAATTTGCTTCTGATTTTACAGGTGACTACAGTTAAGAGATTGCCTTGAATCCCATTAAAGATTTTAGGTTTTTAAATAATATTCAGACTGAGAAAGAAAGAATATAGAGATTTTTAATGTTGGGAGATATAGACTTTGTGTCTAGTTAGTGTTGGTATGTGATTTTTTTTTATTTCTAAGTTTTCTTACAATAGTTAATTTTTAAAAAGAAAATTATTTGTCTAGTAGTCACTATCATGCAGAATAGAAAGGAAGACAGTATTGGTCACAGAAGTCAGTTTAAATGTCCATTTAAACAAACTTGCAGTAGTTTTGTTAGATGGATACATCTTTTCTGAATGCTATAAAGACAAAATAAGAGCCAAAATAATGTAGTCTAGATGGCAAGAGATAATACTGTAGTACTCTGTAGCTGGACTTTGACTATTCATTGTGATTTCTTCCTCCCTTCTACACTCCTCTCCTTCCATCCTTTCAATCCCCTAACACTAGATAGGAGAGAAAAAATAGATAGTAACCTACTTCTGGCTGATTAAGGGCATTACATCTCCCCTCCTCTGTCTTTCTCTCTTTCTTGGTTTCCTCTTTGCACACAACTGCTTAACAAACTACAATGAACAGCAAACGGTACACAACCAAAATACCAACATCCCACAAACAACTATACCTCTCAGAACACTACCATTTATGTGCTCTCTGAAGACTTCCCAAAATTCCACACATCACACAATAGCAGAAACTATTTGCAGCTGGCTAAAACATGCCTCTGCTTGAACATTGTCTACAGCTGGGGCCAGTCTGAAGCAGTCCCATTTCCCACACTTGGGATTAAAAAGAAACCATATTTGTATTATATTTGTATGTTTTTCAAAGAAACCAAAAATCTCACTAAAATCATTAAAAACAAAATACCCTCTGTATTTTAATAAACACATACGATTTTTTTTCAGCAAAGAGCAAGTCGAATTGTTTAAAAATCAAGAATTTGTGCTTACTGTAAGTCTTTTTTTGAGTGTTTCATCTAAAGTGCTTTTCCTTTTACCTTTTGTGTTCTGCTTCTACCCTAGTTTAGGAAATTCACTTCGTTAAATATTAATTGAGGAACCTACGTGAACATAGTTGATGAAGATAGTTCAACTGATATGCACAATGATAAAATTCTGAGATGTTTGAATACTCAAATCATTTGACTTCAGATTTAATGTTCTAAAATGTTATTAGAAAAGATATTAATAACATATATATTAAAGCAAACTATAGTTGTGATTAATATAAGAATATATGCTGTTATTTTAACATGACTGGGAGCATAGCTTTGTAATTATGTTGTAAGAAAAGCACTAGTCTAACTGCAAAGAAGGAACCTTATTTGAGGAATTGTCTTTATCAAGTGGCCTAAAAGTAAGTCTAGAAGATTTTCTTGATGACTGATGTGGGAGAGACAGTCATGGTGGTGTCCACTATGGGTGGTCTCATTTCTGGGCAGGTGTTCCTGGGTGGTATAACAAAACAGGCTGAACAAGCCTTAGTGAACAAAATAGTAAGCAGCTTTTATATATATATGTGTTGCCTTTGTTCCTGCTTTGATTCTTTGCCTGACTCCTTCAGTATGTGTCAAAGCTTTTTTTTCTTTGTCTGTTTTGTTTGTTTTTAGTTTTTTGTTGTTGTTTTTGCTTTGTTTTGTTTGCCAAGTCACTTTAGATCATCATGTTTTCAAAGAAATAGTAAGTAAACCAGGAAAAAAAGGTAATAAAATAATCTGATTGGTCAGATACATGGGAATCATTAATGACCTTCTATTTAAGGCCTTTTATAATATGATGAATACAGGCTTAAATAAATACATGCCATATCACTTTAATTTTGTATTGCTGAATGTTCATACATTTACTGTCTGCATGCTATTTTATCCTATTCTAAATAACAGCTCACACTGTTTGCCAGCATTTCCAAATTCACTTTCTTTTTAATTGTTACAGAAACATTCTAACGTGAGAAGATTTTTTTCTTATCCCTGTATTTTATTTTGAATCTAACATAATTACAATGAAGGCAAAGCTCTCCTTTTACAGCAACAGGATGTGCTATAAGTGAGAAAGCTCTTCAATTGTATAATTCAAACTCACATTTGGTAAGGTTCCCTCAATAAAACTAAGATTATCAGAAGCCAGTTTTGAAAGTTGGTCAATGCAGTCCATTACTAATTATAACAACTTGCTCTACTGTAGAGTGTTTGAACACTGGTAAATCATAATCATTTCCCAAGCATCATATTAGCTTTCTTCCCCTTGGCAGTGAACAGAAACAGGAAAAAATCCTCAAGGTCAAAACTAGAGATGAACAATATTCAGGAGACAAAGACAAATACTACATTCAAAAGAAGAACAGAAATCTGGAACAGTCCAGAAACATTTTCCCTACGAGTATCAATAAAAGCAACAATACAAACCCCAGTGAATTGTAAGTTCACTAACACATTGCATATTTCTTTAGAGATCTTTCATATGAGCCACTTGGGTTTGTACAATTACCTCCAACATTAGTTAAATACAGCAAGCATCTTTTGGTCAGACTTAGTGAATCCAGAAAAGGGAAATATACTTTGTTTAACAATTCTATCTCCCCCATTTATTTTCAAATCCAGCTGCACAGATGAGACAATTTGACCCAAGAACTGGACAAGTTGATCTATTTGGTCTCCCATTTGACCATGTAGGATAGCTGTTGCCTTTAAAATTTTCATATTCTCATCAAACTGGTGATATTCTATCATCCATGAAAGGATATTTTTTGTTTTATTCTGTTTGTTTTTCTCCTGTCTTTTAACTTGTAATAGAATTTTGGGAGTTCTCAGGACATATTATGATTATCATTATCCTATTGTTAAAATTTTTATGTTCTTATAAATATTTTCTAAAAAATAAAGATTTTTTTTAAGCTAGGGAATATCCTGCCCAGGGAATAGTATGTCAAAAGATTACCGTTGGTCTTGACCACTGACTTTTATATCTAACAGTAATTAAATATGTAGGAAGCTAATTCATTTTCAGCCATTAATTTTCATTTCAGGTTAAGTGTTTTGTCTGTTTGACTTCATTTCAAATTATCAGGACCTGAACCTAGACATCTTTGGCAAAACATAAAAAAGCCTCAAAGTTCTGGGAGCCCAATTAATCTCTTTTCTGATATAAGTGACCACAGAGAATGAGAAAAGAACATCTTTGAATAAAACAACCTTTATATCTTCCATGAGACATGGAAGAGCAAAGCACAAAAGTAAATTTAAGATTAGAAACTTTGACTATTGTTTTTAATGCAGTATTTCTTTCTGTGTAATCAGTGTGCCAGATAATTTTTAAGATAACCACTTCTCTTGTTGGTGGTTCATGTGGAATATTCATCAGGAAAACAAACTTTTTTTTTTCAATAAGAATAACTCAGTATGTAAATTAAATCATTATTTACATTAAATCATTGTATCGTATTAATAAAATGATTTCTAATGATATTCTGCTCCTTCCATCAACAAATGTAAAGACTCTGTAGGAGGAATGAGTCAGCAAACCCTGAGCAGCAGCTCACAGTGGGCCGCACATTCACAACAGTAGCTTCTGTGCCTGCTAATCCCTAAAGCCTGCCTGACACACAGGAGAGACAAATGACAACAGAGCACGTGACCAGAATAAACAATCAGATTGTGTCAGTTTCATGGAATGAGCCGTCATGAGCCCAGGGAACCCAGGTGGAGGGTATAAAGGTTTGCCCAATTCCCACATTAAAGGAGCTTGCTTTCGCCACTTGCCCAACTCCTGGAGTCTGTGCTGTTGATTTGGAGCCTTCTCATCCCAACCCTAACGGTCCTGCTCAGGGTCAAAAACAGCAGACCTACAGCCCGACATTATGTGAAAGTGAAGGGAAATAAGAGGTTTCCATCAAATTCCTCCCCTCGGAGCTCCGGAAACCTCATGAGAGAAGAGGGGAAGACATAGTTGAGAACCAGAAAGGATTGTTAAACATTTTAAAGAACATTCACAAAAGACTGCCAACTCTCAGAGAATGTAATTTTGTCTTTTGTTTATATTACACTTTTCTTAGAGCCTGTCGGAGAGTCTAGCACACCAGACCTTCATGAAGATTTGATAGGGTGTGTTAATGTAGGAATGCATGACCTAGGATGCTTGATGCCTACCGGGCAAATGGACAAATAGACAAATGGGCAAATGTAAAGAATTTTTTTTTTCTTTCCTCCACTCATTATCCTTTCCCTTCCTGAGGGTCTCTCCCTGGGCTTGCTTCTCCCTCAGTATTTTCTTTTTTACCTTCTGTCCTTGTCAACATTGTGGCATCATCTATGCACTACCCATGTCAACAAGGTGTTCTACCAGTGTACTGTGATGATAGGAAGCCTGGAAGAGCACACGACATCTAGTTACATACATTCTGTTTATATATATTCTGTTTTTCTTTCTGGGGAAAAGAAAAAGCTTTTAGCAGTTTAGGCTTTATTGCAAAATAGCATGGAAAAAGAAAATAATAAACAGCAGATGTAATTTTGGAGCAAACATAAAACCAAAACTTTTATGTGTGGCCACTGGGTTTATTTTGTTTTGTTTCTTGTATGGTTCTCTTCAATCTGACCCACAAAGCAGAATCCAGATGTCCTTTGGCCCTCAGGATCTTGCTTCAAGTAAGATCCTGAGAAAGCCACAAAGTATTTGTCTAACCTATCTGTCCAATGTCTTATTGGTAACTCCCATAATAAAATACATTAATTTTCTGTGATTTTTATCTAATAATCTTGGACTGACTCATTGGTCCTTCAAAACAAGCTCTCAGTTCAGATATTCAAAGGAAGTTTCATGTCTTCTAGTGCTTTCTTATCTTAGTGGTAGCCTGTATTTTTTTTTCTTTACAAAAAGAAAACATTGAAATTTTAAACATTAAAACATTAAAATTGAAATTTTACTAATTTTGCAAACTTGGCAACTTATACATTTATAAGACTAGTTAATGACATTCAATGGTTTCTAATTTCTCTAATTTGCCTGGAGAATTTTTTCTTTTAATCTTAGCAGTTTCATAGAACCATGAACAACTGGGTGATATGAACACACTTATGCATGTCTTTCTAAAGAAGCTAATTTGCATTTCTGTCCTTTAAATATATGCTGAGACCAGATGAATAGAAACATCTTTGCTCTGTATAGTTTTGTCTTCACTAAGAGCCTTAATGAAGTAAAAATCAAAGTAACTGTGTCGTTCTAAATTTGCTTAAACAAATAAACCCAAGAAATAGAGGAGTACTGATGTCAGGAGCTCAAAGCTAGAAGAAATAAACATTAATGAAGAGGTATTTTATTGTATCCAGACCTTGGAAATGCTCTTAAAATTGAATTTGTAAAAGACAGGAAGTATGTTATTAGATTTAAAAATGTTACAATAAAACCACGTGCTATGTGTTCTAAATGTTTCTGTAGTTCTCCCATTAGATTATATGGTATACATTTCAGACATCATTTTTGCCGTTGGAAATCTCTACATATTCAGTCAGATGGCTGTCAACAGTTTTAAAGCCTCGGATGTAGTTCTGGGAGAAGTAAATTGTACTTATGGGAAGCAGGGAATCCATCAGGCAGTTAGAAATGACTGGGCAGAGACAGCTACAAAGGGAAGAATTCCCTGTGTCTGGGGGTGTGGTGCCCACTATTCAGTTGATCTGAAGCATAGCAAAGGCTCCTGGCTCCAGGCCCAATCTTTTCAAAGAGAAAAAGAAACAAGAAAATACCACTTTACATCCGAGTCAGCCCAAGAGCATAGTGCATGCCTCTGCCTCCAGCAGTCTTTTAATTATTTTTTCCCAAATCTCACTGAAAACCTAAGCACGAAAATGAGAATCTCCTAAAAGGAATTTCACAGGATATCACAGAAAACCTTTTGGAAATGTTTTTATAAGTTGAGGGATGAGTGACAGGAAACGGAAGAGAATGGAAGGAAAAGGTCAAAGTTGACAGCCTTAGACTTGGGAAAAATATAGCAAACCCATCCAACTGCGCTTAGTAGTGTGTCAGAGAGTGAACAGACCACTGGAGCCTCTCTGGTACAGAGAGAGCAGATGTCTTTACATCATTTACCACTGTGTGGGCTGGGAACATTTGCTTTACCACAGTCATGTTCTGATAGGGATACTGAGAGCAGACTGTAAAGATCAAAACAGACTTTAGGGTTTGTAGAGGTTTTGACTGACTTTGAGTGCCAGAGTCTCCACAGAAAGTCAGAGAGAACACAAAATATTTTGAATGATCTAAAAAGACAAAAGGCCAGAGCTATCTCTCAGGAAACGTGTACATTTTATTTATTTATTTTTAAACATTTAAGTCTTGGCAGTTCCGTACATGTCTATAATGCAATGTGATCACATTCATTCATCTTTAGCCTCTCTTCTCTGATTCCCTACTGCTGTTGACTCTTCTGAGAACAGCAGGTTCTTCTACTTCCCGATTTGCTTTGGAGTATGCAGGTCTTACTCAGGCAGCCATGACTACAATACAATGACCATTCCAAAGGACACTGGTACATGGTACTTTTCACCATCCCCTGACTCTTGGATTCCTTCAACCTCCTTTTCCATGGTGTTCGCTGGGCCATAGTGAAGGTGACATCAATGTCTAGTTTAGATCTGAGCATGCAAGAGCTATTCATCCTGAGTTTGCCATCTGCTCACTGAGAAAATAAGCTTCTCTGAGCAAGACTGAGAGAAGCACTGGACTAATGGTATAAATATAAACATTCAGAAGGTAGTTGTCCATGTCTATTGTAAGCTCCTGTTAGTCCTTTGACATCTCCAACCATGGGATGTTTACTAGGTTTATAACACCAGGTATATACTTTTTCCTGTTAGAGAGGCTTAAATTCTGAACAGAAAGTAATTGGTTACCTCCTGAACAATCATGTAACTATTAGGCAATGTTACTATTATGCCAGTGACCGCACCTTGCCTAAGAGGTTAGCATTGTAGAATTCAGGGTCCACTGCTGGGTAAAATTTTAATGCCTATTTTTATATAGCAGTCTTTCATATAGCATAGTACTACCTTTCACCCTATGAATGCTACCTAGTGGGAGAAAACTTCCAGCTGAATCCCATCTTTAAATATCTACTTCCTGGATCCAAAGCACATAGCTGTAGCTTCTTAAGCAAGTGTCTCTATTGTTTTAGGAGCCTTTGGTGGCTCCTTGGCCAAGAACTCAAAGTGAGATTTTTCTATACAAAGAAAGAGGATTTTCAAATATATATCTATCTTCTGGGACAAGCATTAATCATCCATCCATGCAGCTTCAGACTTAAATCATTTCTTTTATCCACCACCTAAAATGAGAAAGTACAAAAGCAAGTTTAATATTTTCTCATGGAAAATCTTTGATAGATAGAATTTTTGAAGAGTACATTCACTGTGGATGGCTAAGCACGTGCTATGGGTTTTCAATAGACTTGTTAGTGACTATTGCGTTCAGCAGATGACAGCAGATTCCTAATGATGCCAAGGTTCAGTTCCTGTAGAGAGTCAGGTAACTGTGCCCTGTTCCATAACCACCCAGCATGCCCCTAAGTATGACATGCTGTATCCAAAATGCATGCTTTTTGTTACTAAAGGAGCCAGGTGTATATGGATCAGTGAAAATCCATTCTCCTAACTCGAAAAATTTCTCAAGGCAGATGGTAGGTCAGTAATGCCACTTTAGTATATATAAAGTACAGCATGTGTTCTCATATTGAAAAGTGAAGTGGAGATTTATCAGATATCCAATTGTAATTGAATACTCGGGATAGATTCAATTGAGTTTAGGCAGTCACCATGAAGGTTGATGGCGGTTACTAAATTCATGAACATGTTATGAACTTACTTTAATGATCTAGGTGACTAATAAAATGTTATACTGTTCTCCTGTGTGAAAATTGAGTGTGATAAAACTGGTGATTACCCTAATATGTTCATACCCTATGTAATCTGATTTTTAAAATACAATAATAAATGTGATTTTTACAAGCTATTTTGATTCATATGAGCCTATTATCCAAAACATTAAAAAAAAATCATGATTTGGTTTTTAAGCATCTGAAGATAGAAAAAATAAATGAATAAAAGTTAATATCAATATTTACCACTTATTACTATAATTCTTAATTTAAAATTTATTCCAAAGAAGGATTCTGAAATAAACAAAGAAGTCTTTGAATATTATGCCTATGATAAAAATTACTGGGATATTTCGCCCTCCAAATATAAATGTTAAGATTTTCCTAACATTTCCTAACATGTACATTCAGGGTATAAATAGTAAATTATACAACTATCTCAATTATCTGCAATATTCTTTCCCATACATCAATGTGTACTATTTCCACTACATTAAAATTTTATTAGTATAAATTGATATAGTTGAATATGCAAAAGGCTATCCCTAATAATACAAAGAACAGAAAACTGAATGCTCTCTTACTTTATATCCACTGCCACAACTGAAAAGTAAATCTTTCCTTTTACTTAGGTAGACATTATTGAAGGCACTAAAAAGGAATTCAGTTTACTGTGTATCTTAACAGAACCATTGAAAAAAGTATCTGCTTAAGTTGCTGAATTTTATGTAAACCAACGCAGATGAGGTTAAAACAGAAATAAACAGTAATTAAATTACCCAGAATTTTCTGGATGAAATAAAACAATTCTTTACAGTTTCTAGGTAATGGCAAAAGTGTTCCTGGCAGGCAAGAAAAGCATAATTAACGGCACAGCGAAGCTTCGCTTTCTGTTCTTTTTGGCAATTGAGTCTACTAAGTCGAAAGCTGTTAAGTAGAGTATTTGGGTTTCATATTAATTTGCATTTCACTTCATTGCTCTTTACTGTTTTGTAGGCAGGAAACAGAGAGGTCTGGGTTCAATACAACAAATTACTGTACAAAATAAGAAATTGCTGCTCACGCAGCTTCTTGTTTCTACTGTGTATGTCATGCTGCGAGCAAAACGGAAGGGGGAAAAAAAAGAAGAGGAAAAAAAAAGAAAAAGAAGTGTTGAGTCTTCAGAGGCATTTCAGCACCAGATCCACACTATCAAAAATAGTCCTCAGACATGGTGAGAGTTATCTAGAAATTCAGCAGTTTGCAAACAAGTGCACTAGGGAGTATTTTTTTCACATTAAAATATTTTTGCTACACATCAGTAAATCCTTGAGGAGAGCATGCTGGTTCCAAAGGCCTGCAGTTTGCTGTGGAAATAAGAGAGCATTATTTAGCCAGAGCTCACAGGACGTGGTGCTGTGGATGCTCTTTGTGGGGACTGCTCCATTTGGCCAAGAATGGCTAAACTGCTGGGATTAGAAACTAGGCATTTATTTGAATCTTTCTCATTCTTTTTGTCTCTCTGTCTCTCTGTCTCTGTCTGTCCCTCTTTCTCTATTATTCTATGTTTTTTCTTAAATTGGTTTATTTTTATGTTCTGTACCTCAGTGTTTTTCCTGCATGTATGCCCATGAGAGGGTGTTGGATCTCCTAGAACTAGAGATGTAGACAACTCTGAGATGCCACGTGGGAGCTGGGAGCTGGTAATTGAACCACGGCCCTCAGGAAAAGCAGCCAGTGCTCTTAACATCTCAGCCATCTCTGCAACCTTCAAAACCATTTATTGCTAATTTTATTTGTGTGTATGTGTGTGTTTGCGTGAGCATGCAAGCACATGTGCATACCTGTGTGCACACAACTACACATGAATACAAGTGCCTATGATAGGCTAGAAGAGCATTGGTACACATGGAGCTGTATTTTTCTGGTGATTGTGAGACATGTGATACAGATGCTAGAAACTGAACTAAGGTCCTCTGCAAGAGCATTCAGGCTCCTAGAAGGCCTCTTTAGCCCTTCATTATCATTTCTTAACTCCTGATTCTTTGCTATGATGTTTTTGTAGAAATGTTAATATATGGTTAAGTATTGGTCTCAACTTGTCAAATTCTAGAATCACTGAGGAGAAAAACTTCGAGGTATGCCTTTGAGAGATAATGTGTGTTAGATATGCCAGTGAAGGATGATCTAGATTAGACAAACATGTTGGGAGGCAGCATTATTGAGCTGGAAATCCTGGTCTTCACCAAAAGGGAAATGCTGCCTAAACACCAGTAGTCATCTCTCTCTGCTTTCTGAATGGGCAAGGGATGTAACCAGCTTCCTTAAGCTGCTGTGCTAACGGCTTCCTTGCCTGTACCCTGGAACTGTGAGCCCAAATAAACCTTTCTTTCCTTAAGTGGCTTTTGTCTGGTAGTTTATCACAGCAGCTCTAGACAAGGCACCTATTATTTCCCAAGACTCTGATCCCAAGACTCTGATCACACAATTTAAGACTCCCTAACAACAAAAGATCTCATGTGTGTGTGTGTGTGTGGGGGTGTGTGTGTGTGTGTGTGTGTGTGTGTGTGTGTGTGTGCGTGTGTGTGTGTGAGAGAGAGAGAGAGAGAGAAAGAGAGAGAGAGAGAGAGAGAGAGAGAGAAAACACACACTTTTTTGCTTATGTATACCTTTGCCTTCAAGTATGTGTAAGCAATCTTCTTGGTCACTGTTATCAAAAAAAAAAAAAAAAAGGAGTACAATGAAAGAAATAAAATCTTACTATCCTCAAGGGTTTATTCCTTGTACCTAACCTATGAATTCTTTCTCTGTTCTATTAGGAACAATGATATTTTGTACTGCTGTTTTTAAAACCATTAGAATGTTGTGCTTGTGTTCCTATGTCAACTTACCTATGAGATAACCTACAATATTTTGATTATTAAAGCACTGACACTCTTATCGTATACATAATTTTCACCCAAACTTGTGAAAAGAAAGATACATAAAAACTGCAGTTTTACTAAGCAAGAAGAAATTCTGTATTGAAGAAGCGTTAGTATTGGCTGTCCTCCAGATGCCAAACAAAGTTGTTTAAATATTTGCTCATTAGTGAAATGAAATGATATGATTTTAATTCATCCCCAACTCTTGTTTACTATGTTTCAAAGCAACTTTTTAATATGTGCTCTAATGGTTTCTCTGGAGCTCTTGTGTTGTAATCTGTTTTCTTTTCCCTTAACTGGATATAAATTAATGAGGTAATATTGAATGAGTTGCTAGGTTCCCTTTAAAATCTTCCTAGCGATTTGTTTGAGAGTTTTGCTGTGCCTGTTTGTACTACATAAACCACTGGTATAAATCACTAAATACATTACTGAAAAATATAATATTGTAGCACAGTTTAACATAAATAAGAAGAATGTGGGGAGGAAGATCTTTATAGTTTAATATTTTCTTGAGACAAAAAATAGAGAGAAAAATAACATACATATATATACATATACATATATATATATACATATACATATACATCATATACATCATATACATATACATCATATACATACACACATACACATACACATACACATACACATACACATATACATATATCATGAATCGGTTTTCTGGTTGTATTGGATGAGAACTTCATTTGCCAGAATCAGCTAAATGTGTTCAAGTCAATTCAGTGTTGAACAATCTGTCTTGAAGGCAAAGCTGTGAACAACAGCTACTTAAGTTGTTTATATGTTCTGACTCTGCCCTCTAATCCACCTTTTCTTTGCCATCTCTATGTTCAGCGCCCATTAATAAGATTAAGGTTGCTACCTCCTTCTAATTTCTTTTTGCTCTGGATTTGCCATAGAGAGCTTGGGAGCAAGAAGGTGACTAATTGACATCTCTAAATTTCAACAGAAGTCAGGACCCTTCACCCTAAGTTCATTCAGGTTGGAGACTGTGTTATTTCCTCTAATTTCCTCCAGAGTGTCTAGGATCATATTACAAAGTAAGTATTGCATACCTATTTGGCAAGAGAACAACTCAGAGATTATAAACTTGTATCTTTCTGTGTGGCCAATTTTTGTTCTTTACTTTTTTTCTTTTTGAAAAGGATCATTGCTAAAATGAGCCCATAGCAGCAAAGCTAAAGAGATTTTATTTGGTTAACCACATTCTGAGTCCTAATTCCATGCATCACCTCTTTTTATTTAATTTTCCCTAAAAGCTAAATAAATGAACTTGTTAAAAAAAATTATAACAACATGAGCCTGGGGTAAGGGCAATTCAACAGGCCATTGTTATTTCCAATTCAAGTCAAGAGAAAGTTTTGGAATAGAGGTCCATTTAATTACCCTTCTATTTGGAATCCTACCCCAATGATGTTTTAAAGAGAATGCTAGATGGCCTTTCTTTTCCTTTAATTATGATCTTATAACAACTCAGCGCCACAAGGTTTTTGAAATACTGGCTGAATTCCCATGCAAACAATGCAATCTTCTGAAAATATGCTGAAATAAAGCTTTAGAGGGTTTGGACACGTTTGCAATTTAATTTTATAAATACTGCTAATAAATGCATATCAGAGTCTTGGGTTTGTTCCTATATATAGCATTTGTGATCAGTAGCATAGAATTATTTATACTTACATGTTTAATACATCTAGGATAGATACCGTATTTTGTTTAATTTGTTAAGTATAGATATTCTATTTTATATGAAGTATTTGGCTTCTTTGTTCTCTGTTTTCTTTCATTGAACAAAACAAGAATAACTTGAAATGAAGATTTGAAGACTATTTTTTAAAGTGCTGAATTTACATTCTTGCCAATCAGTAGTTTTTCCAACGATGAAGATGAGAATTTCTGTTAAGAAAAGTCTCTATGTGTTACATTTTTCCTATGTCCTATCTTGGTCTTGAACTATGTTAGAGCTGGACTAAGTAACTAATACAATGTGGATAAGACAAACATATTCCTATTTCTATGCTTATGATTGAGACTTATCTCTCTGGAGAAGTCCGTTGTCATGGTAAGTAGCTATTACTGGAAGGTTCTTATGTGGAATATAGAAAGCCTCCTTAGAGTAGACAGAAACATCATTCCACTAAGTTGAAAAAGCCATCATGTGGGTGGACCACCTAAATTCAGTTGAGCTTGCAGGGGCTTATTACCTACAGCACCTTGATAGCACATATTTATAAAAAACCTTAATGTAAAAGTGATACCCCGAAAAGGTCTACATTTTAGCAACTGTAACATGTTGTCTTTTATGACTGAAGGGACACAGATATTGCTAGTAACTTAAAATTTTACATAGAAGAATATAAAACCGTTTGTCTATAGGTAGAGCACTGAGCCAGGGGGATTATTATTGCCAAGACTTTGAAAGATAATGGATGTAAATGATGATTAGATTGGAAAATTTAGAACTGATAACAACTTGAATTTAAATCTTGTGATATACAAGGCAAATGTTGTTTCCAAGTGAAAACTCTGGGTATCTTCTGGGATCACAGGATAAACTGTGATAGGCAGGATAATATGCTCCTCACTAAGAGGCACTCTTTTTAATCCCTGAAATATGCGACAGTCTTAGCTTATATAACAAGAGCAACTTTTCAGATGCAGCAAGGGGTTAAGTATATGATGTGCAGAGATTATTAAATTGTACTCAGTGCAATTAAAAAACAGAAGGCAGGGGATTTTCATAGAAACTGAAGGATGTGTGAAGCCTGCTCTGAAGATGGGGGCAGGAACCTTTATCCAAGGGATGCAAGCCTTCTAGAAACTGAATAGATTGTGAATCCCGTTTTCTTCTAGAGTACTCAGAGTATAAGATCTTTATATCATCAAGATGTTAACCTAAAGCAAACTGCTCTGGAAGGCTGCTTTCTGTATCTCTAACACAATAGATTCTTTCAGTCTCGATAGGTTATGCTCTCTCTGAGGCTTTACAGGAATGGTGAGAAATGCTTCTGTGTACAAATTCCCCAAAGAGCAGTAAACATTAAGAAGATTGTGACATTAGTCATTTTTCTTTCACTTTATCTCTCCAAGCAATTCTTGCATAATAGAAAGATGTCAAGTTCAAACACAGAGTCCAGAAATTCTTCTCACGCTCTTCAATTTTAAACCATTGTTATATTCTGTACAGGAGAAGACACTTTGAATTACAATTAGCCATAGAACACACGACACAGTTACTTTTACTGGAATTTAAATTTGCTATTTAAGCTTATGTGTGTCTTCTTTGCTAAAATATCAGCTGTTTGAGAAGAGATTAGGAGACTTGCATTGTTTGCATTTTCTAAATCTCTGTCATCACCAGACCCAGCTTGTGTTGATTAAATACTGTTTAAATCAGTTAGAATTACAGGGTTTTTCTTTTGTTGCCCTTTCCAAATTATGTATAAGTTACCTAAAATAAAAGGTACAGGTCAGTATTGTGATGCTGCTTTCTATTTCCACCACTTGGGAGACAGAAACAGTGGCGGAGGCGGAGGCGGAGGCGGAGGCGGAGGCGGAGGCAGGCAGAACTCTTGAGTTGAAAGCCAAACTAGCTACACAGTGACACCCTTTCTCATAAAATGAAATGAAATGAAATGAAATGAAATGAAATGAAATGAAATGAAATAAAATAAAATAAAATAAAATAAAATAATAAAAAGCACAAATTTTAGTACATGATGTGGCATTGAAGAGTTCAATAGTTTCCAGAATTTTTCTTGTGTCTCTTTTGCCATCAATTCCCATTTGTCAACAAATATTTTCTGTTTTAACAAGATGTTTATTATCAGTGGGTTGTCATGGGAGAATTGCAACATAAATTGTTTATTCATGTTTACAAGTTGTGATGATAGATGTTTATCTGACTTGATCACAAGTTGATAAGATTATCTAAAATCACTCCAAAGAATTGGTGCCATTTTCTATCTTCGCCAGCACTTTGTTAGAATGGCATTTGCTCTGTCCTCGCCAAGATTCTGTGCAATTCAACTTTTTATTTTGACTTTACTAAAGATGTTGAAGTGACATTCTATTATTGCTTTAAATTTTACCTTATGTATAACTTAATTCTGAGGATATTTTCAAGTATACCTATATATCTTCTACTTCAAGTATTTACTTAAGTCTTTTGTTATTTTTTAATAAATCACTTAAAATTTTATTATTGCTCAAAAATTATTTCTAAATTTTGGAATTTATACTTTATTTTTCCCTTGTGTTTTCTATGAATTTGTTAATAAACAGTCCCACCACTGAATTCAGATGATCAAAAACTTTCAGTTTAATGTCAGGGCTTGTTGTGTAAAGGCACTTGCTGACCAAGTCTGATCCTGGAGACTCACAAAGTGTAAAAAAGAAACTCACTTCTGTGATTGATCCCCTTATCTCAGCCATGAAAGTAACATAAATAATCTAATGTTTAAAAAACAAACAATAACAAAACCAACGCATCAGTTTTAGTAAAGACTATTTTCCATTTGCCTTCCTCTTTTGCTTGTAATCATTCAGCCTTGTGTCCACTGTACTTTAACTAAATAGAGCCTCCTAGCTGTACAAAACCCAGTTAACTTATAAAATTTTAATATATGTATACAACATACTGCAATTTCATCTACTTCTCCATTCTTCTCTCTTTTCGCTCCTGGCTGCTCTCATTGATTCATCTCTCTTCTATTTTCCTATTACTCTTTTCTAGATTCGATGAACAAGAGGTAAACACATTATACCATTTCTGCTTCCGGATTAGTTCCTTTGGCATGAAAATTTTATTACACCCATCTTTCTGTATATCATGATGACTATGTACAATCCCATTTCATGAATCACACTTACCCCTTAAGTCAATAACCCTCTTTTGAGACAGTGTCTCACTATGTAACTCTAGCTGGCCTGGAATTCACTATGTAGACAAGGAGGGTTTCAGACTTACAGAGATCAGTTTACCTTGCCTCACAAATGCTGAGATTAAAGGGGTGAACCACCACAATATGGTAAATGTCTTAACTAAATTTATAACATATATATTTGTTATTTTGTTGAGCTTCTATTGTTTTATATTCATTGTGTATATACCTGAAGGTAAAATGGCTGGGTCCTAGGATAGTACCATTTGTATTTGGGAAAACACAGAATTCTTTACACAGTGTTTGGAACAAATAAATAATCAGTTCCCATGAGGATTATTACTTCGCTAACTCTGGTTATGTAAGATTATATATTTACCTACTTCTCTCCTTACGTCTGCGATTTTTTAATTTTATATTATTGTGTTGTTTTAGGTACATTTGGAAGAAATTTAAATTTCAGTTTGAATTAGGGCTGAAGTATGTAACCATTCCTGGCTCCAAATGCCCAACTCTTGGACACCAGCCTACCATTCTGGGCTTCAACACAGTTTTGTTATGAACCTATAACTTTATCATTATAACTTATTTGTTTCCCAATCCCTGGCATGATTTTCCTTTTCAGATCTATATTATCTCTATGAATATATAATAATGCCACATTTTATTTATTGTTTCTATAATGTATTGATATTTATGTTTATGTATTGTCTGTATGTTTACATACAAAGTGAGTTTTTGTAGTTATTGTGCAGTGGATCTTGTTTTTAATTCAATTTGACAATCGGTATACCTTTCTACAAAGATTTGAATTCCTTCTTGTTGTTATATTATTATATTGTTATGTTGTTATATGTTATTGCCCAGTATAGAGATTATAACATCAATGCTTAATTTATCACAACATACTTGAAGTAATAATAATAATAATAATAATAATAATAATACCACAATAATTAACTGAAAAAACTTTTACAAAGAAAAAGTCTACTTACATGCAAATTTTGATTTTCTATGCTTCTGTTTCCATGTACTAAAATTCTATATACAGTGTAAATAAATAAATGACCACAATTTATCTTAAGTGTGTGTGTGTGCATATATACATATATATATATACACACTTTCTTATGAAAAACCATAGATGTAATAAACTAAACAGTAATCTTCATCTTTCTTCCATAGATAAGCTCTCTGGTTCTTTTCTCTGTGTGTTACTTCCAGGCTTCCATTCTTCCAGTCTGTGTCAACTTGATGAACTAATTTTAGCATCTCTTGTGTTGAAAAAGTCTACTACAGGCATATTCTTTCAGCTTTCCTGTGTAAGAAAATGTCTTTATTTTATTTTTAGTTTTGAAATTTATTTTTCTTGTAAGTCAGAGTTTGGTTCAACTTTAAAAACTATTTTGGATGCAGTGCATTTCCCCTCTGATTTGAAATGTTTCTCCTGAGAATGTTTCCCTTAATAATCATCACTTCTGTTCTTGATAGCATGTATGTTTCTCTCTGTCTCTGCTTATGAAAATTCCTGTTTATCTTTGTTTTCCAGAGGCTCTGGTATGACGAACCTGGATGTGATTGTTTGTGTGTTCATCTCTCATGGGCTTTCTTGACAATCTAACATGCAAAATACATATGAAAATTTATTTTGTTAAGGATAAAAAGTTGTGAGCCATTGTGAAATATTTCTCCCATCTTGTTCTTTATCCTTGTCTTTTTGATTACTCACTCATTGTCTTGAGGGGGGATCCATTTCTGTATCTCTGTTCACTCTTACTAATGTGTGTAATGGTGCTTATGCATGCAATACTTACCAATAACCTTTCCCAACTATTCTTTTTTCTTCCTACTAGTAAAATTGACACTTCTGTTTACATTTTTGAGGATGTTGTAATATTTTTGTGATAAAATCATGAAGCATTGAAAAAATGAGACAAAACTGTGTCTTTGCTAATCAAATATGACTCTAGGTGAAATAAAACAAAACACACTACAAAGCAATAAAAACTCCAAACCAACTGTAAAGTGGGATTACTCAGTGTGTATGAGTTGTTATCATCATTTCTGATTCCCATTAAAAGCCCAACAGCAGAGGTGGCTGGCATAATAAACTTTATCCCAAACGATGAGAATAAAGGCTCTGGTTGAACTATGCTTCCATTGCATTAGTGAAGTGGTGCCTGGTTTTGTCTCCATCCATCACACTTTCATTCAGACTTTTCAATATGAGATTCAGTAAAAGGATGACAGAATCCAGATATAATAGGCCCACCTGTTGTTGTGACAAACTCTTTATCCTCAACTCCTTACCTCCTCACAGGATAGTAAGGTTTTGGTTCATGTTGGGTATAAAGCTAGATGATGCCTCAAAGAGGTGAGTACATAAATGAAAGAGAGTGGGCCTAAAATTTGATCTCTTGCCCCACTAAATAAATAAATAAATAAATAAATAAATAAATAAATAAGCAAAGAAAGAAACTAAGTAGAATTTGAAAGCATCTATAAATTATGCAATTAAGTTTTGATTGAGCTAACCCGAACACAAATTTTCACCAAAAGCATATATTGTATTATTCAAATCAGTTACTTACCACATTAAATAGAATTGTGTCTATCTAATAAGGCTGAGATACAGAATCTGAAAATAAAATAAAATTATGCACTAGCTTTGCGATTTGGTTGACTGTTGACAACTGCCCAAGTGGTAAAGGCGATGTCCCTAGCTCACTCTGGCTTTTGGGGTGTGGTAAAGCCTTAACAAGTTAGGCTTTGCTTGTCTTAGCTCTTTAGGTCAATGGGAAAGAGCACTTGTAGGAGATTTTGACACCTCATCTCTTAGATTTTCTTTTTCTTTCTATTTCACATTCTGGCTGAATGATGAGTGATTTTGATCTGTGCACTCTTGCTGTGAAGTACTGATTCATCAGAGGTCTAAAAGCACCGTGGCAGTTGTGGTTTGAATATAAAGTTTCCCCAAGTGTTCATGTCTGTGTGATCCCCAGGTAGTGGTGATGTGTTGTAGCTTATGCAGCCTTTAACAAACATGTCCTATATGCTACAGGTAAATCACTAGGGACAGACAGGCTCTGAAGCATTTAGCCTGGCTCTTCTTCCCATTTCATCTCTGTATCGGATCTACCACTACAGTCTGACCAGTCACAATGAGCCCTTAACCCTGCTGGGTGAACTACTCCTTCCTCCAGAGCATGTAAGCCAGAAAGAACTGTATCACCTAAACCTATGAGTCAGAATAAGCCTCTCTTCCCTTTGGTTGGGTATATTGCATATGTGCCTTATCTTGCAACAATTACAGAAACAAAAAAGAAAAACAGTTAAGGGCATGGGTTGAGGGGAGGAACTCTATGAGCCACGTGAAGCTATTTAAGTTTATACGATCACATGGTGTATTTGTACTCATGCCCTAGCCTTATTCTGCGCCTGATATATATGTTTGTATTTTAAAGATTCTTTAAGGTTATATATTAGAGTTACTTGAACAGGTTCTGTTATTTGTAGAAATAATTCCTAAAAGATGCAATTGCAGAAACTTAGACTATTCATATTTTCTCAGTAGTTTATTTTCCTAGTAATAAACACATATCAATTTGGCCCCTGATGTAACCGTATACATCTTTCTACACTTGATATGATTATTTTCTTTTTTTGGTTTTTGGGGTTTTTGGGGTTTTTTGTTTTGTTTTGTTTTTTTCGAGACAGGGTTTCTCTGTGTAGCCCTGACTGACCTGGAACTCACTCTGTAGACCAGGCTGGCCTTGAACTCAGAAATCTGCCTGCTTCTGCCTCCCAAGTGCTGGGATTAAAGGCATGCATCACCACTGCCCGGTGATATGATTATTTTCATATCATTGAAGTCATTGTTTTCTTTCTATATTAACTAAATATGTATATATATATACACACATATATATACACATATACATACATATATACACACATATACATATATACATGCATACATATAAATATATACATACATACACACACATATATACATATATATGTATGTATATTATTTCAATATATTATTATATATACACAGAAAAACAGAAAGAGATTTATAAACTTCTGAAGAATTCTTTTCCATATTCTGACAGACAGATAGCATTATATTAGTGTGTAAGCTTCTGGGGTATTTCTATTCTTTCACATGTGTATGGTTTTATTTGTAGCACCTTAATTTTGGAAATCAGTATGCACAATTTTTTAAATACATTATGAATTGATCATTTTTGCCTTTAATTTAGAAACTGCTTTCTGTCTTTATATATATATATATATATATATATAATGATCTTCTATCTATCTATCTATCTATCTATCTATCTATCTATCTATCTACCTATAATGTTATTCTCTAGATATGTCTTATTTGGGTTATGTATTCCTCTAATAGTGGGCATTTAACTATTTCCAATCTAGGAGTTGCTAGAAGCAATGCTGTGATTGATCTCTCTTCCTAACTTCATTTATCTGTTGTGACTTCTACCACTAGGAATTTATCATTGCAG
The DNA here is from genome assembly GCA_030674055.1 of Rhabdomys pumilio. NCBI lineage: Eukaryota > Metazoa > Chordata > Mammalia > Rodentia > Muridae > Rhabdomys > Rhabdomys pumilio. The sequence goes on along the minus strand of JANHMN010000007.1, from coordinate 29,882,813 downwards.
ATCTAGATCTGCTTGTCTGGATGACCATGCTCCAAGGTGTCTTTGGACAGATCCTCTTTTCCTGTATCGGTCTTGGCATAGTAGATGTTCTTAATGCTTGGCAAGCAAGACCTGGTGAGATTACCTAACATAATACCCTGGAGCAAAGAAACAAGCAACAAAACAAACCCCCTAAACTTTTCAATCTACCTCAAATCATGAAGCAAACAACATCACACTTTTTATGAGCTGTGCACAAAAAGTAGATATTCAGTACCATTTTACCCTTAACTTTAAAATGACTTAGCTACTAAGTGAAGCTTTTATCTGTCTTTCATTAATTTGGTTTACAAAAAGGTTTTTTTTTTTTTTGTCTTTAATATTTGTTCTTGATATTGTAGGTGAATCCAGTGCAAGATGGCATTGTTTAAGCAATAACAGTTTTCCTAGTTCTTCAATAAAATATGTGTATATTTTTAAATGATTATCCATGACTAATTCGATATAAAAAATCAATGTGGTTCAGAATCACTGGGACTTGACTTATAATTGTGTTTACATTATTACAGTCTTGTTATTTTTCTCCATTGGGTTTATGCCTGTGCTTTTTATGTTGGATTCCCACCCCAAGGTGGGTTTAAGATTGCATATCTTAAAGCACACCAAAGTCCTGAATCATTTAAATGTGATAAAAATCAATTTTACCTGTGTTATTCCCAGTTGAAAGCCACTTGTGATGTGCACCAGCCTCAAAAGAAATTAAAAGATAAGTAACATGATTACAATCAGATTAGCTTGCCTAGGCAGACAAACAAGATTTCAGAGTTCTGTGAGTTAAGATACTCACTTCCTAGTGAGCCTGGTTTACATAACATTAAACAGAAATGAGTTTCCGATATGGATACGACATAACAAAGTGGGAGAGAATTTCCAGCCTTGTAGCTGAATGTGAGTCAAGGAAACTGTTATTTTGTGACTGTTCAAGAATTACTGCCTGTCAGGAAACTTTATATGGTTTCTTAGGAAAAAAAATGAATCATTCTCCAAGACTTCCTGGTTGTTCAAACTAAAATAAGTATTTCTTTGACTAACTGAACTCATGAAAGTCAGGAGGAGAATGAAGAGGGAGTGGGAGTCTTGGCTCCCAACTTTTTCTGCACAGTAAAATAGGATAATGAATAACATCAAATAGCAAACCATATGAGTCACATCTATGAAGAAAAGACAAACACATAGCAGTGAATTATCTCAAGTAAGAAAAATGACTGGACTCAGTTTCAGTAATATTAACTATGGAGATAAAAGCTTCCAGATCTACTAATTTTATTTAAAAGATAGATTTAAAAAATACTCTAGCACTGAAGAAAAAGAGAGAGAGAGAGAGAGAGAGAGAGAGAGAGAGAGAGAGAGAGAGAGAGAAACAGAGTATCAGCCAAGAAGAAAAACAATTTGAACAATGATTATTCAAGCAAGTTTGTTAATGTCATTCTCAGGTTTTTTCTTTCAGTCTATAAGGCTGAGCAAAGCATACAGAGCAAGCAAATAAACAGAACTCCTCCACAACATCCGCATCAGCTCCTGCCTCCAGGTTCCAGCCCTGACTTCTTTTGACAATGAACAATTATAAAGAAGTATACACCAAACAAACCCTTTATACTCCAATTGGCTTCTGGTTATAGAATTATACCACAGCAACAGTAATCTAACTAGGACAAAAATTTATGACAGGAAAGTGGGGTATTGTGAGAGATCTGCCCATAGACTTTGGGGAGGGTTGGAGAAGGACTTGGGAATTCGGGGCTATAAAACCATTTGAATGTTCAAAGTTTGGTGAGCTGTTCTGTGGGGTCTTGGAAGATTGGAATACTAAGAGAAATGCTAGACAATATATGTAGTACCCAAATGACTCTTGAACTACTATATTCAGCTGCCAGCAGGAGGTACAACCTTGGTCACCTCTGGCAAGCAGCCTTTGTATTCTGACAGGATAGAGGCCTGGCTTGTGAAGTCTCAGAGGGAAGCAACTACTCTAACAGGCCAACAATCTGTTTTGTTTGGTCAGGTGGAGCTGAAGAATCAGCTGTGATTAGAGACCAGAACCATTAAGGTGAAACCTTTGTGTTGCTGGTCAGTTCCAGTTAAGAAATCAGTGACGATTAAGAAGAGACCAGCAGCATTGAGGTCCTGAAATCTTCTGGAAAGTGTTCTCTTGAATACACAGCATAGAAAAGCTGTGTTCCATAGGTGGCCAAGGTTGTACCTCATGCTGGCAGTAGAACATGGTATTGGATGAGTAGTCCAGGTGGTTCTTGCTTTGACGGCATGGGGCAGAGCAGTTATAGGGAACATCCAATGGTTTACACTGGGAAAAGCCAGGAAAGGCCATTGGTGAAGTTTCAGCTGCAGTAGCAATTGAGCCTCCAAGAACTTAGGTTTCAAATAAAAATGTTGACGTTTGTTGACATCATCAGAGCCAAGGAGAAGCTATTGCTGAAAGCGCAGTCCAGTTGCCACAGAGATTCATTTTGAAGATGTCAGTACCATGGAATGACTGTCAAGAACAGTAGCATTAAGGAGTAAAGCAGGTCTGAACCTAAAAGACAAACTGTCTGTGTCTTTTAAAGGGTGGGGCCGGAGAAGTGACCCAGGCCCTTTGGAGTAGCCCAGAAGATTGTGAGTGAATCTTTGATACTGGACATCTTTTAGGACTGTGCCCTGGTTCTTCCCTCTTGAAGTAAGAAGTTGTTTAACATGTTTTTTATTATATTGGAGTCCACAGTTGTTGAGTTAGAATTTTAAAAGAGACTTTGTTGTTTTCTTTTTTTAAACAAAACAAAAAAATAAACAGACTTTGGATTTTTAAAGAGACTTAGTTTTACAATGCTTCAATTTAAAAAGACTGTGAGACATTATAGTCACCAAACAAATAAATTTGGTTTTGTTTTTATCTATTTTTTTTTCAAATTCTAAGTGGTTCAACTGTATATTTCCCCTGAAAATATAAAGCAGTATACAATACTTACCTTTAAAAATTTTCTAGAATAAACAAGAAATATATTCCATTTGTCTGTTATTAGACCTTTGAGAGGTTAAAATCATTGTTAAGCCCATGAGGCATAATTTCAGAAACCGAAGACTCAAGTGAGCAAAGCCTTTTAATGCACACCTTTTTGAGAACCCTGCCCATTAAGGTCACATTCTACCAGGTTCAGATAGCTCCATTGAATTCTGTGCAAAATTGATGACTATGTTTACCAGCAATGTTTCCCCTTCTATGACCTTGTATGAGGAGTCAGAACACCCCCCCCCACACACACACATTCTCTACCTGGGGACCTTAAAGATCAATGTCCTCTTTCCCAGTAAGAGCCTTTCTATCAAGTACCTGGAATTCCTGGAATGCCTCTCCATACAATAATGAGGTCACAGCACTTTAAACTGTAGCCAATGATTTTATTCACTCTGACAACTCCTTCCCAATCTCCAAGGCTTATATATACAGCCCTTGGTCACCCCAATTAAATTATATGCACAAAAACTGTTTCACTAAAGATAGTTTAAGGGATCCATTTCATTGAGTATGGTCTAACAGAACTGTAACACTAAAAATCCTCTGAGAAGGTCTTCCACAGAGAAGCACCCTAGGCCCCACCATCCCCAACCCTGCCCACTCACTCCTAGCTGAATTCCCATTCATCTTTCTGGATTGGGGTACAACAGTGCCTGAGGGAGAAAACGGAGGACAGAGTATACCCAGAACCATAGCTATTCACCAACACTCAGAACACACACCTCACTCATAAGGAATATTTTTTCTTTTCTTTTTTTTTTTAACAGAAACATAAGATAATATATTTCAGTTGTTATAAAATGTGTGGCCATGCCGGGCGGTGGTGGCGCACGCCTTTAATCCCAGCACTTGGGAGGCAGAGACAGGTGGATTTCTGAGTTCAGGGCCAGCCTGGTCTACAGAGTGAGTTCCAGGACAGCCAGGACTACACAGAGAAACCCTGTCGCGAAAAACCAAAAAAAAAAAAAAAAAGATGTGTGGCCATTACAATGGCAATGGTAAGTTCATACAAAAGGTTACATTCAAACTTAGGGCTCCAAATCTGAAGGCTATTCTTTTAATTTTTTTGTATTTATTTATTTTTATTGGATATTTTATTTATTTAAAATACAGATAATACAGATGTCATCTCCTTTCCCCATTTCCCCTCTCTAGAACCCCCTATCAATAAAAATGGGGGAGAGGCAGAGAGCCTTTGGGACTGCTTGGCAAGAATCTGACATGGACCAAGGACAAGGAAATGGGCTGCTTGGCAGGAATATGACATTGGCCAAAAACAAAAATGTAGGCTTCAGAAAGGGATATTTTTCTAGAGAGTTTTAACAAAGAAAATCCAGACTCTTATTATAGAGAAAGTCATTAAAACATTCTCACTTATTTCTCTAGAAGAATGAGTAAGTGTAGTCACTATAGTATTCTATGTTAGGGATGTAAAATATTTTAAAATATTGCATATAAATAAGCATCATATATGTCCTTCTTATATTTATATAAAATAATATACAAAACCAGTAATGTTTATGCTATATAGTAACAGTATATGTAAAATACATTTAATTAAAAAGTATAATCCATCTGTGGATGAGTAGATATGCATACAAATATTGAGAATAACACCTGAAGAAATATACACAGAAACCACAGGAGGGGATAAAGAGAAAATTGTTATTAAGATTAAGATTGATATTAAGACAAAGGAGATTAATTTCACTCTTAACATTTCAATTGATAATATAACTTGTATATTATTATATAGTGTTTTCCTCCAATATTAAAAATAATTTCACCTTGAATGGAAAGATTTTAAGATACAGGACATAAAAACGAGGAAGTAAAGCACCACCAAAAACAACAAAAGACGCAAAATGTTCTAAGGGGAAATGTAATACTCCATTCTGCAGAGCAGGTTCTTAGAATCAGAAGTAAGCAATGCAAAATAGCTTTAGGAAGTCTCTGAAACTGACCAGCTTCACTAGGCCCCTCCTTCCCAGAGAGTATGCAAACAGTAATAACTGCGGACGATTACTCTAGATAAGATGAGCTGCTTAGAACAGACTCAGTTTGAATTGCCTTGAAGAAGCAGAAACCAGAAGTCCTGACTTTGAAGAAACAAAAGACCAGCAGAGATATCTGGAAGAGGCATGGGTCAATTGCGCTACCAGGAAAGGACACTATCAAAGCTGTTGAGTTGCTGACAGGCTATGCAGTATGCTCCAGATAGGCAGTTTTTGTGAACTGTCATTCATGCTGGGATTAGCTTTGCTGATACTATTTTGTCTTTGAGTTACTTTTCTCCTGTATGCAATCCCTTATTCACATTCCTCTAACCCAGTAAAACTTATTGCTTTACCAAGTAGTATTTGATGTTATCCCTACACTGGTCCCTTTTTGTTGTTGTTGTTGTTGTTGTTGTTGTTGTTGTTGTTGTTGTTCTGGGGTGATCTGGGGTTTGTTTATGTCACTATAGAAAAAAAGTCTATCACTCAATAATGTGTTTTTTTGATATATAAAAAATTGATTTAAACATACAGCATTTATGTAAGAGGCAGTGTATTTTGGAATCTATTACCCACCATGTAACCCTACACACTCAAAAGAATAATAGTAATCATTTTATGAGATTATAAATTATAAAATTATAAGGCATTTGAAGGGTATCAATCTATCTATCTATCTATCTATCTATCTATCTATCTATCTATCTATCTGGGACCAATGTAGGGAGATCAAGACATATATATATATATATATCTTGTCTCTTTTATTTAAGATTTATTTTTATATATGTGAGTTCATTGTCACTACTTTCAGACACACTAGAAGAGTTCATCAGATCCCATTACAGATGATTGTAAACCACCACGTGGTTGCTGGGAATTAAAATCAGGATCTCTGGATGAGCAGTCAGGGCTCTTAACTGACGAACCATCTTTCCTGCCCTGTTTTATAATATTTAGTAATGGCTTTTATTTATTCATATTTATATACATTTTCTATTTCTTTCTTTTTTTTTCTTTACTTACTTACTTATTTACTTACGTACCTTACAGGTCCTTTGTACATATATCATGGCTTCCAATCTTATTTGTCATGGGATTCCTGTATGGGCAAATATGGTATCTCTGCATGTATATGTTTTTCTTGTGCTTTTTCCTTGTGATATTCCAATTTCTTTGTTTTTATTTTGTCTTATTTTATTATATTCTTTAGATGCCTGTTTGTTTTCCAATGAATGAAATTAAAAGGTTGCAGATTTAAACATGGGGATGATGGGAAAAGTTTTAGAGGATCTGGATGAAGAACCACAATCAGAATATAACATGAAGAAAATCTATTTTTAATTTAAAAAAAGAAAGAAAGAAAAAAAGTAATCTTTAAAGTGAAGACTCCAAAGAACAGTAAACTTTTCATTAAATAACCATTTGGATAGAAATAATTTTTATCGATTCAACACGTTATAATTTAAAAAATATTATCATATATATATACATATATGTTTATTTTGTGTACATAATAAAGAGTTCTGGAGTTGGGGGTATGGATCCTTGGTAAAATTCTTTACAGTCAAATATGATGATCTAAGTTGGAGTTTCTACCATCCATCTAAAAAACCATATGCTCTACAAAAGCTAAAATCCTAGAGCTGGGGAGGTGAAGTTTGCTCTCCAGCGAATCTAGCCAATAACTTAGGGTCAGTGAGAAAGCTTATTTCACAAAAAGAAGATAATATGTAATGGAAGCAATTATGGAAGTCACCAACATCATCTCTTGGCATCTATATACACATGTGAATACATACACACACACACACACACACACACACACACACACAAGAAAAATCCTGCTGCCCAATAGGGGTCCGGGGTTCCAGGCTTATACTTGACCAAGCACCCAGCTGCTTCTCACAGCCCACTGCCCCACACCTAGGAGCACATAGGGAGGGACCCATGTCTTCAGCTGTATATGTGGAAGAGCATGGCCTTGCTGCCATAGATAGGAGAGAAGGCCATTGGTCCTGAGATGGATGGATCACCCAGCATGGGAGAATTCAAGAGAGGGGAGGTGGGAGTGGGTGGGTGGGAGCACATCCTCATAAAAGCTGGAGTGGGGGAATGGAATAGGGGGTTTGTGGGAAATGAGGAAAGGGGATAACATTTTAAATGTAAATAAAATATCCAATAAAAATTAATTTTAAAAAATAAGGTTCTTTAAATATGCATGTCTTGGTTTTGGTTTCTTAGGTGCTAATACTTGAAGGATTCAACAGATGGTTATTATGCTGTCTTCTAGGCATGTACTTTTTAAACATGTAGACTTGTTTCATGTTTATTTTCTGAATTCTAAAGTCTTGGTTTGTATTATTTTTTTGGATTGTATGTTCTTTGAGAGAATAGGCAATGTCTACTCTTCTGTAAGTCTTATTCAATATAAAAGCAAGAAAATATAGATAAGAAATCAATTTTATTTTCAAGTCTAACCTGCCTAACTCAATAGCTATAAACATTGAAGCAAAGACCTTTACTATCCTTGATCTTTGATTTGAAATTTTTGATGATAAGTAATGACTTCCAAGGCTCCAATAGCATATGGAGAAATAGTATATTAATATATGAAAATGCTTAAAGCAATTTAAAGTGTCTTAAATTATAAAACATCCAAAGAACAAGAAAACATAGGCATATTGTCTTTGTATTATCCCTTGACAATGATAAGCAAAAATTTTATTACTTGTTTTTTGAGTTTCTATTGCTGTTCTGCCTAGAAACGCTTTTAATAGGCATACCTGTAAGGTTTATTTTCTTCTTTCCTTTGGATGCCCAATGAAATGTCACCTTATCAGGGAGGTGTCCTCCCTCTGACATCCTATATCAATTAGCAGAACTCACAAGGGCATCTCCCATCTCTCTACCATGTGTTATTTTACATTAACAACTGAAGCATTATCAACTGACAGAGGTGTCTAGACTTCTTAAAAATGAATACTCCCTTTCTAATGCACAAGAAATTGGATTTAATTAACAGTCCTTTGCATCTTTCACCCTTAGAAGAGTGTGTGACATGATAGGTGCATAGCAAATCTTTACTGGGAGAACTAACAAACTTAGATACTTTAAGAGGGATCTTTGGCTTAAAAAATTATAAACACTAAAACTATGATTTTTTTATGAAAATCACAAATTTTATATAGCCAGTCATCAATCATTTTATCAACTCTATCCATACTAGAGTATTCATTTTATAAGGTTTTACATTTATCAATAAAATACTGAAAATGCATAATTTGTTTAAAATTTTTATTAAAATTTATTGATGCAATTTATTGAAAAATATAAGAATGCTTACTGAAACAATATTAGTTAATTCTCAAGTCATATCACAATATGTACAAATACAGCAAAGATCTGAATATCTGTATATGAGCATGAGAGTACCCTTTTGTATGTACCATCAATCTCTGTATCAAAATTAGGCAAACTATTTGCCCAGTGAATTTAGACTCTCACAGAAAACATTAATAACAAGGAAAGACTTATTCTTATGTTACCTAGCTCCCTTTAAATGTCACACATAGCAGGAATGCACTACTGTATAAGTCTGGCAAGTTGTTTTGTCAACTTCACACAAATTGGAATTATTTATTTAGTTTGTTTGAAGAGGCAACTCAGTTGAGAAAATGCCTCCATCAGATTGCCAGCAGCCAGTCTGTAGGATATTTTCTTTATAAGTCATTGATGTAGAAAGGCCAGGTCTATGGGGAAGGAAGATAGTAGTCTGGGATGGTATAAGAAAGCAAGCTGTGCAAGTTATGGAGAGCAAGCTAGAAAACTTTGGTTTCAAATCTTTTGTTCAGGTTCTTGCCCTGGTTTCCCTCAGTGCTGTAAACCAGGATATGTAAGACAAACAAACCCATTTCTCCTCAAAATTGCTTTTAAATTATTGTGTTTTATCCCAGCAATAGAAACCATGGCTAATATAGTATGTATTCCAAACCCACTTACAAAACTTTGTATTTTATATCTTTAATTTGCTCATATTTCAAAAGAGTGGAAAATTGCCACAGACACAACATGTAAATTAGATAACAATTCCAACTGAAATTTCACCATGAATAAGAATTTCTTTATTCATCAGAGCATTTTCAGAAGACAATTGCTGAAATCACCAATATTGATTAGGTAATAGTGCTAAGAACACTAGGAACAAAGTATTAACTGATAGTTAAGCAATCTTAATCTACTGCTTTTTGAATTGAAAACAAACTTTTTGACAAAAGTATACCATCTCACCAACAAAAGCAATTGTAACATTTCAGCTGTATCTTTATATTAAAATACCAACCTTTCTAAAACTAAGTGTATAGGCAAGGTTTGAAGTAATATAATCTGCATATGCTTATTTTATTTTTCTAAGGTGCATTAGATAAATTCCTTCCAATGCATCTGAGGTGAATTTTTTAGTACATGATAGATACAGGTAGCATTTATCTAAACATGAGTCCTTTGAAAGCATACATACACCCCAATACCTACAGTCTAGATAAATCACAAACTGCATAAGGAATATGAAACTATGTCTTTGGGAGTTAATCAAAGTTTAAAGAGGTCAATAGGTTAACCTCAAAATTAAACTTCAAATCTATTGTTCTAAAGAACACAGAACAGACTTGAGTAATGAGAACAATTGAATTGAATTCAATAAAGGAGATAGGATGCATTTTCAGCATAACAAGAGAACTCACAGCACCTTAAGCTTTATGTAATAATTTCAAACTACAAATACTGTGCAGATGTGTGACGTTACACAAAGGCGAACTGAGAATAGTGAGTGGATTTAGGGGGATTATGCTTATACAGAATAAAGAGGGATTATATAATCTCTTTATATATCTATATATGGATATTTCTATATATATCTATATCTAGTTTAGGTATCTATCAATATGTAAGTGTTTGTCTCCTCAACTCCAGTGAGTTTCTGTGGCTAAAGTTAACAAAAAAGTGTCCCAAAGGATCTTAAATTGTTAGTGTTCATAGAAAGAAGGTTATCTATGACAAAAGTGTTTACCTACAACTTCTCAAACCTAAATGTCTATGGGTTAAGTAAAACTATGTACTGTATATCTAGAAATATAACATGTGCAATCTAGGTGGTTATTTTGGAAGCTGGGGCTTTGTTGGTTTTGTGGTTTGGTTTTTTAATGAAAAAATATGACTATTAGTTTATTGAATAAGATTTTAAATTGTCAGCAAAATGTGGGATGTTTTATACTTGTCCTCACTTAATAGAAGATTAGCTTTTGTATTTAATAAAGCAATTAAAAAAGCACAGGCTGGGATTATTATACATATATTATAAATATTTCTTTCACTGATATATTTTCATAGTATTTCAAAACATTTACATTCTAATAATGAACTAAACGTTACAACATCTTTTTAACTAAGTGCTATTAGATGGTTTCTAAGGTATATTGCATGAGAACCTGATAAGGTAATTGTCTGACTTTTGGGTTTACTGCTGTGCACAGATACCATTATCAAGGCAACTCTCATAAAGGACAACATTTAATTGGGGTGGCTTAAAGGTTTAGAGGTTCAATCCATTATTATATAGATGTTAACATGGCAGTAGCCAAGAAGGTATAGTTTAGGAGTTGATGAAAGTTCTACATCTTGTTCAGAAGGCAAACAGGAGAAGACTGATTTCCAAGCAGCTAGGACAAAGGTCTTAAAGCCAACACTCACAGTGACACACTTTCTCTCAGAAGGCCATAACAACTCCAACAAGGCCACACCTCTTGATAGTGCTACTCCCTGGGCCAAGCATATTCAAACCACCACACTCCACTATCTGGGCCCTATAGGCTTGTTCAAACACATGAGTGTATTGGGGCCATACTTAGCCACAGCATAAAACAAAATACATCCAATCTGATTTCAATAGACCCCATAGTCTATAGCAGTCTCAATAATGGTAAAAGTCATAAGTTCAAAGTTTCTTCTGAGATGCATCCAATCAATAAACTGTAATTTTTAAATCAATACTGGAAACCAGCTGGGTAAACTCCAAACTCCATGTTTCCATGTCAAATGTCAAAGGTTTTGGCCTTCAGATCAACAAGTCCTTTCATCCTTATTGTCTGCTTTGGTAGATCTGGCACTCATTACCAACAAATTTCAATCTCTTGGGCTGCTTCTACTCTCTGTTAGTAACTTTTCTTGAAAGGTACCCCATGGGTTTGACATTTCTAACATTTTGGGGTATCCAAGACAACTTCACCTTTGTAACTTCTTATTCAAATATCTGAGATCAACACATAATTTCTGGGCTCTTCCAAAGGACTCCAGTCACATCTACCGCTCTGCACTCTGCAGCATTCTAGACTCTGGTTAACTCCACTTCACTCTTGCTGCTATTCCTGCTGATCATCCCATGGCACTGGCATCTCCAATACACTGGGGTCTTCTACTGCAAATACACTTCACCAATAGCCTCTCATAGCTTCCCTCATGGTGCCAAACTTCAACTTCTTTAAATGATCCATACAGTCCTGGGCCATTAACTGCAACTGAGGTTGCATCTTTCTGGTCCTCTCACAGTGCCAACCTTCAGCTGCTCTCTATGATCCCTTCATACCTTTAAAACTAGTACCACCTGGATGAGTCTTACATACTACCAAGTCTAGCTGTAGCAGGAGGTTCAGCCTTGACTCTTTGGAACACAGTTTCTTTGTGCTCTCAGAAAATACTTCCCAGATTTCACCTCAGTGATGCTGATCTCTTTTTAATCACCACTAATTTCATAGCTCCAGCTAACCAGCATCAATTTCCCCAGTAGTTCCTTCCATTCTTAACTCTAAGTCCAAAGATACATAGCTGAAGCTGTTGCATTCTTTTGCTTACTGGGGCTGCAACATGAGACCCTTTACCAGATTTCTGTTTTTCAACTCCCTCACTGCCTAAGCTTGTCTGTGCTGGAACTTGTTCTGTAGATTGACCTTCAACTCAGAGATCTGCATGTCTCTGTCTCCTGAATGCTATGATCAAAATCATGTACCACAGCACCTGGGCTTAAGCTTTTCTCTACTTGGAACTTGTGCTATACTAGGCTGGAGTTGAACTCAGAGATCTGCTTGTCTATGTCTCCTGGGATTACGAGTGCTTATCACCATGCTTGGATCTAAGCTTAGCTGGATAGAATTTTGCCCCAAAGTCACCAGTCCCTTAATTGTTTATTTCACACATAGGACTCAGCTATGTGTGATTTCAAGTCCTGATGCTTTACTATTACTTGAATCATACACTTTCTACTTTCCCTTTCTCAGATTGCTTCTTTTCATTAAAACGCTCTTCATAAGTGTGAAGTTTGGTAACCACACAATAGAATCTATACCAGGCTGTTATGAATCTTCCTTTGTCAAAGTAATTAACCTAAATCTCTTAACCTTAGCTTCAGGAAGACACTTCTGAAAATGGCAAAATTATTGAAACATTAATAAAAGTTTTGTTGTACTTGAGGAGTGACTATGAGGATGTAACTACACATCTATGACTCATTGGGAGGGTATTTTATCTCCTGGTCATTTTGTTCCAGTGCTCCCTGGCAATAAGTAATTTCTCATCTCTTCACTGAATAAAAATCATTGAGCATGTTCTTTATCTTCCAACTAAAATTAAATCAAATAGCATAACAATACAACTTAATAATTACAATAGGGTCATAATCTCTATGACCATTTCTTCTCATTGCACGTGTGTGTGTGTGTTGGGGGGGGTTGTAGGTGTGTGGGTGTGTGTGTCTAATCTCATAAACACTTTTATAGTTTCTCTCTGATGTTGTTCTTAGGAGTATTGGAAATTGACCACAAAGCTGGACAGTGTGGTGGGACATTGCTCAGAGCCTTTAGCAATGATTTGAAGTATTTTGTTTTTGTTTTCAGCTTTATAAGTAAAATGAAAACCCTTTGTAACCATAATTTATCTTTTGGTTCAAGAACTCTCTAGACCTTCAGCATGATAATAAGGCATAGTAAATAACTTTTCCAATGGTGTGATTTATATATATATATTTTTTAATATATGAGTTTTTAAATGGCTAGTTGTTTTTGTAAAACTTTGGATTTTTATCATTCAAGGAGTAACTGTGAAATAATACTTTTGAGAACCTCATGAGTGATTAACTCAGGTAATAGTCAGGGTTTACAATAATTGTTTTTGAGATGTCATTTGTGTTCTTTGCTCTTGCATTGATATGGTTTCATCTGGGCATAGCTCCAGAATGTATTATTATGTTCCTCTTGGCTGTTTGATAGTTGAAACAATTGACTCACCTTGAGAAAACATCTTTAACATCTATATTTCCACATGGAACTCTGAAAATTAGTTTTATAAAAATAATGGTCATAATATAAACAAAATATAAATAATCATTATTGGCTAGAAATTACTTGCAATCATAGTCTAAATACAACTTTTGAGATCAGTTGACTGTATTCTATAATTTTAAAAATAAGGCCGTTTTAGAAATGGTGCCTTTGTGAAAAATTCTGTGTAGAAAATAAGTGAATGTTCTTATTTCTTACTCATGATTTTGCTTAATTTATATAAGGCTGTCTTATGTGATATTGGATAATATTTTATAATATTTTTCTAGAAGACTTTTGTACATTTTATGTTATTTTTATTGAAAATACATTATTTTCTCACATAATACATCCTAATTATGGTCTCTCCTTACTTCACTCCTCCCAGTTCCTCTCCCCTGTCTGCCATGTGACAATAACTATGACATAGGAATTTGACAAGACAAGCAAACAGAAAGAAAAGCACCAAGTCTCTAGAATCAGGAACCATTAGGTTTTCTTTTGTTATATTACATACTATTTTCTAGAATAATTTTGAATAGAGAAATGAGGAAATCTGATTATTAAAAATGTATAGATGGAAGCTGTTGTGACAGCCCTGAGAAGATAGGAGGATCTCTGTGAGTTTGAGACCTGTCTGATCTACATGTCCTCTCCTGGACAGCCTTGGCCACACAGTGAGACCTTTTCTTAACAAAAAAAAAAAAAAATACAGGTGTAAATGAACTTATGAACATGTTTGTTCCTTCTCCAAACATTTTCATTTCAATTGAGTAAAATTTTTGTTTTCATTTTTACTAAAAATGACTTAAAAATCTATATTCAGAACAGTGAGTTCATATATATGTTTCATAGCTTCCAAACATACCTACAGTAATTTCTCTTAGCTTTCTCTAACAACATCATTACAAAGAGACTTAGTTGTGTATACCTTTCATCAGACATTAGAGACTGTTCTCAACTGTCACAACAATAATGAATTTGTATAAGTCTGGTGGCTTCAAAGGACAACAAAAAGTTCTCTCACAGGTTTGGAAGGAAGAGTCTGAGCTCTCTGGAGGCTGTGGTATAGAGGCTGTGAGGCATGAACCTGTGAGGCATGGTCTTCTCTTGCCTTTTCAAGCTCCAGTGGGACTTATTCCTCTAGCTTCTGCATGTGTCTTTATATGTCTCTGCTCTGTTGTGACCCGCACAATCGTCTCGCTGGCAAGAACGCACGCAGGCACCAGGATCCTTCTGCAGCAACTGTTTATTACCATGTGATGAGGAAGAGAGAGAGAGAGAGAGCCAAGATGGCGCTGCTTTATATACACCCTAGAGTGGCGTGGACATATTTGATTGGCTGCTTGCTCAAACCCCGTATGACATCCCGGGTTAGGCGTTGACATGGCGAGCCTTCACCACTTGCACATGCGCAATTTTACTTGTTTACTCACGAGTGCCAGTGCCAGTGCCATGTTCCAATGGTGGATGCTGTCACCATTTACCGTGTCTCTCCACACTCTGTCTCTCTGTTTTCTGTGTTAAAAAGGGTACATGTTTTACATCTGATGCCTGCCTGAGATTATCTAGAATAGTCTCATAGTAGAATTTAATTACATCTGCAAAAGTCTCCTTTCAATGCAAGCCAAAATTTACAGGACTTCAATTTTAGAATATAGCAAATATATTTGTGGAAGTTATTATTCAGTCCACTGGTCTGACTCCTAAAGTCTAGACTGATCATAGGAAGATCAATAGCTTATGGAACAAGGAGCTCAAGTGGCATCTATATCCAGCTCTTGTCCTTATTTGCCACCATAAAACATGCAGTATAGTCTGAATAATAGTGACCTATGTGTTATAGATTGAAAAAAGGGTAGAATTAACATCTGTTTTATTGTAAATTGCATATTAAATTTAGCTACAGTGATTTTCAAAATGAATAGTAAAATTATCATATGCTTTATTTTAGTGTGTTCTCCTAAGACTTCACTGTCTCATAAAGAGACATCTAGATTGTAAATGCCTTTTCGGTAGCAAACATCTGATATATATATATATATATATATAAAGTTATTGACTGCAAATTGTTTCTTAATTTTTTTTACAGTTGATAACTGATCCTGAGGATTCTAGGGGGTATTTGCATTTGGCTTGGCTGTGCAATGCATGTATTGTAGGTTATTCTTGCAACTGTGGATTTGACAGCTTTATGAAGACTCACTGAGGTGTTCTTTCAAGTAGAGTCAAGTTGCTACTTGTTATCAGCCATTTGCTCTGAAAGGCTCCAGTTTAGTCAGTTTCTTTTCTCCTTTTCGATGTCTCTTTTTTCTCCATGAGAAAAACTGGGTCTTCTAGTTACTTTGTCCCAGGCAATTTTTCTAAAAACATTAATTCAGTTACAGGAGGACCTTAGGTGCAAAATAGGTGAAATATTACTTCAAATTGATCTCTATCTTCTTGGACAGCAATGCATGGTTGTTTAATAAAATCTCAGCTTTGAGGTTTAAGATAATTGCTATTTCCTCCAAATTTACTATGCTGGGTAGAACCTAGAGTCTCACGGTTAACTATTTTTCTTCCATTTAGCTAAACCATAAGATACATGTTTTAGCCAATGCTCATTGGTTAAAAGTGGATCTCACCTTGCCCGGTTCATTTGAGTAAGCTATTCACAGCTCCATTTTCTTAGTTTTACATTTTTAAGTTTTTATCTGTGGTTTCAGTTGAAAACACAATTTCGTAATATAAAGAAAATAAATTACATAATCCTTTTTGTGTTTATATAAAATATAGAGTGCCTAATGATTTGTTTACAGACAATCTAAGAACATTCCATTGTCAATGGGTTGTGAACTGACATACAGAAAATGTATGTGGGTGTGTGTGGGTATACCCATGAGTCTATGTATAGTCATTCATGAGAATGTGTGCATCAAATGGATAAACAAAACATAGTTTTGTGACATTATGGTCATGGCTTCAAGATCATGTTAATCATATACCAAAGCAGCACTAGCTATGATAACAAATGAAACATTATATTGTTTCATTCAGATTAGATCAAGACTGTTGATATCTCTACCATCATGTGATTATGTAAGAGCATAAAATTACTCTAGAGTTTGATATGAGTATATGACTAAGGGAATTAAGAACAACATAAAATCCTGCCAGAAACTTATCATGTATAGCTTGCTTGCTGAATTTTATATGCAAAGCACCAAAAAGTGGATTTCCTGAGGTCTTTGAATACAACTGATATTTCCTGAACATCATGAAGATTTTATGGCCTTGTTTCCCTAGGGTGGCTACTGGATATCTCCTTTTGAGAAACTACAATTTTCAGACACTTACCCTAATAGAATGATTCTGTGGTGTTTACAGGGTTCATGGCAAGATAGAAATTACAGATTCAGTTGAGATTTTAGAGTCTACCATAAAGGTATGAAGATTCCAAACCTAAAACTAAGATACATGGTGGAGAACCCAAAGGCAATGGATGCTATAGGACAGCTACAATAGTGTCACAAATAATCTCTTTCCTAGTAGCAACGTTTAGATCTTAAGCATGAAGTTAATCTGTCTTTGAGATTCACATGGATTTGACTCAATAATACATTTGTATTCTGGGAAAATAATTAGTCTCCTTTTGGATTTCTTTGCATTCTTGGGACTGTAAATTATTGTTGGAATAGTTACAAACACAGGAGACACCTAGTCCTCTGTGTTAGACTCTTATTACCCTTGTAAGAAATCTTCAGAAATTTGACCACTTCACGTAGCACAAACTCATAATTTTACTCTTTTGGAATTTGATGTCTTACAGGTCTTTGGGGATTATAGGTTAGGTGATCATGATTGGCTCAGATCTAGTGTCTGCTTTTGAAATATAAGCTGAACTTAGTCACCAATGCATATATCAAGATTTCCCTGTATTTCCTACTTGGAATAAAATCTAAGATGAACCAGAATAGCACAAAGAAAATGTTGTATTGTCTTTCAAATGTGTGACTAAATCTTTCAAGAATGGCAGAAAGAGATAGAGATAGAGGTAGAGATAGAGAGCAAATGAGTGTGCATGCATGTGTGTATGTGTGTGTGTGTGTGTGTGTGAGAGAGAGAGAGAGAGAGAGAGAGAGACAGAGAGAGAGACAGAGAGAGACACAGAGAGAGAGAAACTAGATTCTAGATTCTTGATGATATCACCTAGTCACTGGGTAAAGACTGGAACTGACTTCTTATTTATTGAGATAACAAATGTTTCTCTTGCTCAGTCTTCTTATTTGATATTCTGCATATGCTTTTAAAACAGAAAAAAATACTACAAATGTCTACCCAAACAGATGACCAAAAATGCACTACATAAAATGTAAATGTATAACTAGGAAATTCAATAATCTTATGAAATATGATAAATTATATATAATTATGGCATATAATATTAAATTCAGAAAAAAATCAATATGTAAATTTTTAATACATTTGGTGATTCACAATTTCTAGCACCCAAGGTAACAATTTTTTTTTCATAGACTTTAACCTTTCATTTGACAGCAAAATAGCAATTCTTGCTTTTGCTTGCACTATTTTAGTAACAAACATTGAATTTAGTTTCCTCAGATAGAGCTATTGCTATTTCAGCATATATTTTTATTGTTATTCTTCTTTATAATGTTAAATGGTAACAGGGCAACTTTGATTATCATTTGCCCCGTTGCCCTTACTTACCCTGTGCTCCCAGTAATTTCTGTCTCATCCTTCCAACCACTTCTTTCTTTATACTGCCTTTTCCCCTCCCCTGGGTTCCACTTTAGAAAGGAAGCATTCAATGCTTGTCTAATAGAATGTGATTTATTCACCTAAAATGAAGCCGAGGTGGATATATTTCACTGCCAATGAAGTTGCTTCATTTTTTTCTGTACAGCTAAATAATACTGTTCTGTGCTGATATTTATTATTATTTGTCTGCTGCTATGTTCCTAGGCAGATTCCTTAATCTGACGGTGACAGGTCAAAGCCTGTTAGGTGGACATGTGCAGTGCACTAAGCTGCACCTCTGGTCATGGAAGGAGAGTCTCTGAGAAGTTTCAAGGACAGATTGCACTCTCACTGCTTAGAAACGAATGGTGGGAACCCAGCAGAGCATGGTGAATTAAACCCATTCCCATAAAGAAAGCACACAAGACTGTTGAGTTTGTTTGTAAAGTATATCTGGCAAATTCTGCAAACTGGAATGTAAAAATGCGGTTCAGTAACTTGCAGCTTCTCATCCTCCAGTAGGAGCAATGTCACTGACACAGTCTCACAGTTAACACACTGTGGGTTATAAAGCAAAACTTGGTCCTTACAATGCCTTATTGCATGCATGAATATGAATATGAATATATATATGTTTATATGTATATTATATTTATATATGTAAGTTTATATATGTAAGTTTATATACATAAACCTTATACATCTTAGATTTATATATGTATAAATCTAACATTTATGTATGTGTGTATGTGTGTGTATATATATACATATATATACACACACATATATATATATAATATATAGTCATATGCATGGATATATACATACATATATTTTTCATGTTCCTTATCTCATTAATCTTTCCTGGAGTTTTCTACTTTTGTGTTATGTAAAGGAAAACTTTGCTCAGCACATGAATAAATGTATGCAATTTACTTCTAGGTCTTTTATGAGATTTTAGTAAAAGTGCAATTTACTTTTAAAATAAAGTAAAAGTAAAAACATCTATATTTTATTCGATTTTTTTTATTTTTGATTTAGAGGCTTCATTTGTTTGTTTCTAAAGAGGAGTAGCTATGCAAAAATCTATTCTTTTAACTTTTGGACAGGAAAGCGTAGTCACCAACTATCCCTGTCATTTCTCTTTCCCTCTGTTTCTCTCTCTTTCTCTCTCTCTCCCCCATTATATTATTATCTACACAGAAACACACATGCATTCATACACATGCACACACACACACACACACACACACACAAATACATAGTATGTAAAGTGTAGAGAAGTACAACCTTCTGTACCTAATACTCATCTAGATTCTCTTACAACAGAATCAACACCTTATTAAGTTACCATGACAATGCTGAGAATTGTGCATTCTACTTTTTTGCTTTACTAGCAATGAGTTGACTCATGTAAGGCAACTTCATGTGGAAGTAGAAAGGTCATATTTTATACTTATCTTGCTGAATCCAAACCTTGTATTTCAAAGTACCTCATCCTCAGAATGACCCCACTTTTTTAGAGCCAGTTCATTGTACAGGATCAGCTTAAGTTGAGTTTAAATATAAAACAATGTTAACTTTTTCCAAGATAAAAATTGATATTCCTAAGTAAGTATGTGTTGAATCTTAATTTCCCTAGTAAGTAGTAGGAACAATGTTTATACCTCATTTTAATTTTGTGTCTTTACAAATATTAGATGCTATTGAAACAAATACTTTTCACTGTCAAGAGTGCATTTGATTTATTATTTTAAAAATTCTTTATCCTTGAGAATTTCTTATAAGTATGAAATGAAATAGGATCAATTTCCTAATTCTTGCTATAATCCAACATGTACTCCTCTATGATCTATAGTCCATTCCTGAAGTCTGCTTTTATAGTGTCTCAGTAATTGTTTTACTGCTGTATAGGGTCACCATGACTAAGCAAATCTTATTATAAAACAGATTTAACTTGAGACTTGCTTACAGTATCTAAATTTTACTCCATTTTCATGGCAGGAAGCATGGCAGCATGAAGGTGGATATAGTGCTGGAGAAGTAGCTGAGTATTCTGTATCCTGTTCTGCAGGCAGTAGAAGAGGGACTGATCTTGGCATTGGATTTTAAAACCCAAAGCCCAGCTCCAGTGACACACTTTCTTCAACAGGCCATATCTATGAATCCTTCTAATCTTTTCAAATAGTTCTACTCCTCGTTGATTAATCATTCAGATGTAAGGGCCTATGGGGGCCAGTTCTATTCAAAACATTATAGTTGGCATCATGTGGAAATAGATGGGTTTGACTCATACCTCAGGGGAAATAGTGCCTAGAACAGAATACTTCTCTGCCAATTAAATAGCAAATGGCTAGGTTTGAAATCTAATCCCCAAACCTGTGGCACAGCATTCTTTGTAGGACTATGGTTTTTATTTATTTTTTAAACTTTGTTTTCTAATGAAATATTTTCTAAATAGAATCAAAATTAAAATATTTATATTTTTATTATATTTTAACCATAAGCAAGCATATACACTGTGACTAAAGAAACCTTTTGCTGTATCCTCTGTCTAAGCTTGTATTTTTTACGTCTAAAATTTTGCTAGTGAATTTACATGTTTCAGTCTTTTTTCTATTTTCTTGGGGGGAGGGTGTATCTTAGATTGTTTTCTGTTGCTGCAATGAAATACTACAGACTGGGTAAATCATAACCATTCAAAGTTCACATGGCTCATATTCCTGGGCCTGGCTATTTAAGAGCAAGTTCTGGATCCCGGTGAAAATGCTACTGTGATGTGTATTGGCAGAGAGGCAAGGGAGCAAATAGACATGAGAGATAAACAGACAAACAAAGAAACAAAACAGGCTGCACTCGGCCTTCCTATAGGCCCATTCTCACAATAACTAACACACGTTCACAATTCCTCATTTCTGCTTCCTGTAGCAACACATTTATCCGTTGATGAGGGCAAAGCCCATCATCAAACTTTTAAAGGTCTCACCTCAGAATTGTTAAAATAGCAATAAAATTTCAACAAGAATCTTGCAGTGTGATTTCTAAGGATAGCAAGCTACAGGTTCTGTTTCTATGATGTAGCTATAATAAAACATTGTTTCCAAAGGCAGTGTGGCAAGGAAAGGACTTCTTGGTCTTACGTGTCTGGGTCACAATCCAGCTTTTAGAGAAGTCCAGGACAACTCTCAAGACACAAACTTTTGGGCAGAAACCACAGAGGAACTGATTGCTTGCTTGCTCTCATGATGGCCTAAATGCTCATAGCTAGATTGATTTTTCAGTACATATTCCAGGAGCACACACTAGGAAATGGAACGCCATAGAGGGATGAGTTCAATTGATAGTGAGGACAAGCCCTCACAAACATACCCACCCACACACTAACATGATAAAGACAATTACTCAGTTGAGGCTATTTTTTTCTTCAGGTGATTGTAAGGTGTGTGAAGTTGACTGTAAATACTAACTAGGAAAGATGGGTAAACAGTAAGTGAATAACTACTGACTACTCTAAATTAATTAATCACAGTCTGTCATATCATAAATCTTCTATAGACATTAGACTTTTTTTTAAAAAGGAAATCATCATTTGTACTGGCTATCAGTCTCATGCTATATCCCCACACAAAACTATCACACTGCTACTACCTATGTTTATTCACGAAAACGCTACTGACTCCAGTTTTTTACTGGCTAATACCAGACATTAGACTGGTAGCGTCATGGAGGATTCAAGTTCTCTAGCACTTGAAAACTTTGGGCTTAAGTGGATCAGTGAGGTGCTATTGCACACTTAATGGCATCTTTCACTGAGTCTTTATTTCCAATCTCATTTTTCTACATCAACTAGAATAAGGTCTCACTGTAAACAGAGCAAAGATGTAGGCAGTTCCACATATTGTATACTTTCCTTGAGCCTTTGATCTAAAACATGAGTAGAAAACTACATCTCAGACATGAAGATAAAATGGAAAAAGAATGGCTCCTCTGAATGAAATATGCATCCCTCCAAAAGATGCAACTGTGTGCCTTTAGTTGTTATTTTTTATAGCCAATATTACTTGAGAACAATGTGTACATTTGTAATTGGTATGTGGGAAATGGAATGTCTCCTTGCTTACTGAGGAGCTCAATGGCCAATTTCAGGTAAACAGGACTGCACTGAACACTTGCACAACCTAGTTACACTTTTAATTAAATGACATGGTACAACAAAGTTACACAATTAGACTGTGATGTGGCTAGGCTTAAAATCCAATTTCCAGGCACTTCATACAATATTCTTTCGAAAACACTATAAGAACTCTCTAAAGTGTTTTTATTTGAAACAAAGAAAAAAGAATACTCATAAATAAATGTATAAAATTATTACTTTGTTATTAAATGCATATATTTCTATGCATATTTTCTATTAAATTTAATGACCAATTTAAGCATAAATTAGACTTGATATTGTTAAATATTCATTTGAAAATGCAAACAAAATCATCTTTACCTTTGTATACTTTTGTGCAAAGAAGAAAGTATTCTTTACTGTAAGTGACAGTAACACTTTCTCAATTGTGCCAAAGAATTGAATCTAGGAGAAGGTAAGAGAAGGAAGGTTGTGGTGATTCAGATTTTTTTTTTTTTTTTGTGCTGAAGCACATTTGTAGTTTGATAAATGTAATCTGTTGATTTTACTATGCTAATTTATTGTGGTTTCAGCATCATGAAATCCACAATGTTATCATGAAGCTCAGTCCTGAATGTGATCATTCCATGCCTCCATGTGGCCTCTGAGAAATATTAGTCCCGGTTTAAAGCTGCCATCATAGACTAATGCTAGTAGACTCCTAAGTGGAGCTTCCTCCTATCTGAAATTTAGACTCAAAAAATATGACTTTAAGCTTAGGCTGTTAAAGCGTGTTTTCTGTTCGTATCATTGTACAGCAGTTGTAAATACAATGAAGAACTGATCTGGTGGAAGGATTCAGATAAAAGCTCAGATTTATTTCTCTTCTAAGAACTTGAAATAAATGATAACATTCAATGTTTGTACAGACATATCAAAGGTAAATTAATAAAATGTATGTCTTTGATAAAGTCATTACTGACCATCTAGAAAGTTTTTTTTTCCTTATTCACTAACCCTAGGACATTGAAATAAGGAATATTTCAGCAAATTGATAGGTTAGTCCACATCAAGAGGCACCTGGATAATTATGTTCTGACTTACCTCTTGTTTAAAAGTCTTTTGTAAAATCCATTCTACTGAATACTATAATTTTGCTACTTATATGAATTGTAATATAACTATCTGCTATGCAAACCCCACGGGCTCATGACTCATGGGCTGAGATTTACTACTCTAGAGCTTAGTTACCTGCCTGCCCTTCTCCTTTTCTTGCTCCTATTTGCTTTTTTTTTCTAAAATTGTCTTCTAGGTATGATTTTTTTGAAAATTTATTTATTTTATGTGTTCTAAGTTTATGAGCGTACTGTCTGCATGTATGTCTGCATGCCAGAAGGGAGCACCGGATCCCACTGAAGGTGGTTGGGAGACATCGTGTGGTTGCTGGAAATTAAACTCAGAACCTCCAAAAGAGCATTCAGTGATTTTTAACCTCTAAGCCATTTTTCCAGCATCTTCCTCCTTCTCCTCCTCCTCCTCATCATTGTCATCACCATTGCATTTACTCTTACTATTACTATTATTGTGTTGACAAGTTCTCACTGGGTAATTCTGACTGCCCTGAAAGTCCCTTTGTAGACCAGACAGGACTTGAACTCACAGAAATCCACATGCTTCTGCCTCCCAAGTGATAGGATTAAAGGGGTGTGCACCACACCCACCTTTCCTGCTTTATGTCCCTGAAGGGGTCTAATTTTACCAGTAAAGATTTCAGTCTTCATTACATTTTCTATTACCCATCAACTGTGGTTCAACTAGTGTTTATAGTGCTTGCAATGAAATCAAATGAGGATTGAAAATTTTCAATGTGCTTTGTGGATAATTTTTACCAAAGTCACTTTACAGGAAACTAGAAAGGGGTTTTGAGTGAATCGGCAGTAAAGCAAAGTTGCTCTCTTCAGTAGCATACTTTAATATTTAGGAATCACCTTGAGTAGTAAAAAAACAAGAGAAAAAAAAGATAAGGAAGACACCTTCAATATATCACACAGTGATAACCATCAGGGAGCAAATGAGTGTGAGGTAACACAGCAAATACAGTGGCTAAACTGACAACCATTTGCCTACCTATATATTGTGCTTTGAAGACTTATGAATCATAAAATAATCTTTTGAAAGTACTTGCATGAATTTCAAGTATAAATAATGTCACCTTCAATATTTTAACTGTTAAAGTAGAATTTTTGCTGATTATATTTGTTTATTAGTTTTTGAAGTTATAATGTAATTGCATTTTCACTTCTATTACCTCCCCCAAACCCTCCCATGACATTCTCCCCACTGTTCATGAAATTCAAGGTCTATTCTATTCAACAATTATTATTGAATTCATATAAAATGAATATACATATATATTCTTAAACATAACCTCTTCTGTTTATATACAGTTACTTGTATATATGTTTGTTTTCAAGGTTGACGATTTGGCATTGTACAACCAATTGGAGTACTGTTCACTGGCAAAGACTACCTTTCCCATTTCCAGTTTTCCTTGTGTGCCTATAGCTCCTTTTGAAGTAAGAAAGCAGAGGCCTGAGTGGGCAATAGGAGGTCCATTTAACTTTGCACATAGAACCCTGAGCTGACCAACTTGGGAGCTACCATTGAGGTCCAGTGCTTTGAGTCAGTTTACCCCAACATTTACTCCATCTATGAGCTGCTGGATCACAAAGGAGCTGGTTCTGCAGAATGAGATGTCATTACTGAACAGTGCCTGTCCTATGCCCACTGGCTGGCCATCAGCCTGGGTCCGCTGCAGTTGCAGCTAGTTCTAGTTGGCCTGATGAGAGTGTTGGGCAGTGTTGTTGCCCACAGGCTATAAGTACAAATGTCCTGCTCAGCAAATATTCAGTGGGCTGACAGGGAGAGCTGGGAGATGTGTGACAGCCTGGCTTCCACAGAACCTGCCTCCCACCACAGGCCCTGCCAAGTTGCAACATCATCCTACCTCAGGGAAACAACAGGATACCAAAGACAACTCTCAGCAATTGTCTAGTATTTATGGTGCTTTAGAAACCAGGATCTTTGAATAGTGTAAAGCTGTTTGGGAAAAAAAATGTGCTATGACACACTGCTGTTTCCAATGACACTGAAAATGAATATGAAATGGGAAGTTGGGAAAGATGAAGAAACAAAGAAGTGCATAAGTATGTTCTTGGTCTGGGTTGCCACTGGAGGCCTGGTACCCATCTATAATCTGAAGTATTGTAGTGTCTGTGGGTGATGATGCCACTAGAGGCCATGTCGGTGGGCACGGCCTATACTGATGCCTCAGGCCATGTTGATGTTGATCATGAGGCCCTACTGATATTCTGCATCCATGCTGCTGCTGTGTGCCATGTTGGGGTACATGGTCCGACTGCAACAGGGAGCTGTATTGATGTCCTTGTGCTATACTGTCACCAGGGACTATGGTGAGGTCTGTGGCCCATTTTGATGCCAGAGGCTGTGTGGATATTCATGGTCCATCCTGTCCGCAGAAACCATGTGGACATCTATGATCTTTGCTCCTGCTGACTATAAAAGGCAAGGAAGCTATATTTTTGTCAGTAATTGCAGACTCACAGTTAAAAAAAAATCATAGAGGGATTCTGTGACAACCAGCACCCTCCCCATTCTCAATATAGTAGCCTAGACAGGAAGCCAGGGAAGAGAACTCTTAGAAATTGTAAAAAGGATACTGAAGTGTGGTTCTCCACAATTGATGGCTTCTGGTGAGTGTGAGGGGAGGGTAGGACCTTGTATTCCTTAAGGAGGTGGCCACTGGAAATTTGACAGTGTCCTAGTAAGTATAAAGACACATAAATTGGGCTCATCATTTTTGTTGTTGTTCTTTATTTTGTTTTGTGTTTTTGTTTGATTATTTGGTTTTTTGTTATTGCTGTTGTTTGGTGTGTTTTTTTGATCTCCTTTTTTCTTTAATTTTTTTTCCAGTGGTCCCAAGGGTTGAGGAACATACCTGGAAGTAGTGGAAAGTGAGTATGATCAGGGTTCATTGCGTGAAATTCCCAAATAATGAATAAAAATATTATGTTGTAAGAAATTAAAAGAGAACATGGAAGAAAAGAATAAAGGGATGCATAGTAATGATTATAATCTTCACAAGCCAAGAACTGTAGAGTGAATATATATATATATATATATATATATATATATATATATATATATCCAACTATTTTCTGGTGTCTTGGATATGTTTTCCAAAAATTGTGGACTCAATTTCCTTTAGTGATTTGACAATATTCTTTTTATTTTATTTTATTTTATTGGATATTTTATTTACATTTCAGATACCAACCCCTTTCCCCATTTCCCCTCCCTAGAAAACCCCTATCCCGTGCCCCCTTTTCCATTTTGCTTTTATACAATTTTTTTAAATGTTAATCAAAGACTTTATAAGTATGGTAATGCTCAATCAGAAGTGTAACCTACTACCCAACCTAGTTATGTAAACTATCTTTGACTGGTGGAGACATGTGAACTTCTGCCTCCATGCCCCCCCTCTCTTTCTCTCTCCTTTTCTCTCTTATTACCTAGCTTCTCATCTAATTCATCTTCTCCTCTCCTTACTCCATCTTTTCCTCTCGGTGCTCCTTCCCCCTTAGCTCTTCCTACATATTACACTTCCTGTTAAAATAAAACTTTTCTCACAAAATACAATTAGAGCATAATTATTCCTATTTGTACCAGTGAGGTACAAGATAGTCTTAATACCCAGTCCCTCCTCTTTTTGACTAACCAGAATCTCTGTCGTCTCTCTTGACTAAAATACTTAATTTTGAACCTGGCTTTTTCTTGGCTTTAGAATGAATGTCAGCTGAAAACCATCCACTCAGGTCTTTTCTCTCAAGGTAAATAGCTAGGATTGGCTATGAGTCTATAGGTCTTCAACGCCATCAGAAATCCAGAATGACTAGATTAACTGAAGTTATGGGAAGCACTAAGCATAGCTTCTAAAACTTAGCCAATTTATAGAGACCGCTGAACACCTGGATAGCCCCTATACTACCAAACATTGGAGCATCAAATCTTCAGCCTTCTGGCCCAAACTCATTTGACAGACTTTAGTGCTGCAGAATTATTAAGGGCTCTGTCTAGGCAGATATAATCAATCGACTATTCTGCAAGTGAGTCCTTTTCTGGACAGTAATTTGTCTGTAGATGGAGAGAGGCAATTCTTGCCTTGTGGCTGTCTCACCACAACTGGAGTAACTCCAAGGATGCTCAATTTCTTCTTAGAATCCAAGACAGGAAGCTGTCAGGAACAGACAGGTCTCTAATCAAGATGAACATTAATATAGAAATATTTGTGATGTCAATTCTATGGATTTCTGACGTTTTGAAATCCAACTATCCAGACAATATTCTTAAATAAGATTCAGATGTGAATTACACTTCTCACATGTGTAAACTTCCATTCACAGACCAGTAACTGATTCTCAAACATCTTAGCTCAGTTTGTTCATGGTTGTGTCTTGGATAGTTTGGAGCTCTTACAGGACCCTAGTTTCTACTGCAGGGCCTTTTTGTATCAGTCACAAGTCTTTTACCAGAAATTGTGCCTGCCTCTTCTCTATCTCTTTTTAATCTGTCCTGTTTGCTTTTACATACCCAATGAGAGTGATGGGTTCAATAAGTTTCCACTGAAACTTAAATTTTTTGATGTTGGGAGTATATTTTCTTCACCTAACATATTTTGTTAAATGGCACATAATTATTTATGGATCATATAGTGTAGTTAAAACATAGGGTCTATGAGGAAGGCAAACTTCTTGAGCTCAAAGATTCCTATTTACCACTAAACTTTTCATCTAATTCTCTAGCTAGTATTGACGAAATAGTCTACACTTGTGTTGTTAGTTCAATCAGATTCACATTATTTCACTGATAACTTAGAAGCTTCCAAAAGTCTGAAATTTGTGAGGAATGACCCAACAAATGGTGTAGTATGGATTCTGAGCTTGTCTGCTGTGGAGTAATGATCAATTTAGACAAGGCTCTCAAGGAATGGTTGGAACACTCACTTTGTAAAACTCCATCTGTTGGTCCAAGTTGCTAACTAGGAAAATATAAAAGTAACTTTTATTTGTCTGATGTAATTGTCATCTTAGAGGCTGACTGCTGAATAAGCTCATTCTTTCTAGTTCTTTCTAAACTCTGGCTGCCTGGTTCTGGTTCAAACTCCTCTCTAAGTTGACTGATTCAAATTGTCGTCTCTTGGCTTCTAACCAATTGCTCAAAAATAATTCTGGCAATTTTGTTCTAATCTTCTTGTTCCTTCTGATTCTCTGGCTTCAACTGTCTCTGTCCAAAGTCAGGAACAAAAGAACTCAACTGCACAGTACTCACCGAACTCTATCAGATTAAACTGAACTGAATTCAAATGAACTCCACTGTGTTGCCTGAGCTCAACAGCCTTTCACCTTGAGGAGTCAAGCTGCTCTTAGTCTTTCCTGTCTGTTCTCCCAAAAGTTGGACATATCCTAACTCGGACTCATTGTCTCAAACCTTTTTCTGATTTGTCACTTTGTGTGCTCCTCAGAGATCAATTTTAAACATAGCTGCTTCCTTCTACAAACTAACTTTATCTTCAAATTGTATACAAAGGGCGTATCTGTACTCTGGCCAGAGAGATTAAAGAGGTGTGGTGAGTCTGCATTCCAGTTTGATCACACAGAGCCAGTCTTTTGATGTGATCTCTTGCCAGAGCAGACATGTTGCTGGATTAAAATTCCTCTCCAGCACAGTGTTACCACATACTGTTCTTAGGGAAATGCAGGCTGAGCTCTGAGAAAGTAGCGTCACAAAAATGTGAATGGTTTGTTTTGTTTTCTTTCTACCAATAGCAAGGGCAAAAAAAGATATTCAGAGAACAAAACTGAGAGGATTTATAGGAGTGGTAATTGTGTTATTTTTAGGGGCGGAGAGTAAAGGAAAAAGCAAAAGACAAAACAAAAGATCTGACCCCTTCCTTGCTCACAGAAGTTAAGCCTGTATCTGTGCCACACCAGTGCCTCTCCGCTATCCTTGCTTTAACTATTTGCTTCATTTGTCTCTTTATTATGATTTATCTCCTTCCATGGTTTTGGTTTTCCTTCTGCTAGCTTTGAGTTCCCCTAAGGACAGGATAGTATATTTTTGTCAATGATTTCACAAATGCAGACAAGTGCTTTACAACAAGTTTAAGATCATTTGGGGAAAGAAAGTTTGAACTGTTCAGTGCATTGTACTTTCTTCATCATAAAATAATAATAATAGAAAAAACCCCAAATAATCCAAGTGTTCTACCATTCTGGGCTGAGAATAGAGCTCAGTTTGTAAAGTGCTTTCCTAGCTTGCGTAAAGCCTTAATGCTGGTCCCCAGTCCTACATAAATTGTGCAAGGTGACTTGCTCTGAATTTCAGAATCCGAGAGATCAGCAGAACTTCAATTTCAACAGCATCCTTAGTTACACAAAAAGCTCAAGACCGGCCTATACTAAATGAGTCTCTGTCTCAAGAAAGCAAATCAAATCAGAGCAGGCGTTATAATATACTGGCTTTGTGTGAAGCACATTTAACTTTTATTCTGTTTTAAAGGTTTGAAATACACTTTATATGATGAATAAATGATTTCATTTTCCACTAATTGTTTTTATCCTTTCTTTTGGAAAATGCAACATTACATTGTGAGCCGTATAAAGACAGGGCCATGCTTGTCCAACTTCATGGAATAACATCACCCGGCACCTGGGTAACTTAATGAATAACAGAGTGATTGATAGCACCTTTAGAACTTAGAAACTGCACAACATTTAATAGCTTGATATTCATCAGAAGCAGTGGACATGTGTATGACTGTTTCTACTGGTATGACCATGGTCATGAATGTCTTGAATCAGCCTTTAGCAGAATCTCACAGCATCTTCTAAGGCTCCTTGTCTCTCAGAGGCTGTCTAAGTGATTGACTGTGACTATTGAATAACTCTTCTCTTTGTTAGTGAAACTGTCCTATGTTGTGCAATGAATGCTTTGGTATAAGCAATTGACATACACTGCTAGCTTAGTCTTTTCTTTAGAACTGCCTTATATTATACAAGGCACTTTTCAGTGGTTTAGCTTTTCATGTATTGTCCATACTATAAGTGGGAGTCGTCAGTGGACTAACATTGGCTGAGAAGCCCAGGAGAATTTCTGGTGTAGATACACTTGATGTTTAATGCTTCTTTAAGTTACCTCAGTCAAGTTATTTCACCTTCCTGGACTTGGACTGAATCCTTTTGTCCAAACATTTCCTATCTTGTTGAATAAGTGTTCTGTCTTAGAAAAGCATCTTGACACATGACCTTTCAGATTGTGAAAGAGTCTTGGGATTTTTATAGAGTTTTGTTTTTATTGGGACAATATAAACACATCTCAAACAAAATTGTAACACTTAAAATTATTGAAGCATTTGGTGAAACACATGGATGTAATTTTGATGTTAACCTTAAAATGAAATAAAAGTATGCTTTTGACAAACAATCTATAAAGTGATTGGCTCAACTCTGTTCAATATAGTCTGTTATTTAGAAAGTTCAAGAATTAAGCACTTCATGATGAATACCTTCATGAAAACTGTCATAGAAATACTAAGGAGATGGCTTATTTTCTAAAGCATTTGTTAAGAAACCATAGCAATATGAGTTTTGATCTCAAACATTCATGTAAAAAGCCAAGTGTAGCAGAATACACTTGGAAATCCATCACTGCTGGGGCAGAGACAGGTTGATATCTGAGGAATGCTGGATACTCTAACCAACGCATTAGCTTCAGTGTTCTGTAAGACCCTCTCTCAAGAAATGGTGAAAAGATTTATAAATGAGGAAGAGGAAGAGGACCTCTATTTTAACCTGGTGAATACACTGGTGATCCATTGAAGTCTAAACTGGAATGCATGATACATGCATAAAGATAAGATAGCACACTTGTGTTTCCATGTAACCTTGACAAACATGCAATTGGGAGATTAAAAAGACATTAGGCATCCTTTGGGCATGAATGATTTTTATTTTCTAGTTTTAGGGAGAATCTGTCTCTATTGGAGGACTGTTCTCAGTACATCTCTGATAAAATACAAGCATGCTAACAGACTGAGAGTAACATCACCTTAAATAAGAAATCGAAAAGTTGAGGAGAATGGAAAAACCATTTTGAAGTGGCAATAGATCATATTTTTGTTGGTACACACCTCTGGCTGGAAAAAGATTGCCATTGCATTCAGGTACCAGCACAGTACATACGAATATGAAGGACGCAGGGAGTGTACTCTTTGGAACATGAAGAAATCTTAAGACTTCACTTAGAATATCACTTTTTCTTTCAGTTTCCTTGCCAGTGTCTTTATTCCTAACATTGCTTTCTACCTAAGTTCCTCATTTATGCTAACCCATTCCACATACATGGCCAGGGTGAACTATTAGAAATTCAAATCTTACTGTACCATTCAACATCTCAAAAAATGTTAAATGACTCTCCCTAAAGGGAAAATAAAATACAAAGCCAAAGAAAGACACAAACTTTGCAAAATCAGCTATGTATCTCTTCTGCCTTTTTGGTCTCCAATTACGTCATTTAAGCTCCAAGAACACCACGAGTAAAATAAGTCTTTTTTTTTTTTTTTTTTTTTTTTTTTTTTTTTTCTGTTTTTAAACAGGGCCTCCATATATAACCCAGGCTGGCCATGAAATATACTGATCTATCTACATCAGGTTTTTGGTACAAGGCTTTCTGGAGACAATCACGAACCTGATCTATCTTGCTTCTTTTAAGATTCTTTGGACATAATATTAAATACTATATCTTCTCTCTGGCAAACTGCCATTGGCTGTCTTTTTTTTTTCTTCTTCTTCCCAGTTTCACATTTCTCTGTAGCTCCATTTCTACAAACTTTTCTGCATCTGAGTATGATTCCTTCAGGTTTAACATTCTTTCACTATTAATAGTCTGGTAGAATGGCAGCAAAAACTGCACAGGATGAAGCAAGGTCACCTGCTGTTGGTTGGTCTTTCCCTGTTCCTTGGTATAATGGGTGCCACATGAACAGGCTATTATAAGTTTCTTCTTAAAACAAAATATTCTAATACAAAGTTGTCAAGTTTGTTCAGATCATACAAACACACAAAGTAAAAATTTTGGTGTTGTAATTTTCAACTGGGAGGTTTTAGAAATATTTGGATCTCATTTTCTTACAGAAAATATTTTGACATCTCTATGTCAATCTTCTTTCATAATAATAGTGATACAGACACAAACACAAACACTTATGACATTCACTAAGTGACAAACAATACACACACATATTCAGTATGCTAAGCATTGTTTCTGTTACTTTTATTCAGAGAACAAGAAACACTGTCACAAAGATATAAAGTACTTGTCTACAGTAACAAATATTCTATGTTCAGGTGCTAAATTTAGCCTTAAGCACCCCACCTCCAGCTTTTGTAGTTATAATCAGGAATATCTTGATTTTTTTATCAGTCCATTTTCAGATTCTGACTTTGCTAGATTGTAATTTAACCTTTTAAGGAAACAATTTTTTCAAATTTTGCAAAATGAGAGAAAAACTTAAGGTTTGGGTAAGTTCAAGACAGACAATGACTGACAGATATATTAATGCTTGACACCTGATCTAAAGCAGAAATTCAACATAACTGGCTTCTTAAATTGTAAATGTCTCTTCCTTATCAGCTATAGATCATGGGAAATAAATGTGTGCACTATTTCATATTAACTTACTGTGTAACTCAGATTCCTTAGATACTGATAACTTAAGGCAAAACTACATACTATAGACTGTTAGACAACCATACCAGATCCCCACCTGCCAGGATTTTTTGACCACTCCTTATAACAGCTCATGTTTATCCAGGACATACTGTGTAATAGTATGCCTGTGCCTCTTCTACAGCTTTGTTCTTCATGCTTCCATTGCTGATGCTCAAATAGAAGAGAGAAGGTAGCACAGTGAGCCATTTTGAGGAAAGCAAGGGAGGAAAAAAGAAGAAGAAAAGAAAGGAGTGAAAGAAAATGGTCACAGAATTTTTATTACAGTGTTTTACTATTGGTATATTATTATTAGTTATGCCTACCCTTTTACT
This sequence comes from Rhabdomys pumilio, assembly GCA_030674055.1. Taxonomy (NCBI): domain Eukaryota; kingdom Metazoa; phylum Chordata; class Mammalia; order Rodentia; family Muridae; genus Rhabdomys; species Rhabdomys pumilio. The sequence goes on along the minus strand of JANHMN010000007.1, from coordinate 29,849,364 downwards.
ATACCATATATATGATTAGTCTTATATGCATGCATGTGGTTACATATATATATATATATATATATATATATATATATATATATATTTCATGAGCATAGAAGAAAACATACATTATATTATATATAGTATTTTATGGATGCTGTCACTGTGATTATGAGCTCACTGGGCATTTTAGAATATATCCTGTGGCTGAAAGAAGACAAATGTAGCATCATCTAGGCATTTTCTCTGTTTTGAAAATTGCCATATTTTCTTTAATAGGATACAAATAATTCATCTTCTAAGGCCTGCATTCTTTCAACCTTTATGGGATGAACTGAAGCCCCTCTGCTTTCCTCCTCAGTATTAGTTACATTTCCATTTTTGTGTTTTGATGCTTCATATGAGATAAGAGTTCTTGACAGGGTGGAAATCTTTACCATTCCACACATCCCATCCATAGTCTAACCCAGTCACTGGTATGGATAACTAATAATTGAAAATTTGGTTACTGTGGCTATAGAAGAAAAAAGAAACAAACTGAACTTTTCAGTACCTTAATTTTTTCAGTTAAAATGTTAATAATTCTCCTGTAGTTATCGTTATTTCTGCTTTAAACTGTGCACCAGTTATTCTCAGAGTGCAAATGATTACACACAAACCAAAGATGATTGGATGGGTGTGGGAAAACCCTGTTAATTAAGGTCACAATCTACCATTACTGAATAGCTTCTCTGAGCTCAGAGCAAAATAGAGGACTCTCTTTACGGGCAGTGCTTGTCCTCTGACTTTGTTTAGGGAGCCTGACCCCCACCCCGCAAACACGCTCTACCTGGCAAAGAGTGAGTAGTTCTTGGCAAACCTACAAGTTCAACTTCCTCTCCCCCCCCCCCCCCCGTAAGAACCCACCCAAACAGTACCTGGAATTCCTGAAATGTCTCTCCATACAAATGAGTCATTAACAGTACTTTAAACAGCAGCCGATAATTTTATTTACCCTACAAACTCCTTCCCACTTTCCACAGCTCATATATAACACTTTCAACACCAAATAAAGTTTATGAGTACAAACCTACCCCAAATAGAGGTATGCAAAGAAGCTAAGATTGGCTAAAAGAGCTGTTTCACTGAAGACTGTGGTAGGAGAAGGTTTTGTGTAAAAGAGTTGTAACATTAACACTCTCCATCCCCACTCCATATCTTGCATGCAGTCCCAGCAGGACCAGAAGATGCCATTCATTCTGGACTTCATCCTTTTAGCATGGAGTGGAGTGGAAGCTGAACTGGGAAGAAAACAGGAAGCAGACCCACAGCTGGTCCCCTGGCATGCATACCATAGAGGGGACTATTTTACCAATATACGATTTGTATTACTTCTAATGTAATCTTCTCTGATGATACATAAACAGGCCTTGGTGAATTTCAGTTGACTGACAATAACAAGTGCTTGCTTTTGTGAAGGTTGGTTCTCCGGATTAGAAACCATTTCCAGCCTATGCCCTACTTAGAATCTTATAATGTCTCCATGACTTCTCATTTGACTTAAAGCAATCAAAACTATATACTAAACTTACCCTTCAAAGGGTCTATCTTTGGTCTCTGCCAACTTTTTTTCCAAAAGCTTTTATAGCTAGAAAAAAAATACTCTCAATATCCATCTTTGCTGGTAAGGTGATTTCTAAATCTACTGTGATATCATACACTGATAAATGACTTTAAAAGAAAAGGAAATGTGCTTGAGGGAGGAAGAATTATCTTATTTTATTTTTATTAAACAGAAACAGAATTTTACATTAAAGTGACATTTAAAGCTATCTGTGAGTGTTTTGAAGCAATTTTATTTGAGAATGAGAAATCGCGACAATACTGAGTGTTAAAATAGTGCCTATGTTTTTTGGCTCAGTAATCTTACAGACTGCTTAATCTGGGCTTCAGATTTTGAAATGGAGTCCAGCCCCTGCACTTTCATAATGGCTTCTCTTTATTTATGCACTTACCCATTGTCTGTGAAGTCAGGTAATAGCTGCAAATCAAAGGGGATATTCTTGTTCCCTGTCACATGCCCTGTTCCTTAAACATTAGAATAAACAGATGTGGCTTGGCAAAAGCTGTTGTCAGCAATACCCTGCTTCCAGTGGCAATAAATCTCCCACTAATGACATTAGGGAATAGAGCTAGTCTTTTGCACTGTCTTTCCTCACTGCTCTATTTTAAGGTGATGCCTCTGTAAACAAACACTTCTATAATGTGTGGTATTTCACGGTGTGAAATAAGCTGGATCCATTAGCATGGTGTGAAGCTGGGGCTTAGAACAATAAAGGGATATATTGTAATGTGGACAGTGGGGGCGGGGGGTGGGGATACTGCTCTGAACCACAGAAGCATACTGACAAAAGGCAGCCTGGCTTAGTTTTCTTCATAAAAGCCTTCACATGTTTCTACATTTATTAAAAAGTGACCCTCTTGAACTGAGTCTGAATGATATTAAAATGTTGACAGGGAAACAAAAACAAAAAGTCTGCCAAAGCATTTTTCCATCAATACTGATGTTTTCTATTTATTTTACCCTAGATGAGAAAGAATAAGTGAATTAGAGAACTTGGCGCTTGTCATTTCAATAGCAAATAGGACCTGCCTAGTAATGCCTGTGAGGAAGTGGCTGAAGATTCTTTTTTTTAAAGTTATTATGCCATGAGTGGGGGAAATATTGAGTTATTTTGAGCTATCAGATTTAACTCTTTTAATACCTCTCCAATGTAAACATAAAGTATGAAAACATGTATTGTTTCTCAAGTCTTGATTTTCTCTAAATGGCAGTGCTCACACTTGGAGCCTTTAGTCTTCTGTAGTCTTCTCATCAGCTGTGAAAAGCATATACTCAGCCTTTGTAAATTGTCCTTTCTGTCTTTTCTTACTTTCCTTTCTTTTCACTTTTAAGAAGTTTATATCTTCAGAGCAGTGTGTTCAAGGACCTCCAAGGGTATAAAGTAACGCAAACAATTATGAGTTTTTATGGGAGGTAAAATTTTAAAAAATATTGTTCTGGCCCATTAGTATGAAATCGACTCTCATTTCATTTCCTAGATAGAAACACCATGATTATTTTTGAGGTTAGTGATTTCTGTTCAACATTCAAACTCAGCAGCTGATCCTAAAGTGACCTTACTAATAATATTCTGTATTATCTCCTTCCATGAGACCTGAAGAGAAGGAATTAGTAACTTCCTCTGGGCTCCTCACTTTAAGTAGCAGACATATCATGACCTGTGGGGAGCCGACAGAAGGTGGCTATCATCCTTGCAGCTATCTTGAGCCATATACCCTGGCAAGAGACTTGATTACAATAGCCTACAACAGCTGAGCACACTCTGATAACATCTTGCTTTAGATACCCAGGATCTTCCCTTGGGTGTGTGAGATGTAAAGGTGTGATTTAGAGCCACACTTAAGGGCGTGACTTAGAGATCAGATTTACAGATAAGACCTAAGGGCATGACTTAAGGGCATGACTTAAGGGCATGACTTAGAAGTGAGACATATAAAAGGCGAGAGGCAGACAGAAGAGTTCAGTACAACTTGGAGTTAGGCATTAGGCACTTAGAAGATTATTGGTTATTAGGCACTTGGCACTTGGAGGAAGAAATTGGAGTTAGGTATTAGGCTTTAGACATTAGGCACTTAGCACTTGGAAGAAGTAACTTGGAACTTGGAGGCACTAGGGACTAGGAACTAGGGACTAGGAACTCAAAACTTGGGACTTGGACTAGGAAGAGAGACTGAAGAATAAACTGGATTGAATCACACTCTGTCTGGTCTCCATTCGAGTCCTTCCTCATTCTCTCTCTTGCTGAACCTGGACCTGCAGACTGAAGCACCTTGGGGCAGTATGGGCTCTAAGAATTTAGCCCCCCAGCCTTTTGGCAGTGCTGGTTCAAACATTGACAGAGCGGTCCACAACATTCTTGGCCCCCAAAAAGTGAGGCAGCTCTGGCCACAACATGTGGGGCAGTGAGACCAAGAGACTCAGTAAGGGACTTTACTGGAAGAAGGATCTGCCGAAAATTCAGAAGTGAAACAAAGGTGATCACTGCAGGAATCTGCTGCATCGAGAAAGATAAGTCATGCTAATAAAAATGAGGCAAGAAATAAGTCAGCCTAAATTCAACTCTCTGTTTTTGTTTTGTTGTTTGCTGCTCACATGTGTTAATTGTCTGCTTTTGTTTCGTTGTTTGAATGCTATCTTTCATATTCAAATTAAAAAGAAACATATTTATCCAAAATTAGAATCTAAAATACAACCAAAGGTTGATGATGATTTGTCAGAGCCAGATTGTGCTGACCTATAGGAAGAGGCAGCCAAACATTACGACCCTGAATGGCCCTCTTCCCGAAGTCCCCCTCTCTATGCACCTCCAACTCCAAGTGCTCCCAAAATGGAGATGGTGGTTGTAGATCCCAGATGTGAGTTACAGGAAAAAATATCTGTTTTTAAACAACAAATATAGTTAGAAAAAAAATATCAGGACTTAATTAATCAACTACAAAAATTAAAGACAGGGAAGATGTCTCGAGAGGTAAACTGCGATAATCCCCCGGCTCCTTGTGTTCCTCAACCAGGAGTCCAAAGGCAATCTCTGTCCCCTAACTTAAGATTAGCCACAGATCATCCAGAGAAGGGAGATGCTCAGCCTTTTCTTGTATCAGAGACCAGAGACAATCAAGGGGTTACTTGGAGATATCACACAGGGTTTAATTTTCAAATTATTAAGAAATTAAAAACTGCAGTATCACAATATGGTGCCACTGCTCCCTTTACTCTTGCAATTCTAGAGTCTGCTGCAGAGGAGTGGCTGACTCCTGGCTATTGGAATACATTAGGGAGAGCAGTTCTTATCGGTAGTGACTATCTTATTTGGAAATCAGAATATTGTGAGAATTGTAAAGAAACAGCTAGGAGAAACATTCAGGCAGGCAATGGTTGGTCCTTTGATGCTTTAGTAAGGGCAATTTGCTTTTAGTGACAAACAGATGCAATATGACCCAATCTTATTCACTCAAATTCAAAATGCAGCAATGAAGGCTTGGCATAAACTCCCTGCAAAACGGGACCCTACTGCGTCCTTAACAGCAGTCAGACAAGGACCTGATGAATGATTTTCTGATTTTGTTTATTCATTAATGACAACAGCAGGGAGGATTTTTGGTAACGCGGAGGCAGGCGTAGATTATGTGAAACAACTTGCATATGAAAATGCCAATCCTGCCTGCCAAGCAGACATTAGACACTACAGGAAACAGACAGACCTTACATGGTATATCAAACTCTGTTCTGATATAGGTCCCTCCTACCAACAGGACTTAGCTATGGTGGCTGCCATGCAAGGACAACCAGTAAGAGACTTTTTGGCTAGTAGAGAAGGAAAGGTGTGTTTTAAATTTGGCAAGCCTAGACACTTTGCAAGAGATTGTGAGGCAGAAAATGGGTTAACCCAGAGACAGCCCAGAAAACAGCCTGGGCTCTGCCCACTTTGCAAATGTGGAAGGCATTGGGCTAGTTAATGTAGGTCCAAAAGAGAGAGACCCAAAAGGAAACATCCTTTCCCAATCAGGGAAACTGGAACAGGGGCCAGCTCCAGGCCCCGAACCAATGCAAGCCAAAACAGGCTTATGGAGCAGTCAGTTCTATGCCAACAAACAATCCCTTTCAGAACTGAGTCGAGCAACACCAGGAAGTGCAGGACTAGACCTCAGTTCTGCCACCCACACAGTATTAACCCCAGAAACGGGACCTCAGGCCTTACTCACTGGAGTGTTTGGACCACTCTATTCAAATGTGTTTGGCCTGATAGTGGGAAGAAGCAGTACTACTATGCAGGGACTACAAATTTTTCCTGGACTTATAGACAATGATTATAAAGGTGAGATTAAGGTAATGGCAAAGGCAATTCAGAATATAGTTACGATTCCTACAGGAAGAAGGATAGCTCAACTATTTTTATTTCCATTGTACCCTACTAATCACAAATATAAGAATCCTAACACAGGGGATCAAGGCTTTGGTTTCTCTGATGCATACTGGGTACAGTCTATAGTTAAACAAAAACCTATGATGACACTATGGCTGGATGGAAAATCATTCCAAGGCTTGATTGACACAGGAGCTGATGTGACTATTCTAAAACAGAGTGATTGTCCTGCCACCTGGCCTCTGACCCTAACCTTAACTAGTCTAAGGGGTATTGGTCAAAGTCAAAATCCACAACAAAGCTCTAAGGTGCTGACATTGAAGGATAAAGGAGGTAATACAGGGAATATACAACCCTATGTCATCCCGGGCCTCCTCATTATTCTCTGGGGCAGAGATCTGTTATCCCAGTTGGGATTGATTATGTGCAGTCCTAATGAAGTAATCACGGCTCAAATGATAAACTCTGGATTTTCCCCAGGGAAAGGATTGGGAAAAAGTGAAGAAGGGATAACTCATCCTGTTGAGGTCCATGGTAATGGATGTTACTCATTATAATGAATTTGGCAATCAAAAATATATACTTGTTTGTGTAAATACATACAGTGGTTTTGTTTATGCGACATTACAGTCTGGAGAAACAAGCAAGCATGTGATCACTCATATGCTTGCTGCAATTGCTGTATTGGGTGTGCCTAAACAGATAAAGACTGACAATGGCCCGGGTAATATAAGCTCCAGTTTCCACCAATTCTGTGAAAAATTGGGAATACTACATAAAACGGGTATTCCATATAATCCACAGGTATGATAGAAAGGGCATATCAAACCATTAAATGTCAATTTGAAAAAATTAAAAAGGGGGAATGGTACCCTACCAAGGGATCCCCCAGAAATGTCCTTCATCACACACTCTTTTAAAATTTTTAACTTTGGATTCTGAAGGAAAATCCACTGCAGATTGATTCTGACATCCTGATACCAAAAATAATTTTGCAACAGCCCTCAGGAAAGACCCATTAACTGGAACCTGGAATGGACCAGATCCAGTGCTTATCTGGGGAAGAGGTTCTGTCTGCATATATTCTCAAACTGCAGATGCTGCACGCTGGCTGCCAGAGAGACTGATAAAACAAATAGACAACAATAACAAATCCAGGGAGAAGAAACCCCTTAAAAGCGTATTTTTTCTTCGCAGGAAACATGAAGATGCTTCGCAATTGCCTTCAAACTAGAACAGATCGACCAACAAACCTGATTTGGGAAGTCCTCAGTGTGGAAGAAGACATCACCACCCACATCTCCAGGGTGACTATATTGGACTCTTAGTTCCCCAACTTATGATTTAGTGGAGAACATTGTTTAGACCCAGGAGAAAACCTACTACCACAGTTACTATAGTTGTTTTTTGGGGTTTGAGATTGAATTAAGCAAGAACAGGGATTTCTTTACTTGTTTTGTTAAGATCAAAGCTATGATCAGTTCTGTATTTCTATAAATTTAGATTCTGCTATAACCCATTTGTAAACAGAATACAAGAGGCTTATATTTTTACTCCTTGGACAGACGGAGTTATGTGTTGCCCTTAAAAAAGAGTGTTGCTGTTATACTAACTATTCAGGCATTGTTAAGTCTCTTGTCTCTTGGGTCCATGCTGTTCAACAAACTGATGGCTTTTGTAAGACAACAGATAGATACTATTCAAATGAAACCCACACAGGTCCGTTATTACAGGCTGGAAGTAGGGGTTTGTAATCTGTCATCAAGACTAATGAGGATTAAACCCTAACTTACGTGCTAAGCCAGATAGTCAAAGACGGGTAAGAGAACACTTCAAGACCCTTGCCCCTAAAAAAGGAGGTCTCACCATCCTAAGAGAGTAATTTGACTCAGCTTTGTTTTTATTTTGTATTTTTGCATAAAAGAAAAAGAAATCATACTTACGGGCCCTGACTAATGACTTAGGTAGTAAAGTCTTTGACCCACAAGAGTGAAGTCCCAAGTTCTGATCTTCAGTTACCACCAAAAAGCTGGAAGTGGAAGCACACATAAGCAATAGCCCAATGAGCAGACAAGGAGGCCTGGAGCTTTCTGACAAGTTAGTCTGTCTGAGCTAGTGAGTTTCAGGTTTAGTGAGAAATCTATCTTAAAAAATGAGTGAGAGTAACTAGAAAAAACATCTGGAATTAACATCTGGCTTCATATATACACATCTACATGCCACACACATATACACACACCCATACACATACACACCACACACACACACACACACACACACACACACACACACACACACCATACATGCAGAGATATAAACACAGAAGAAACTATACTTATAATGTAAGGTTAGATCTTTCTCCTATGTAGAGTCATGCACAAGTGTGTAATCTTTGGATTCTGCTCGGCTTTAGTGATGTTAATGTTGATATTCAGTAAAACACAACCATTAGGGAAGAAAACAACAAACAATCTACAATTCTAGACAGAATTTTGTTTTTGTTTCTAAGCTATAACGTATGGTAAGGTAGGGTTTTGGGAGCTCTTTTAGCTTCTGATAATTTTATCAAATTAAAACTTCACTCTAAGCTGAGAGTCATCTTATGACCATAAAGCATACTGCCTAGTATTGACCAAGCATACATTTGATGTTGAGGTGAACTAAGTCTTTTTTCAGTAAAAATAGTAATTTAGATTGTAAACATATTTGCCTCTATAATTTCTATTCATCACATGTAAACTAGTTTTCTAATTATTATGCAAAAATAATACAAGGAAAATCACAGTTCATTTATTTTTTTTTCTGAATGCTTGCCAACCACAAGCATAGAGTTTTTATTAAGTTTCCAGGATGAAATGAAGTAATCAAGGCATAGTTTCTTAAGGAAGCGAGAATCTGTGAAGATATAGAACATGCAAATAGCTGAAATAGACAATTTAGCATGACCTTTGGAAGGAAGGAAGCTCAGAAAAGAGGATAAAATTCATCGAAAGAAACAGAAGTTAGAGAAGAGAAGAAAAATATGCTATTTTACTGATCTTAAAGATGAAGACAGAGCCACAATCCATGTCACCTCCAGAAGCTGGCAAATACAGGGAAATTGAATCACCTTCAGCCTCCTGAGAGAGCAAGCCACTGCTCAAACCTTGATTTTGGCCCAATGAAACCTATTTTGGTCTCCTGCACTATAGCACTATAAAACAATAAATCTGTGTTGCTTCAAGCTGCTATTTTTTGGTAATATGTCTTCACAGAAGACAAACACAGATTCTGTCACTTGTGTAGGGTGTTGGTGTCACAACGACCTAAAAAATATGGAAAAGGGTTTTGCGGGTCAATAAGCTGTAGCTAGAATAATTTTGAGAGGATGAAAATGTTAGAGATCCTTGAGCAAATTTGCATGAATGTGGATTTTTCAGGGAAGACTCACAGTGTGAGTATAGGAGAGACAAACGTCATCTTGATCAGATTCTTAATTGTTATAAACGGACTATTGACATAATTATAGAAGCTAAGGGGCTGGGAAGATGGATACATTGGTAAAATGTTTGTTGTACATGCATGCATGAAGAATTGAGTTGAAATAATCAGCACCTACATATAAAGTCAGGCAGGATTGCAAACATCTTTAATCCCAGTACTGGGTAGTGGGGACAGAAAAACTGTTGGTGCTTCCTTATTGCCAAAACAGTTGCCAAAGAATGAGCTTCAGGTTTCATGGGAAATACCTGTCTCAAAACTGAAGTATACTAGTAAATAGAGAAAGATACTCAAAAAGGCCTCAGAAGGCAGACACTACACACACACACACACACACACACACACACACACACACACACACATACACACAGACACACATGCATACACACACACATGCATACACACACACACATACACACATGCATACATACACACACACATGCATACACACACACACACGCATACACACACATGCATACATACACACAGACACACACACACACACACAGAGAGAGAGAGAGAGAGAGAGAGAGA
>JANHMN010000007.1:29725487-29839305 GCA_030674055.1 Rhabdomys pumilio | reverse complement strand
AGGAAGGAATGAAGGAAGGAAGGAAGGAAGGAAGGAAGGAAGGAAGGAAGGAAGGAAGGAAGGAAAGAGGGAAGGAAGTTAAGAGGGCTCAGTTAGAAATAAATTCTGGTAGACAAGCAGTTTAAGGTAGACTCAGAGTTGATAGATTTAGAATTAACTGAATTAACTGAATTTCTGTGAGGAGCTTTATAGACTGTTACATCCTGAGAGCTGATATTATAACTCTTAGGAACAGCTGCATGTGGAATGAGGAGAAACTGTGTAAGTGAAGAGTTGACAGAGCAATACCAAGTGGTTTAAAACTGTCAGATACGAAGTTTTAGCACTATCAAACAATATATGAACTTTGTAGGATAGAGAATGTTGTTGCATCTTATGATTAAGGAACCATTATTTTCCTCACGAGACCAATTTCTCTGATAATGCATAGTGAAAAGATGGCAGATTTTTTAAAGTGACTGAAGGAAGGGTTATGGTAACAATAGTTCAATATTCAGTTAATTAAGCATTTGGAGATTGCAGCATCAAGTTTAGCTAACCTCTCTGGCTCCAGATAGGTTGCACGTGTCCACCTGGCCAGGAGCTCTTTGGATTAGCTCATGAAACACACACACACACACACACACACACACACACACACACACACACACACACACACCAGTTAATTTTTGACAGGCTGAGACTAGCTCAAGTCTGGGCATTCTTAAACCTTCCTCTGCTGTGCCAGGCCCAGTAGGGGAAGCGACCAGGGGGCTACTTACCCCAATTCTTACATTCTTTCTCTCCTGCATAGCTTACATCCCATCTTTCTCCCCCAGTCATGGTGATTCTCTATCTTCGTTTCTCCCAATTCTGAGTGCACGCAAACATAAAGGTCCCCTCTCAGCCTACCTGCTTAATTATTGGCCATTGGCTGATCGATCAAAAACCAATTGCAGATAAGTAGCTTCTGCATTTGAACATTCCCGTTTTGGGGGCCGGATTAATTTAAAGCATTGGAACCAATCCTCACCAGGAAATGAATACAAAATTAATGTACCAGTTTAAGGGAGACCTATTTACAAAAAAATCACTGTAAAAACGTATTTTCACCTTTAGGATATACTAATGCTATATGTTATGAATGATGTGAACCGGGACAGGGCAAATAAGTAGGCTTTCATTAGAAAGAAAACAAATGATGGAGCTGAAGGAAAATGGAAATGCTGGCTTGGTCAGGAAGAAGAAAGAAAGTTTTTACTCTGAGAGAACAGAGAAAAAAAAAGGAAGCTGGACAGCATGGATACTTTGAATTGGAAAGGAAGGTCAAATAGTCTCACAGCTCTGCAATGGGGCAGTATGATATGAGTGAGAATGTTAAAGATGGACATAGAGGCTTGGTCTGATTGTAGAAAAAGTAACAAAGCTTTTGCTATGTGATGGGGGACTAAGCAATCTTAAACAACACAAGCTGGGAAGGAAAGAAGGAACTAGAAGGTAAATACTCACAGCATGGGAATCTCTTTCCTTTACTCTAATATAGATACTTGAGATCATCAACCTATAAACATAAGAGGCTTCTTTTGGCTCACATGCTTGAGGGTTTTAGTCAACGATTTGTTACCTTCATTACTCCTTGTAAGGAATGGAGGAAGAAGTGGCAGAGCCTCATTTCCAGGACATGAAAGAATAAAAACAAAGGGGCAGACTTCTAAGAAACCTTTCAAGGCCAGGTCTCCAAGGACACAAACACTCCCCTTTAGGCTGCACCTTGTATTTGGAGACAGTGGCATCTAGTAATGAAGCCTTTCTGGGGAGCATACCATTAGCACATATGGGAACATTTGAGACTCAAACTATGTTAACCATGAGTACAATTAGCAATTTTTCTGCTATCCAACAGTGTCAAGTAGCAGTTAGAAGGTAGCAGAGACAGAAAAGGATTTTTCCACAGCCGCTGATTAGCAAAGAACTGAGGGTTGTCAAGCTGCGGTGAATGAGTTCTGTAAAAAGACTTGAGGTGTGTATAACCAAGAGGCAGAATGAAGCACAATGCAGGTCTTGGCCTCGAAAAGCCTCAAGCTTTGATTCTCACAGTCTCTTATTTCAGCAGTATTAGGAATCTAACCTGTGATCCTAGACAAAATTCCCTTGCCCCAGTACAGATACACTAATTCATTAGGAATAAGGCACAGCTAGGGTTTTGCATTGAAATGCACACCCCAGGTGATTCTGACATAGGTGTTCCAAAGCTCACACTGAGATGTATCCTCTGATTGCGTATTGAGAACTATCAGCCTGGGCAAATAGGGATTAAGTTAAAAAGGTACAGGTCATGATGGTAATGAACAAGTTGGGTTGTAATTAGACAGTAGCCAAGGGCTGGATGACTGTACAGTAGTGAGAGAAATTCATTTCACAGCATGAGGAACTCCTTTAAAAATGTATTTTAGAGGAGAAAAAAAAAAGACTTTTCTTATGTTGCCCTCCACTGTCTTCTCTGCTACAATCCAAGAGGGAGCTATTTTGTAAAGTTTCACAGCAGCGAGTTAAACATTTTTATCAGTAACTGGAGTGGTAGTTCTATTTCATTATGCATCCACACACGTGTATATAACATTCCTATAAGAACTGTCACTGAAACTAGCATGTTGATAGGGGGAGTACCCCAGTTAATACCAAAGCTATACTCATATTTTCTAATTATATTGCATGTGAGAGTGTTTTTTTTTTCCCTCTAGGAAACAGTGAGAAAAGTGGGGAAATTATATGAATTAGTAATCTTGATCTTCTAGCAAAATTTCATTAAAAAAGTCCCAAACTACAACAGATTCCTCTACCAGAGGTCAAAGACCTGTGATTCAGATACAAGATTGGTTTCTCTTCATTACCATTTTTCTGAATATTGTATTTTGTAAAATATCAGGTGTGAACCATCTTTAAATGTATGCTCTGTAATATAGACTGTCATCAGTGAATGGTCCTGTCCTGAAGTTAGTGAGAAATTTTTCTTCTTTACCCAATATCCATTTTAAGAAAGAGATCTGTCTACACTAGATTATTAATGTGGGTGTGTTACTGAAATATTTTACATGGTTTGGAATTATATCCCAAATAATAAAATGACTCAGGGTAATGGATATTTAACTGGACTCTTCACAAACATAATATCTGAGGTTATGTTCTCAAAGAAAATTAGAAAGAAGTAGAAAACAACAATATATTCACATGGGAAGAGTGTATGCTCTACTTTCATTAGCTTAAATTTAAGGATACAGTCAATTTTTTCTTCATGACAGGCTTGGTATGCTATGATGAGAAAGGAAAAAGAAAAAAACCTTGTTGAATATGTTTTAGTCTCTGAGTAGGATAAAATCCCGCTCCCCAAACCTTCTCCCAAAAGAGAGAAAGTAAGGAAACAAGCAAGCAAACAGAAAAGAAAGAAAGATAGGAAGGAAGGAAGAAAGGAAGGAAAGAAGAAAGAAAAAAAGAAAGAAAGAAAGAAAGAAAGAAAGAAAGAAAGAAAGGAAGGAAGGAAGAGAACAAAATGCATTTATTGCCATGCCCTTTAACAGGATATTTTGTTCAAAGTCAGGTGAAAGACTTTGCCATACTTGGGGTCGAATGAAAGATAATCAACATCATGCAGGATTCCCTGTGTTGTTAGTTCTAAGCAGGATTCAAGCAGGTCTCTGTAGCAAGCTCTGGTGGGAGCTTGGCTCCTTTGATTTCTCCATGCCTAAAGTCTAGTGGTTCAGCCTTTCTGTTGTTTTCTTTGTATTATATGTATGCTTGTATGTATGCATGTATGTATGTATGTATGTATGTATGTATGTATGTATGTACATATGTATGTTTGTATGTATGTGTGTATGTTTGTATGTATATATGTATTTGGTATGATCTGATGTGTGTATGTGTGTAAAACACTCATGAAACGCCATTTTCTCAATATCTTTTTGTATCAGTTAGGCAAAGAAAGTTGCATTGTTTCTATGTTCACACTTTTATCTCTTAAAATTCTGATTAACAGATTTACTACTGATATCAAAATATGGAAGGTCCCAACAGCAAGGCTTTGCTTTCAGCTTCCATGCAGCTTTGCATCTGGTGGTTCCTGTATCTCATGTTCTTCACTGGTTCCCTCAATTTGAAAGACCCACTATTTACAATTCATGATGTATAATGTTATTTATTATTCTGCCATAGGTAACCCCAGTTTATTAAATTTTTTTCTTGATTTTCCCATTCATTAGTCTTTACATTGGTCATCACACTTAGGATAACATTTGTAGCACCTGGACTCCGAGTTACTTAACCTTTTGATTTTTATTGATAAATGAGTAGAGAGGGATATGTTCTTATTGCGAGAATTTACATTTTCAAGCATACTATTTTATGACTTTTTAAATTATTATTATTATTGTATATGATGTGTATGTGGATATAAGCTTGCAGTCTTGCATATATCAGGACACATATATAAGGTCAGAGCACATTTTCTGGGGTCAGTTTTTTCTTTTACTCTGATCTAAAAAATTCAGGTCTTAAGACTTAACTATACTATTATCTGTCTCTGTGTCTCCCTTTCTCCCTCTCTCCTTTCTTTTGAAGTCTCCTCCTGTGTTATATTTTCTTCAGCAAATTTTTCATTCTTTTATATCCTTTGGTGTCTTTACTCCAGAGCTTTCCTGTCTTCGCTGTCACCTTTTATAATTTCTGACAGGAAGTTTAAACTACATAACTTACCACTGTAGTTCCTGATTTTATTTATTTATTTAAGATTTATTTATTATACATGTATAAGTATACTGTTGCTCTCTTCAGACACACCAGAAGAGGGCATCAAATTTCATTACAGATGGTTGTGAGCCACCATGTGACTGCCTGGAATTGAACTCAGGACCTCTGGAGGAACAGTTAGTACTCTTAACCGCTGAGCCATCTCTCCAGACATAAGCTTTCTTGGTGTCTTTTTGCTTCCATTACTATTGTTTATTGATTAATCCAATTATGTGTTGACATCATTCTTTACAATTATGTTAATATTCCAGTAGGGTCTCACAATGGTGCATATTGTTTCATATAATTTGAATGTCTCATGTAATACCTTATGTTGTCAGACAGTTCACTCTATTTTGTTATAAATTATCTATAATCTAGTACTTCCCAAGAATAACTCTTGTATGTTTCTTTATTGTTAAAATAACAACAGAATAACAACAATAATAAAAATAACTTCTTTTATCATATTCTACCAATTTTATAATGGGTGAAATATATATAGTAAAAAGATAACTTATCATTCACCATTAGTTACTTTTCTGTTGCTAAGTAAAATATAAGCCACAAAGTTTAAGCCAAAACTCAGAAGAAACCTAATTAGAGGGAGAGAAGTGTTAGGAAAATCAATGTAAATTCTTTTGAAATTAGCTACAGGTTGAGGTTCAAATAGCATGACTTTAAGAAAGTGACTAGTCCTTCAGAGATGGTACTGCCATCACCATGCTGAAATGCAAGATATCTGCCTATCCAATAGTTGACTTTTTCTATTTTCCTCATGTTCTAGGGATGCCTTAACATGCTAGGCTTCTTCTTCAGGGTGTAGCCCAGTGGTACAGTTTTCTTCCTAGCATGCACAAAGCTATGAGTAAATCCCCAGTACTCTTTCAACAAATGAAAAAGTTAAATTAACATCAACAAACCCCCAAGAAACTTAAACCTCAAATTAAATTAAGTGTCTTATAATAGCAGAGAGGGACTATATGACAGGATTGGAAGCTCTGTTGGCTTTGAAAGAGGAACCACGTCCTGTTTCTGCTTCACCTCTACCATATCATAAAGAGATCACTTTAATCTCTGCCTCATCTTCACATTGCCTTCTTTTATCTCTATATTGTTTCCTATCTTTATATTCATATGAGAAATATCTCATTAGGTTTTCTTGTTTCAAGTATATTAGGACCTTAATTAACTAATCTTTATAATTTTATTTTAAATTAGGTTTCATTCTGAGATACTGGGTAGACATGGTATTGGAGAAGACTCTATTCCAAGTGTCTCCTACAAAAAGATGACTGTCTTACTTCTTTTCTATGAATATCTATGAGCTTAGGAACCAAAATTAGCTTTGCTCCTACAACTGCTATAGGATCTTTTTATAAAAGATCCCTAAAGTTAGCAAGTAACAAAACTTATAATTAGAAACTAGTGCACTATTGTGTGATTTTAAGCAGTAACCATGCTTCATTGTTCAAAGGTCTGTGGGTGATTGATCCAGCTGACTGATCATCACTGTGGTCATCCCTTCCTCTTATGTGTGGCAGTAGGCTGTGGGCACAGTTGGGAGCTGGTTCTCCTGACAGTTTCTGCTACATGAGTGGCTCCCTAAAGTTGTATGTTGTTAGCCAAGGTATATTATCCTGGTGAATCTAAGGTTTAAAAAGGATGGAAGAATCAAGTGATGTCTCCTAAGTCATAGCTCCTAATTTTTGCAGAGAATTCTGTTGACAAAAAAAAGATCTAAGACCAGTATATACAGAGAGCATGGAAACAAACATGAATTTTGATGAAGGGAACTGAGAATATACATTTCCGGGGCTAAAGGGAAGAAGGAATGGGTTGTGTTCTACCTATCACAGTTTCCAGCCAAACCTGCTAGAAGGAAACAACAGAAGCTGATGAAAAGTCAGCTTTCTTCTAACTTAAATATTTGTAATTTAAAAGTGAATGTGTTACTCTTATAAGATATATCTTCTGTGGAATTTGAGGAGCGAGATAGTACGAGAAGCACATACATGCACACTGAAGCTAAACTCAAATCTTTAAAATGTGAGATTCATAGATGGCTTACAAGTTCCTTTCAGTTGTCAAAATCCTGACTTCATTCTATCGTCACATTGCTGTAACAGTGACATTGCCATACTCTAAATGGCAATATTAAAGAAACTGAGTCCTGATCTCAGACAAGTACTTTTATCAGTGGGCTTAGCCAGAAAATGTCTAATTCATTATTGCCACCTAAAACATTCATACAAAATTCAATGGTAAATTTATTTATTTTTTATTCTATTGAAATATCTTCATCTTTGGTATTGTTGAAAGAATTAAATAAGTTACACATACAGTAACTAAAAAACAAGCTGGTGCATAGATAGTATAGCTATTCATGATTGCTATGATAGTTGTAGTATTTTTACTGACATTAATAATCCATTTCCAATGTTAACCAGCCAGTGGCTTTACTCAGTTCTGTTATTAAAGATGGTTTCAAAAAGTGCAAGCTTACTCAGTGCAATTTATATGTTGATAAACATTTTAAACATATTGAAGTTTGTGTTTTGCTGCTTTCATTTCCACCCAGTAAAAATAGTAGATGAGTGACCTCCATTCAGTGGAATTTTGTAGTGTTGTTTGCACAAATCACAACCACCTACACACACATACAATCACCCCCCACCCCCTCCACACCTTTGGGATGAGACACAGATGTCCACATCTGGTGTGAAAATGTCTTTTTCAATTTCATATAACTCTCTGTACAACTTCACAGTTACAGTGGCAGCTTCCTCACCTTGGTTGTGTGGCTATGTTTCTAGTTTTATATTTATCTCTTTTCTCAGTTCTATTTTGAATCGTATATTCTATTTTTTTCTTTAATTCAATCCCTTTTATACCTCCTCTATTTTACCAGTCTTATATAGATTAAGAAAATTCATCAAAGGTGTCTCACAGCAGTCCTTACAACTATCCATAGCTAAGTGACTACAGATATTAATAACTTCCATATATTTTAATTCCCAGTTTCCCATTCATTTTATATCCAGTTGAGTCTCACTGAAATATAAGGAAATTAGTTGTACAAGCCTGTAATATCTGCATTGGAGTGTTTAAGGTAATAGGATTGGGTTTTCACAGTAATTTTGGCAAAACAGTGAAACTTATATCAAAAAAAAATAACCACAGAGTGTAAAATGGAATGCCCATTTCTATGAAAAATGGGTTACTTCTTTTGGAATAGTTAGCTGATAGCTTCCCATAGACTCCCAAGCATAACAAGTTATTGCCAATGTTCTTAGTTACCCTCCAGAATTTGATTGTAGGAGTTAATTGTAAGGATACTAGACATTTGAGTCATTGAATATGGCTAAATCATGCTGGTACTGACTTGGAAGCTCCATCTATACAGGCTAGTTTTCATCATACATTTAGATGATATGCATGCTATTGTGGATAAAAGTAATAATAGATCTTATCTAGTTGTGAATCCTATAAGCCACAAGACTGGCTAGCCTGGCAAGTAATGTAATACTGGCATGAATCTTATATGAGTAACCAAACACTTTGTGGTTTGATTTTATGTCTACTCCATGAGATGAAACTTATGTCTCATGCCATTAATGTGAACAAGAACTCACAGTTAAGTAAACAGTGGTTCCTAGAGATGGGACTACTACTACTACTATTCTGCTAAATGGCTACAGTATTAAAAATTGTCATAAGATATGTCTATGCTCATAGATAAGTCAGCCTCTCAGCACTCATGTGAGCAGCTTCTTGTAATAGAAGACAATTAACAACAACCCACAAACAGTCAATATGCAGAAAAAGACAACTATAGAGTGCTCAGCCCTAAACAGGATATCTATATCAAACATCCTTCCCTCTCCCACCTAACATCATCATGAACATTGTGGAAGACATATTGTAAGAGTCAGAGACAATGAAAGCCTACAGGGATACTGTTTTCTGAACATTCCTGAATAGCTGCAAATATAAACTCACAGTGGTTGAGAATACATGCACAAAATATAAACATAACTAAGTCAGAAAAATATCTCAACATAAAGGTAGGAGGAGGCCAGGAAGTCTTATTTGCACTTAAGAAACAATTGGTGATTGATTGTTGCTGTGGCAGGGATAGTTAGTTTTATTCAGGAATGCAGTGACTTAGAGGCTCTCCATGCTCCTGTATATGGCTTTAAACTCACAAACATTCTAACAGCACTAAAGGAACTCAGCAAGGTTTTAAAATTGAGAGATCACATTTTTTATATCCATTCATCTGTTGAAGGATGTCTGGGTTATTTTCAGCTTCTGACTATTATAAATAAGGCTGCTATGAACATGTGTCCTTGGTATATGTTGTAGCATCTTTTGGGTATATGCCCAGGAGTCGTATAGATGGGTTCTCAGGTAGTGCTGTGTCCAGTTTTCTGAGGAACTGCTAGACTGATTAACAGAGTGGTTGTACCAGCTTGCAATCCTACCAGCAGTGGAAGAGTGTTCCTCTTTCTCCACAACCTCACCAGCATATGCTGTCACCTGGATTTTTGATCTTAGCCATTCTGACTGATGTGAGGTGGTATCTCAGGGTTGTTTTGATTTGCATTTCCCTGATGACTAAGAATACTGAACGTTTCTTTAGGTACTTCTCAGCCATTCAATATTCCTTAGTTGAGAATTCTTTGTTTAGCTCTGTACCCAATTTTTAATAGGGTTATTGGTTCTCTGGAGTCCAGCTTCTTGAGTTTTTGTGTATATTGGATATTAGCTCTCTATCAGATGGAGGATTGGTAAAGATTATTTTCCAATCTGTTGGTTGCCATTTTGTCCTATTGACAGTGTCCTTTGCCTTACAGAGACTTTGCAATTTTATGAGATCCCATTTATTGATCTTAGAGTATAAGCCATTGGTATTCTGTTCAGGAAGTTTTCATCTGTCCCGATGTGTTCGAGGCTGTTCCCTAATTGCTCCTCTATTAGGTTCAGTGCACCTGGTTTTACATGGAGGTCTTTGATTCACTTGAACTTAAGCTTTGTACAAGAAGGTAAGAATGGATAAATTTGCATTCTTTTACAAGCTGACTGCCAGTTGAAACAGCACCATTTGTTGAAAATGTTGTCTTTTTAAAACTGGATCTGATATCCTTTGTCAATGACCAAGTGACCATAGGTGTGTGGGTTCATTTCTGGATCTTCAATTCTATTCCATTGATCTAGCTGCTTGTCTTTACCAATACTATTTAGTTTTTATCACTATTGCTGTATAATACACTTGAGGTACAGGGTGGCGATTCCCTCAGAACTTCTTTTATTGTGGAGAATAGTTTTTGCTATCCTGGGTTTTCTGTTATTCCAAGTGAATTTACAAATTACTCTTTCTAACTCTATGAAGAATTGTATATTTACACACGTAGTGTGACTCGGTTATTAAAAACAATGACTTTATGAACCTCGTAGGCAAATGAATGGAACTAGAAGATATCATCCTGAGTGACGTAACCCAGGCAAAAAAGAACACATATGGTATATACTCATTGATAAATGTATATTAGCCCAAAAGCTAGGTGTACCCAAGATACAATTCCCAGAACATATAAAGCTCAAGAAGAAAAAAAGACCAAAGTGTTTATGCTTCAGTTTTTTCTTAGAAGGAGTATCAAAATACTCATGCGAGATAAAGGGTTGAAGGGATATGGGAGAAAGAGAGAAAGAGGGTGGTGGGCAGGACCAGGAATGGTAGGAGAAGGGGATGATATACAGAGAGTCAAGAATTTGAACAGAGGTGTATAGCAATGAGGGATGCAGAACTGGGGGGTAGACACCTGCAAGTCCCAGATGCCAGGAAAGCAAAAGGCTTCTAGGACCAAACTGGGATGAGATTAGCTACAATGTCCAACAAAGTGAATGGAGAACCTATAGAGATCATATTCAGAGGTTACGCAAGGCCCCTGGTTGGAAGATGTGGCCACTCACCCATTTCCAAATTCTTAACCCAGAATGGCTCCTATCTAAAGGAAATACAGGGACAAAGTGTGAAACAGAGACTGAAGGAAAGGCCATCCAGAGAGTGTCCCACCTGGGGATTCATCCCATATACTGACAAAAAACCCAGACACTATTGTGGATGCCAAGAATTGCTTGCTGACAGAAGCCTGCTATCTCTGTCTCCTGAGAGGCTCTTCCAGAGCCTGACAAATACAGAGGTGGATGTTTGTAGCCAACCGTTGGTCTAAGCAAAGGAGACTCCAATGGAGAAGTTAGAGAAAGGACTGAAGAAGCTGAATGGTTTTGTAACCCAATACCAATCAACCAGACCACCCCACCCCGAGTTCCTAGGGACTAAACAACCAACCAAAGTGTACACATGGAGGGACCTATGGTTCCATCCTCATATGTAGCAGAGGATGGTGTTGTCTGACATCAATAGGAGGAGAGGCCCTTGTTCCTGTGAAGGTTTGATTGTCCAGTGAAAGGGAATGCCAGGGTGGGGAGGTAGGAGTGGGAGAACCCTCATGGAAGCTAGGGAAGGGGTATGGGATGGGAGAAAACCAGGAAAGGGGACAACATTTAAAATGTAAATACATAAAATATCCAATAAAAAATATTAATAGATCACATGGAATTTGTAGAAACTAAGAGCTGGATGGGAGGAAATGGAGGATAGACATGATCAATAAACCATACACACCACTCCATTATTTTCATTTCATTTATTAGAGACAACATGTGATTAGTAAGAACCAACAAAAGAACAGCTGTAACAACATAGTGTGAAAACTATCGTGTATCTGTGGCTTGTCTCTTCTTAGAAATATCTTTTTGTTATGCCTTTATCAATGATGAGAATAATCTGTTTATATCCTTCTTGAGTGATGAACATGCATAAGGTAGGCATTGACACAGCTTGAGATTGCTGCTGGTCTTCTCTATTGACCTCCAGGTGTGCTTCTTTTCTGTCTCACCCAACACCATCTTTAGTACACTCACTGTTCATGTCACATAGAATATTTGCCTCATAGTTACTTGGGTACTCTAGGGGCATGTGATTTACTATTGTAGTAACAAAATGTTCCAGTTCAAACAATCTCCCAAACAAATACAACTGAAAACTTTGATATTATTTACTTTATTTACTTACATAATTATCAAACTCATATTTTTAAGAGAACCATACCACAGATAATTAGAGGTTTCAAGTAATTAAGAGAATATAACTCACTACCCTACTTGAGAGTTGGTCTTGTGTATTCCTCTTATAAATGCTATATGTTGTTAGGCTTCCTCTGGCTGCTAGAAACACTTTATGTGGTCTTAGGAATAGTGTGGGATTAGATTGACAATAGGATCTACAATCTCACACTGGAGCACCATAACCCACGACACTTAGTTATCCAGCTTGTTCTTATTGTGGGAAATATTTTTAAAAGGCACAATCCTGCGCTATAACCAGCTACTTTCTTCTCCAGTGATCTTGCCTCCATGGCAAACCTGCGAGAGCCCATCTTGCGGTTCTCTTGCTGCAGATTCTGCTCACATTCTCAGTCATCTACCTCCAGTGGTTAGCGGTCACAAATCCCAGTAACCCCTTAAAATTAAAACTCTAGAGGCTTGTAATTTATCAATCAGATTTATATTAGTAAATTCTCAACCCACAAAATGCCAGCACAATGAATTCAAAACTCAATTGAAATAAACACTAGCTACACAGCTAGATGGGGCAAACACACCCCACTTAATATTTAATTATTTATCTAAGATGTCCCCAATTCTTAAGACCCCCAGGACTGTGTGATTCTGGCTCCTCTTCTCCTATAGGTTCCATCTCTTCTCTTCATCTCCTTCCCTTATTTCCTCCCTCTGTCTCTCGGTCCTCGTCCCTCAACTTCTCAGTTTGCCTTCTTTTTCCACTGTCAAATCACAGGCTTTTTGTTGTATTAATATTTAAATTAATCGAGGGGGGAATTCTGCTACATGTTCTTTTCTCAGTGTTAACTGAGTTTTTAGAATTGCATCATGTGATTTATTTCTGTCTTTTCTGGTGGAATATAAGCCCCTTGAGAGTACCAGCTTTGTCCCTCTTGAAATTGCTTTATTAGACTTTAGAAAAACGCCTATTATCATTAAGATAATCAACAAATATTCAGTGAAGAGCTTATAATATCTAGTCTATAAAGAAAGTCAATAGTACCTCATGTGGCTCAGTTCTTTATCACTTCTTATTTTATAAAAAATTCAGTCTACAAAGGATTGAACTTCCCGTTCCTGGTGGTGGGGATAAGTGGGTATGTGGCATGAGCTCAGCTTCTTGGATCTTCAACTTCTTTGTTCATCTGATATTATTTGGTTCCTCTCTCCCTAGAGCTCAGCAAACATAAAGATTCAAAGCCTTACAATAAATATTGTGCTAGTGAATTCTTGGTGGAGCATATTTTAAATTCAAATGTATTCTCTGGTGAGGTTTTTTTGGTAGAAGTCTCCAAGGAGTTATTTTATGAATGCACCATTGCTACCCACTCATGGCTTGCTTCGTAGTTTAGTAGATTCTAGAGAACTATTTTTGTGTTATATTTTTTGCATGTTCTTTGACTGATCTACTGTCTTTCTGGGAACCCATATAAAGCCAATTTATTTGTAAAAAGCATTGTAATGTATTTACACATGCTGGAAATAACAGTCACATGAAAGGGTTCTTTGCATTTCACTTAGCCCATAGAGTGTACCCAGTCCATGTCTCCATCTTTAAATGGATGAGATGGAAAACAAAACTTAGCTGCACACTTACACATCTACTGGAGACCAGATCAAGCTTTCTACGATCTCTCCAGTTTTTATTGGTTCTTATTACTCAGATGGACACTTGAAGCATGTGTATACTCTTTTCCATTGACAGAAGGGATTGCCTACACAGAACACACACTTTTCTCTCTCCAGTTCCAAAGATTGTTTTCCTCATCTCTTCATGGTAAGGGTTGAGTACAACTTGATGAAGAGTATGAGCTTTTCACAAGTCTGCTTACATTGGACACTTGTTGAGGATATAGGACAGTATCCTCTAGCTCTGAGAATTTTGCAAGATATCTGAAGTCACATGAATGTACTTTCAGAATTCTACTACACCTTCAAAATATTACTATTGGTCATTCTGAAATGGAACTGATAGATTCTGTTTGAGGAATTGACATAAAATTATAACTCAATTTGGATGCAGAACCTCAAATGGTATGTAGTAGTAAATTTGCACATTCTTTCTATATTCTCTTTCTTTTTCTTTCCTCCTCTCTTTCTTCAGTTTTTATTGTTCTTCATCCCATTTCTTCCTTAATAGATTCATGATTTTTCATTCTTGGTATTACCTTGATCATAATATAAAGTTGTTTCACATGATATTCAAGGACAAATTAAAATTCTTCTTATTGGTGCTTTCTTATATAGCCAAAAGATTGAAACTCACATAATTTAATGCCCATTGCAGAAACTATACCAAGAACACTAAAAATTTCAGATTGACACATATACCCAACTTGATCAAACAGACTGCAGAAATGATGATTTAAAAGTCTTGCATTAATATAAAGATACTTGAGCTATTTTATCAAGAATCAAAATAATATGAAAATTAATGACTCATGGTATAAAAATTATAGCTACACTTTTGTCTATATCACGTTCCCATAATGAATTTGGTTCAAAATTTACTACCATTTTATAAATATAATTAAAATAAAATATATTTAGTATAAAGTTCTTTACGGGACACTAACCTCTACTCTAAGTATACAATTATGTGGTATTTATATATACCCTACCCACATTCTTCTGAGTAGAAGTTCTTGCTAGGCTGCTTATAAAACCTAAGACAATGAAAAGGTTGGGTAAATAATTCTTACAGCTTTGGTGACAGAAAAGTGACAAGAGAAACATCTGAGTATACTTCAAGCAGATGTGAGTTTTTATGCTAAAGTTTACCATATGCATAAAAGGAATAAATAAATTAAGTGACTTAAATATCAGTGCTACCTTTCTACCAGTCTTTTATCTGTTTTTTTAAAAAGTATTTACTTTCATCTGGTGTGTTTGTGTGTGTGTGTGTGTGTGTGTGTGTGTGTGTGTGTGTGTGTGATATGAAGTTGGCTAAAAGGTAAAGAAGATAGTATTGGATTTATGTCCCTTTACTGATTGTTAAGTCACCTGCTGTGTTTGGGTGCTGGACACTGAACTTCGGTTTTCTGGAAGAGTTGTCACACTTATAACCCCTGTTTCAGCTTCTAGCCAATTTTTAGCAATCTCCATGCCTTGAAACTTAACTCTTCTATATTATTGATCTTATATATATTTTGGAAGACTAATATGGTTTATATAAAATGTTTTTTAAGTAGTCAAAAGAAATAATGAAATAAATGGCACTGATATAAAAATTGGAGATAAACTTTGATAAATCATATTTTTATAGGATTAAGGCCTGAAACACAATTTGGTTACCAGTGACTACCATTGGCTTAATCTACCCTTAATTAAGAAAAATAAAGATCTTACCAGATATTTCTTTCATAATTTTTTTTAAAAAATAAAATATAAATCCTTAATAATTACATGTGCTAAATGGGAAATATGAATATACTTAATAGGAATGTATACCAATACACATTGATTATTGGCAAAAGATGAGAAAATTGAATAATATACCTGTTCTACTCTTTCTCATGTAACTACTTCCACTGATATTCTCATAGTATTATACACATGTATTTGCTAACCTTTTAGCCTGAGTAGTATATCATGTGACATACTAAATTTTCATAACCCAGAAGTGGAATATTTTCAACAGTAAGGGTTTGTTTAAATAATTTTGTCACCATGGGAACATTCTTTTCTTTTCTTTTTCCCCATACAACACAGCCTATGGTGCAGAAGCTTCTGTGACCATAGTCCCCAAAGAGAGATAAAATGTGTTAGAGAAGAAACAAACACCTGCTGGAGTTATTTTTGTTTTGACTAAAGAGGCTCTTTGATATTCAGCTTGGGGGAGGAAATGCAAGTAAAAAATAAAGACTCTGATTAAAAACCTGTTTTCATTTCAGTGGGGGTTCTCTTCAGGCTTCATCACTGTTTCAGGAGGTAAAACAAGAAGGCGTGTGACCTTTGGACCCTACTACCACATCATTAATCTCACCCAGAAAGAAGACAGAAGGTCCCAGTGTGTGGTGCCTGTGGAACAGATATATCTAATAGATCAGGGCTTGATTCTATCACAAACACAGGCATTTGCCAAGTTTAACTGGAAGAGAAATCTAGTCTTACAAATAACTGGAATAGAAGAAACTGCATAAAACACCTGTTTTTAAATTATTCTAATGCTTATAAATTGAATTAGCTACTTCATAATTGAGACAATTTGTCTTTGTGGATTAATGGATTGTAAAACTATTTGAAAAAATACTAAACTTTATTTAAAGTTAGTTTTTATGATGCTTTTGATTAATGATTGTCTAGAAAAGGATTTGATTTTCTAGATTTTTTTTGTGGTATCTACATATTCAGAAATATCACTTGTGTTTTGGTGCAGGTTTAAAAGAAGTATTGTGTGTATGATGAATTACTTGATGGATATATTAGCATTTTATCATCTAGCACTCAGCAAAGGACAGTTTAGTGAGTGGGAGGGGATGATGTTTATGAGGCAGAGGTAGTGGACAGCTGGCGTGGAACAGTGTTATTTGAACATTAGAAGGCTGTTGCATATGCGAACTCACAGCAGGTGTGACTTCTCGTACAAGACCTGCACAAGGTCAACACAGACAAAATCCAGGAGCGGATGGAGTCAGAAACATCCTATCCATCACTAAGCAGCTATCAGCAGTTGAAGGCTGCCAATGTGGAGAGCCAGTTTTCTATTGGAGCAAAGGCCCTGCTGCGTTATCCATGCACATAAATTACCTTATATCCATGAAAATATTGACAGCGCAAAGCATACTCATTAGGTCCAAGAAGTATAAAAGAGCACATTAAGTTTGGAGAAAATAGTGATATGTCTAAGAAGACTGGAAGCAACTGGAAGGGAGGAGATACAGGTAGATTTGATGATTTACCTTTAGTTGTGTCTTTAAAATTGATTATTTTGGTAGTATATTTGAGTTTTTGGTTTTGTTCTAACAAGACCTGATTGAGGTTTTGGGCTTGTTCTATCAATAAGATATATTTCAAGCTTGTTCGTGGATGAGATAAAGAGTTACTTAAATGTTCATGAATTTTTATTTTCTTCCTATAAAAGGGAAATAGTAATAATACACCAAAACAGCCAGGAACATGAAAGATCTATGAGGAGAGATAATGGAGATCAAGTACCTGGAATCTCCGAAACTGTTCTCTGTGCTTCCTTTATGACTGCAGTACTGATATGCAGCAGTTGACAGAGCTTATATCAAAAGTTAACCACTCCAGCATGTCATTTCTATCAGGTTAAAGATGCTTTTAAAACATGGTTGGTAGAAAAGGGCATGCTGACCTAAAGGAAGGAGGGCTTGGAATTTCCATGTAGACAGTGGCCTCTCTGTGTCTTAAGGAAGAAAGACATTCCTTTACCAGAGATAGGATGTGGAAGTTGCAAGTAATCTGTACAAAGTTTAGCAAAGTAACCCTCATCTATCTAGACACTTGCCAGGCTTAAGTGCCATAAGCCCAGGCTCCTTTGTGCTGCTTTGTTTGTTGCCTCTGGTCCAGTTCAGTTTATAAGCATAGCTCTTCTACTAACATAGAATATATTTCCATGTAATTAGAGCTCCTACACCTCTGAGAACTTCAATGCATTCCATTAATCTGTTACGCCACTGTAATTTTCAGGCCCACCTGGAAAGGACATTAAGGTCTGAGGTCAAATTTGCCTTTCTTATTATTTTCAAAATTATTTTATACCTCATTGGCTGTGGGGATAACATTTTTTCCTCGCTTTTTTTCTTTCTTTTCTTGTTTTCTTCTCATTTACTTCTCTTTTTCTCTCATCCTTTCCTATCTATCTATCTATCTATCTATCTATCTATCTATCTATCTATCATCAATCTATAATAACCCATAGCAAGCATGATTATTTCTAAGTGAAGGTGTCACAATGACCTCCCTGTAAAGATCAGTAGGAGTTGGCTCTTGTGAGATGTGAATTTTGATTCAGTAGCTTCTCTGTCTGTTGTGTTAGCCAATTGGACTACTATTTCCTTGTATTTTATCCATCCTGACACATCATTATCACTTGGAAGAAGCTTCTGACATGTGACTTTTATTCTTACTTCTCTGCCCTGGAGTATTGATAGGCTGAAATAATTACAACTAGATTGATGAATGAGGCACATTATATATTCAACCAGTAGAAAATATTGGTTACTACTGTCCACCTGCAACTGAAATGTATTTCAGAATAGCAGAACAACTACAGGATCAGACATACGTGTTCAAGATAATTTTTTATACTTTAAATAACATTTACAAATCAGTGGTATAGCTTACAACCTCATATATCATATTCCCTAGAAATGAGTGTTTCAGTAGTTAAATCATAAGATTCTCAGTTAGGTTTAAACTCTAGGAAGATACAATCGTGCCGCAAAACACCTGTTCTATATTAACTGTCAGACTGTCTTATTTAAATAATCTCAGCAAACCATAGACATTTGAAGAGATATACAATCTTCTTCACTTGTTTTAATTCTTTTGAGTTACACACTGGAGTTTTCAACAAATATGGGCCTGTACCTTTAATATCACACCTCTCCCCGCAAATTAATTATTAGCAAATGTATCATGTTTTGAGTGAAATATCTATATATAAGCTTTCAAGTATCCCAACATTACCAAAGACTAATTTTGAAGTATTAATAGAGATGCAAAATAATGACTAACGTAAATTCATGATCACCCTTAAAATATGGACTTAGTTGGTTGACAACAGTTAAAACCACATGTACAAAAGTATATGGGCAGCACAAACTGTATTTATTTATTTATTTATTATTTTATTTTATTTTATTTTATTTTTGGTTTTTCGAGACAGGGTTTCTCTGTATAGCCTTGGCTGTCCTGGAACTCACGCTGTAGACCAGGCTGGCCTCAAACTCAGAAATCTGCCTGCCTCTGCCTCCCAAGTGCTGGGATTAAAGGTGTGCGCCACCACTGCCTGGCTTACAAACTGTATTTAATGGGTGAAAAAAGAGGGAGTAATGGATTGGAGAGAGGGAGAGAGGGGTTGAGGGAGGGAGGAAGGGAGGGAGGAAAAAAGGCACAGAGGGAAGGAGGGAGAGAGAGAAAGAGAGAGAGAGAGAATATAAAATCTGGTGGGGAGGAAAGTAAGTAAAAGACTGGGAAGAAGTAGGGAAGAGACTGAGTATGATGAAAATACATTGAACAAAATGCTCAAAAAACTAAGAAAAAGTGAGAAGATATGCAAATAAAGAGCACCTTTACACTAAATTCTCTCAAAATTATCCAAGGAAAACTCATTTCCAGAATTTTGTGTGTCTGACTATAGCCGCTTGACTGAATTTTGGTTTTAAGGAATTAAAATAGAAGCATGGATGGCAAATAATGATCTGGTTATAATATTTTAAATATTTAATCAATATATATTTCAGTCAGCCATGCATGCTTCCTTGTAGATTATTATTATTATTATTACTAATTATTATTAATTTAGTTATGTTAAAACCTGGAGTTTATTACGTTAGGGACAGAGAAAGTAAAGTTATCGAGAACAAATTGACTCAGTCTACATTCAGAGTTAAAGTTAACTTTTAAGAATAAATTAGAAAGCCAGGTATTATACAGAAGAAGGACAAAAAGATGTGCTATTTAATTTTTAAATTTGAATTCTCTTCACATACTTGAATCTTGCTGAAGGACTCAGTTAAAACAGATTGACTATAAATAGAATGCCTTTTATATCCAAAGTCAAGTTCTCATTGAACAGTAAATGAATTCAAATCTGTGTAAGGCCTGGGTGTAGGGGTATGGAATGCGGTGATACTGCTGTGTGACACTGTTTCTTGGGAAGATCTGAAATCTCTATTCACTATAGATAATAAACCAAGGATGGACCAAAGTCTGGATACCACCAAAGTCTAAGTTAGAGAACCAGTGAGTTTTATTGGGGTTCTTAGAGGAGTATGGGTGAATGGCTGTGTACAGTAACAGAAACTATCAGAGACTCTTCGATGTGGGGCAGTGGGATGTGAGAATCATCTTGGCACCTGGTCGAGCACCGGCCTCAAACCCCGGACCCTAATCGGTGTTTGGCTCTGCTGTGGGCCCTGGTTTCTTTCATTTAGCTTCAGCCCTCCACAACCCCTCCCACAGAGAGGTCTATGGCCACCAGTCATGAGGAGCAGTGCCTCAGGCTCTTCCACACGTAGATGAGGCATCTCCAAGCTCTCAGACCAAGCCAACAGGCTTATCTGATGCCAGACACTGACCCACCCGAAAACTGTATAAAAGAGTCCTATTCAGGAGAAGTAAAAGTGTGCGAGAATCATCCCAGTGTTCGAGAGTTTCTATAGCAAGAGCTGTAACACTTGGGAAGAGATCTGCTCTCCTGAAGCACCTTCAGGACCCTCCCCTCCTTGCTAGCTAGCAGCACTGGACCACCTTGGCACAGAGAGACAGGTGCAGCACCTGGGAGTGAATGAGTGGAGGCAACAGCGGTGGAGGTGACTTCCACTCCCTGCTCGCACTCTATCCCCTTGGTCTGGACCCCCACACCCAGCAGGGCCAGAGATCTTCATGGGAAGCCCTCCAGAACAGATACCCACACTTAGGTATACTGGAATCCCTTCAACATTTTTTGCTATCTGTATGGATGTCTTTATAATGTGTCAGGCACTCATTTTTTACCCTGTATTGTTTATTTTAACTCCTCTCAACCCAAAACAACTTTAGCGAGAGACAAAGGAATAGAAGAAGCAGAAAGAAGGGCTTGTATACAGAGAGGAAGTACGTTCCTGAGATAAAAATAGCATTGAAGCATTTTTACTTCAGGTCTTAAGTAATACTGACTATTAACATTTATTACATGTTAGAACAACCTGGCATTTTTAAAACATTGCCTGTGGCCAGCAGTTAAAGACTATTGATCCTAATAAACTAGTATAGTAATAGCTACCCAAATAATAATTGCATTTCTGGGGGTATTTATTCAGCTGATATTTAAGTAAATGAATTCAAATATAAACTTACTGTCATACCTGACCCCAATAGAAGCATTCTGTTTGGCTTTTCCCCATTCTCTCTCCTCACTATGCTGGAGAACAGCAAGGTTCGCAAAGAGAAGACTACAAAGGTCGACTGAGTTTGAAAGCTACTAGGCTGGCCTTTGTGTCATTCTCGCTGGTTATTACGAATACGGCTGACTTGCTTTGCCATTGTGTAATTTCTTTAATCTTCTGTTCATTCCCTTCTAATGAAATAACTTCCTCATTCATTGTTTTGACAACAGTTTTTTTTTTCTGTTTCCAAGCTTGATGTGTGATGATGGAGACCATAATCTTTGAACTATATCTACCCTGCATTCTTCATGTCAGGACCTATTCCAGTCACTATGCAGTCATCCCTGGGGCAGCTGGAATATGTGAGACCTGTTTTAAGTATTTCCTGCTTGTAGAGTGGCTAATTCCTCTGCTTTGTAAGGCTGAAATGTATGCAGTACTGAGGCTCTGTGTGATCCCAGATCATGAAGGTTTTTACAAGAGGAATGATGACCTCAAGGCTGTTGATATTTAGACTTCTTGTTCAAAAAACAATCCAGTGCTTCACTTGTATAGAAGACACTAGATTATTTTATGTAGCTGTGTTCTTGACCAATTCCTTGAAGCACTGTGGAAATGAACATCTACACGACGTTCACCCATTCCCTGAGAAGTGAACATGGAGGTGTAAGTTCTGTGTTCTGTATGTTTGATCACATATCAATGTCTACCACAGTGCCTAGATTTGGTATACATGTGAAAAGTTAAACTTCTCTTAGGTGGTCTATATTGCTAGACAGATTGTACAGAGGTATGCTGGTGGGTCAGGTTGTAGAGTTTGTAGAGGATAGCACATGAGTTACAACATCCCACTTACCTAGAATTCTCTATGAATTTCTGCTGAATGCTGACCTTATTAGAAACAAGTGGCCTGAAGCAAATTTCCCAGTTGAGTCAAAATCAACTTTCCTTTTTTATTTTCCTCCATTCCCTCCCTCCTTCCTTATTTTCTTCCTTTTCTCCCCCTTTCCCTCCTCTTCCTCTTCCTTTTTCTATTTTTCTTCTTTCCCTTATCCCTCCCTCCTTTCTTCTCTCTTTCCTTTCTCCTTCCTGCTTCTTTTCTCTTTTTTATTTTGTCCTCACAAATGTTTTTCTCTTTCTGTCTTCTAAAATTATCCATCTTTTATTCAGAGAGCTATTTTAATTTATTTTCCTTATTGATTCACAAATCCTATATTTATTTTTTACCTTTCAGTAAATCTCTATGACACAATTTCTAATTTTGCCCTTTATCTTGCAGATGATCCACAGTTTCTAAAACTAAATTTTTGCACTTTAAAATGTATTTTGCTTTTTGGCTATTTGCTTGCTGTGATTTAAAAGTGAACCACATAGATTTTCTATTAACATTTTTCCAGGAAGTGTCCGTTTTCTATATTAAGTGATAAATTACAGTTGCTGAATATAGATGTCACAGGAAAAACTATGTAAGAAGAAAGGTTGTGGTTAAAAAGTATTCAAATATTATTCCTTACTTCCAATGGAAAACACTTAAGATTCAAAATGTTTTTGTGATTCTCCCTTCAACTTCTTAAACTTCTTTTTGCTTCATCTTCATAATGATCAAGTATCCTAAGACTGTCACCTGTCTTCCAGGTCCATTTAAATCTACACCTCTTGTCTTTTGAGGCATAACTTTTTATTAATAGCCTATTGTGATCAATGAGAGTGTGGATCAATTGGTTTTCTGAATCAGAGACTATTTATCTACTATCCACTCCATAAAAGTACTAAATATTTTAAATTAGCATATAATTATGCTATTTCCTACTTCCATTTCTTCCCCATATGCTCCCATATACCTGTACACATGTAGCCTCTCAAAATCACACCATGCTGGTCTAAAGTTATTTATGGCATTAGCAAAATATTAGCAAAAAAGAAAAAGATCTTTATGATTTTTTAGGTTCTCATATACTGATTAATTTCCATTTTGTTTTCTGCACTGTACAGTAAATACTTACTGTAGTTGGATATAAGTCAAATGCTCATTTTCTGATTTCATTCTCAGTACACAGCTACCACGGAGGTGAAAAATTGTAATTAAAATAATGATGAAGGTAATAAAAAAATGACCCAGTAAGCCTAGTCACATAATTGCTAAAATATTTCTGAGAAACTGAAGATTAAAATCATGCAGATTGAATAGAACTCTTGGTACTGGTGAGGAATACTACTGGGATATTTAAATTGTAGTTCATTTCAAGTTATCATAAATTAGAAGAATTACAATTTTAAAAGAAATGTATTCATAAATTTTATTTTATAATATTTTAGAGTGTGTACTTTCAGAAACCTAGCATGTCCATCGTACACTTCTTGTTGGTAAACCATTAAAACCTGTGAAAATTTAGAAATATGATTAAGTCAAATATTGGAACTCTATGAATTCTTCATTTCTTTGGAACCATAATCTATTTAAGATGCCATAAGGAAATAGCACACAGATGGGGTTGCTTAAACAAGTAAATCATCATCAACAACAACAATAACTGTTTGTTTTCCATTCTGGAAACTACAAGTTTCAGATCAAACTAGAAGTTAAGATCAAAGACAGAGTGGATGGTTTCTGGCTAGATGTCTCTCTCCTGCTTCCAGATGGCAGTTTGTTGCAGAGACTTAAGATTGAATTTTCAGTACACAATCCAAAAGACAAAGGGGACTAAGAAGGAGGAATAGGGGAGAGAAAGAGTAAAACAGAGGAAAGGGAAGAGGGATGGAGGATTGAACTAGCAGGTGGAGAGAGGGTGAAGGAGTGGAGAATAAGGGGACATCTGGGATCCATTCCTTTTGTCTGTGTTTTCTCTACTTAGGGGTTTTGTCAACACAAACCTAGATACTTCTGGGAAGAAGGAATCTCAGTTGAAGATATGACTCATCAGACTGGCTTGCAGGCATGTCATGGAAGCATTATCTTTATTAATGCCTGATGCAGAAGCTGTCTGTGTGCAGCACCAAGATGGTACAGACACTCCCGAGTAATATAAGAAAGTGGGCTGAGTAAGCCACATGAAGTAAGGCTCTAAGGAGTATTGATTGCTCCATAGGCCGAGCTTCTGTTCCTACCTCCAGTTTCTTGATTTCTTGCTTTGAATCCTCTCAGTGATGGATTCAGATTGGGAAAGGTATGCTGTGTTAGTCACTATATTATTTCTGTGAAGAGACATCATGACCATGGCACTTTCTATAAGAGAAAGCATTAATTGGGAACTTAATTACAGTTTCACAGGTTTAGTCCAGTATTATAATGTCAGGGAACATAGCAACATGCAGGCAGGAGCTGAAGAAGTAGCTACATACTGATCCATAGGCAGAGAGAGCAGGACAGGACCTCGAAGACATCTACATGTCTTGTAAAGTTTTTCCTATTCATTTCTATGATATGATGCCTTAACATATCTATATGTTTTTTTTTAAACATTACAATTCCAGTCAATGAGTCTACAAAGATATTTGACTCACCATGGATATTTCATTTTTAAAATTTTACAAGGTATAATTCACAGACGACATGAAGCTCAAGAAGAAGAAACACCGAAGTGTGGATGCTTCAGTCCTTCTTAGAAAGGGAAACAAAATACTCATGGGAGAAAGTATGGAGACAGCGTGGAGCAGAGACAGAGGAAAAGGCCATCCAGAGACCTGGGGATCCATCCCATATACAGACAACAAAACCGGACACCGCTACGGATGCCAAGAAGTGCTTTCTGACAGGAGTCTGATGTAGCTGTCTCCTGAGAGGCTCTGCCAGAGGCTGACAAATATCGAGGCGGATGCTCACAGTCAACCATTGGACTGAGCATGGGGTCCCCAATGGAGGAGTTAGAGAAAGGACTGAAGGAGCTGAAGCAGCTTGCAACCCATAGGAA
This sequence comes from Rhabdomys pumilio, assembly GCA_030674055.1. Classification (NCBI taxonomy): domain Eukaryota; kingdom Metazoa; phylum Chordata; class Mammalia; order Rodentia; family Muridae; genus Rhabdomys; species Rhabdomys pumilio. The sequence goes on along the minus strand of JANHMN010000007.1, from coordinate 29,814,392 downwards.
GAACAACAATATCAACCAACCAGAAAACCCAGAGCTCCCAGGGACAAAACCACCAACTAAAGAGTACACATGGAGGGACCGATGGCTCTGGTCACATATGTAGCAGAGGATGGCCTTTTCCTGGCACCAGTGGGAGGAGAGGCCCTTGATCCTGTGAAGGCTCGATGCCCCAGTGTAGTGGAATGCCAGAGCAGCAAGGCAGGAGTTAGTGGGTGGGGGAGCACCCTTATATAAGCAGGGGAAGGGAGGATAGAATAAGGGGTTTCTGGAGGGGAAACTGGTAAACGGGATGGATAACTGAAATGTGAATAAAATATCCAATAAAAATAAAATAAATTTTACAGCTAAAAAGGAAGTAATTTTATATCAGCTTAGATAAATGTTAGATCACCCATTATCCACAGCTAGAAACTCAGTTAAAAAACGTGATCTTTTATAAGACATTACATTCAATAGATTCAGCAGACCCTCTAACAAATAGGTACCGCAGTCTACTTTTAAAACCATGATTTTATTTTTGTTATATGAATGAGACAGTGGTGGATTCTTGGATCAAGGATTGTTCTTTTTTTTTTTTTCTTTCTTTTTACTAAGATTGAAGCTCAGTAGCTTAAGTGTCTGTTGTTATCTAATACAATTCAAATTGTTACACATACAACTTTAATAAAAAAAATACCTTAAATGGGTTTTATTTTATTTTTGATTTACAATCTGCACTTCCATATTCTATAAAGCCTCACTGGTCAAGTGTTATCCAGTGACAGGCCATGGTCTTGAATGACTAAGACGTCAAACTGCTATTATTCCTGAGGTTTCTTTGACCAGAAGATTCCCTGCTGTGTTCTAAGCAAAATCACCTAAGCAGAAATATCCTCGTCTCATTGTGTTTCTCCCTAGGATGCAGGCCCCTTGATTTAATTCCTTCTGTTGTCTGTATGGCAGATCTTAAAGTCCATTGGGTATTATTGTCTCTTTTGTCATTCATTTTCTTGGACTGGAGTTGGTATTGCTGTGATAAAACACCAGGGCCCCGAGAAATCTGGAGAAGATTATTTCATGTCTCAGTTTCTTGTCCGTCATTGAGGGAAGTGGTTCTCAATCTGTGTGTCACGATCCCTTTGACAATCAAATGACCCTTTCACAGGAGTATCAATTATCCTGCGTGTCAGGTATTATAGTTCATAACAGTAGTAAAATTACAGTTATGAAGTAGCAACAAAAGTATATTTATAGCTCGGAGCCACCACAATATGAGGAACTGTATTAAAGGGTCAAGATTTGAGAAACTGGAGAACCTCAGATCTAGGGAAGGCAGGGCAGAAATTCAAGGCAGGGATCCAAAGCATTAACTGAACCTGAGATTATGAAGCAGTGCTGCTTACTATCTTGCCTGCTTTTTTATTCGCACAAGGACCATCTGGCCAAAAGTGGTACCACCCTGTGGCTAGATTCTGTTTTATCAATCTCTAATTAAGAAAATTAACTCACATAATTTCTCCCAAGCAATCGTGCTCAGGAACGTTCTCAATTGATGCACCTTCTTCCTCCCACATGATTTTATCTTGTATCAGGTTTATATAAAACTAGCCATTAAAGTCTTCAAGACCTTCTAGCCTAAAATTTCTATCTCAGCTACAAGACATTTCTAAGTTTCTTATTCTATAACACTGTAACTCTCAATGGTAAGATGCCTTTCAGTAAACTGTAATTATATAGTAACATACATGTTTATTATATTGAGAGTTTTTATTAACATAGGCATTTAAAATATTATTATCTAGTATTAAGTAAATTTCACTAGCTATGAGAAAACTTGCAAGTCAATATACAAATAATCATATTTAAATATTGAATGTAATAATAATGATATAAAGAAAGGTAGGAGTACTATTCCCCCCTCTAAGAAAATGAGATTTATAGAAGTTATGTGAATGCACAACAGAAGCTAAATTAATCATGAATAAAGTGAGTCATAATTAGACAAAGACTATGTGACATTACAGTAAGAAACCCCTTTGCTCCCATGTTTGTTTTTATTAGGTTTTACTCTTTTCAGTATGTTTTATCTCACTAATTTATAATATTCAATTTTCACCATCTGTAATAAAATGTAATGTTTTTCTTCATTATGAAATTAAAGAGAAAAAAAAAGACTTCCTGGGAATATTGAATTGACTCTGCAGAAAATATCTATTAATTTTCCTTTGTCCTTCATTGTATCTAATATATTTGTCACAAATCATTCTGTCTAAATTTACTTTTACTCAATTAAATTCCCAGTGAGTATAAATTCAATTATATATATTCTTGGAGTATATTTGGAATAAATGATAAACAAATATGTTGCAAAAATGAAGTTATACAAGTATCTTGAGTTTGTACCATTCAATGTTTATGCCAAGAATGCAGGAAGGAATTGTCTGTATTTAATAATCTACTGATAATAATTGGTTCTCTTGCTAAATTTAGCTTGCAATAAAATATCCATATCCTTTTGTAAGAAATATAAATTAGAAAAAGCAGGGTTCTAACTCTAGAAATTTGTTGAGTTTACTAATAGGAAATGTCAGGGGGACATTAATCACATCTGTAAATGGCTGTCATTGTAGTGCAGACAATTGTGAGTTTAGAAGAATCTAGACACAAGTCAATATGAAGGGAAATTGAGTGGGTTGAGTTACACAAGCATCCAATATAACAGAGGTAGATACTGGGATAATGTTATGTTAGTTTTAAACAAGTAATAACATTTTTATATGAATCAGAGCATTAATATTATAGAATTTCAAGATGATAGAAAATATGAGATTCAATATTTTTGATTTGCTATGAAAACTCAAAGACACTGAAATAAGGAATACCACACTGAGTACTTTCTTTCAAGGCTAATTTTTATGGAAATTAAAAGCTACTTTTAAATAGAAACTCCGAATAGTGGAGAATTGATAGTATTTACCAGTATCAAGTTGAGTTAGTAAGTGTCTTATCCAGTTTTGTACTGCTGTTAAGAGACACCATGACCAGTCAACTCTCACAAAAGAAAGCATTTAATTGGGGGCTTGCTTACACTACCAAAGGGTCAGATCATTTTCATTACAACAGGGAACATTAAAGCAGGCATGTCTTAGGGACAGCAGCTGGGTGCTACATTATGACTTGCAGGCTTTTAAGAGAAGATGAAAGGAAGGAACAATAGGAGAGAGGAGACAAGGAGAGAGAGAGAGAGAGAGAGAGAGAGAGAGAGAGAGAGAGAGAGAGCTAGAGAGACTTTCCTTTCATGGGATTTTTGAAATCTCAAAACACACTGCAGTTACTTACTTCCTCCGACAAAAACCACGGTTCCTAATCCTTGATATTTTTCAAACAGTAGCACTCTCTGATGACCATGCATTCAAGCGTATGAGCCTATGGAGAACTTTCTCATTCAAGGTACCATTGTGAGTCTAGATATCTGATAATAACCACTATCATGTAAATAGCAATAGGCAATATCTCTGTATGCCATAGTTGATATTCAGACTCTTTCATCCCAATTATTATGGTCAGTAATATTAATATTCTCATGTAACAGTCTTTATAAAGTATCTAAAATAAACACTGAAGGCAAAAATTTATAATTTTGTTCCTTTTCATTGTATAAAATACATCTTACAGATTTTTTTATCTGTACTTAGAGTGATGTAATGTTTTCTTTGGACTCTTGGCATCCCTTTTGGTTAGTGCTAAGTTAAAATTATGTAACTCCAGTGTTATAACTGTTTCCTAACTTTAAAAGTGATTTTACATTCTCAGTTCTTAAAACGAACCAAACTTGTACTCTCATCCACTCAATAATGACAGAAATTTATGCAATTGTTTGATGAAGGTCAGTGAAAAGGCTCTTCATTATATTGAAAATTCTCGACATACTTTGTATGGTTCCAAGGTAGAATTAATTACCTTAAAATGTTACTTTTTATCTTCATCATTGGGAAAGAAGCTTCTGATAATTAATCATTATGATGTTTTTCAGTGTCTTTCCAGGAATAGACTACATAAATGATTGATAAAATAAAACAAAGACAACAATGACAAAAAGTCAAAAGCAAAACACATGAATTTTTCATATTTTCTTTTGTTTTAAAGAGACGAGAAACTCTTTAGAGTTGAATATAGAAACCGTGGATTGGAATTCAGACAATATGGATAAATAGTACTTTTATTATTTGATCTTACTACTAAAGATAGGAGGATGTCTCTTACTTGGCAATGAAAGGTATATACAATTTTTAAAATATACTATGCAAAAAATGTCTACATATACACACACAAACACAAACACAAACACACAGTTTAATACCATTAATTCTTCAGATACACCAAATTTACCTTTACGAATGTAACAAACCTTGAAAAAAATTTATCTGTACTAAAGTTGTACAGTTTCTTTTAATCAATATTCTCTAGCAAATAGAACATAAGTGTCACATGCCATTTTCTACACACTGGATATTATAATCTAAGATTTAAACTATAGAGTAGACAGTGTAGAGCACATACTAAAATCTATGTTCTTTTGTATTAGGGACCTGAACATCTGGGGATATTGGTATTCAGGTAGATTCCTGAAACAATGGCCTGATACAAAGCAGAGTTCAGTTGTTTTCATTTTACTGAAACATTTTCTCAGTTCCAGTGTTTATATGACATTGGTTTACAAAGTATTTGAAATGAAATACAGAAAGATTACAATCAATAGACTCTTTCATAGAGATTTATCTTTCTGATCATTGAGGGTAGCAGTGTTGAAATACAGAGAATCAAGAAGGGGACAATGATTTAGGGCGAAACCTTTTGATTATGTTAACCATTAGGAGATTTTCAGAGTGAGAAGCATGATAAATGGCCACTCTCTAGTCTTATCCACAGCTGACCTTTCTTATGCGATGAGGGAAGATTTGGAAGAAGCTGACATCCACAAACTACAGCTCACTGCCAGAAAATTTGAATTTCATTTCCTGAAATGCCATTGGAATAAAACACATCTTCATTGGTAAAGAATTTCTCACTGTAGGTTTATGAATGTGCAGGAGTGTGACATCCAGAGAAAAATGCCTACTGCTGTTTCCGATCCACTTTTGTAAACCACTGTACAAGGCAGCAAAAAAGCTGAAACAGCTCTTCCTCCCATCATGCGAGTGGCAACCCAATCTCTGGAACCTTGTCCCACACAGAAACACAACATTGATATTCGCTGCTGTGGACACAGAAAATTTAATAAAAAGCTCTACAACAGAAAGAGCCTCTCAAGGTGAGGAGGTACTATAGTTTTATTACCGTCACAGTGCCTGCATAATAAAAGCATTACAGGGTTCCAGTAAATATTATATATCATACATACTCACCTATAAAAGTACATAATGAATTGAGCATAAATACCTGTAAAATATATGAATAACAAAACTACTCATACACCTGCTGCATATAAATGAAGATAGAAGTTTATTCTTGGTTTCTGTAGAGGGCAGCATAAAATGCTCTTGCCAGCCAGATAGCCCAGCTAGAAAGTGTAACAGAAATGGACTGTTGGTCTTTATATGGGTCACCCTCCTTCTCAGCTTTTTTTAGCCTTTTCCTAATTCATTCACAGATGTCCCTGACTTCAGTCCAATGGTTGGGTGTTCAGTACTTTCATCTGTCTCCTTGTTGGACCTCTTGGAGGACAGCCATTCTAGGCTCCTGTCTGTAAGCACACCATTGCATCAGTAATAATGTCAGGTCTTGGAGCATTCCTTTGAGATGGATTCCAGTTTGAGCTTGTCACTTTACCTACTTTTTCTTATGCTCCTCTCCATTTTTGTATCTGCAGTTCTTTTGGACAGGAACAATTATGGATCAGAGGTTTTGACTGTAGGATGGCAACTATAGCTCCACTTAATACCCTATCTTTCTACTGGAGCTGGACTCTCCAGGTTCCCTCTCCAACTGTTGAGCATTTCATCTAAGGTTCCTCTTTTTGATTCCTGAGACTCTCCCATTTTCTAGGTCTGTGGTACTTTCTAAAGAGTCCTCTCCACCTCAAACTCTCTGAGGTTGTATATTTCCATTCTGCTGCCCTCAGAGCTTGTCTCCTGTTTCTCACCCAATGCCTGATCATGTTCTACTTTTTCCTTACCCCTCCCTTCTCCCATCCAGGTCCCTTTCTCCCTTTGCCTCCTGTGATTTTTTTTCTTCTTGAGGCCTCCCAAGTGGGATTAAAGCCTCCTCACTTGGGCCCTTTGACTTGTTAACTGTCTCTAGTTTTATGGATTGTATCCTAGATATTCTCTACATTTTTGGCTAATATTCACTTTGTGGTGAGTACATAACATGCGTGTCCTTTGGGTCTGAATTATCTCACTCAGGATGATATTTTTTAGTTTCATCCATTTGCCTGCCAAACTCATGATGTCCTTCTTAATAGCTGAATAGCTGAATAGTATTCCATTGTGTAAATGAACCACAATTTCTGTATCCATTTTTGAAGTTGTGGAACATCTGGATTGTTTTTGGCTTCCGGTTATTACAGATAAGGCCTCTGTGAACATAGTACAGCATGTGTTCCTGTGGTATGGTGTTGCATCTTTTGGGTATATACTCAAGAGTGGTAAAGAAAAGTTTTAATAACACTGGAACAGAGGAATTGAGGTAAAGCATAAGAAAGAACCTTAGCAGCCCTTGAAGTGGAAAAGAGTTTGTCCCACATAGAGACCCAGGAGTTCAATGTGTATGGACCACAATGCTTATTTTCACCTCTTCTTGCTATTTTATTACAGATATAAATAAAGAAAAACGATACTAGCCTTATTTGTATAAATCAGTGACTGAAAATTTATTATTTTCTTCCTTTTTATTATCAATTATTTTACTTATTTAAATTCCAAATGTTTCCCCACTTCTTTGTGTCCCTCTTGCAGAGTTCTTTTCATTCCCCCCTTCTCTTCTGAGAAGATGCCTTCCCTCCTGCATCTCATCTTTCTGGGGTATCAAGTCCTCTCCCACTGAGGTGAGAAAAGGCAATACTCTGACCTGAGAGGGACTGGCACTCAGACCAGCCCGTGCATGTTTTTTGGTTGGTGCCCCTGGGAGCTCGCAGGGGTCCAGGTTAGTTGATACTCTTGGTCTTACTGTCTGGTTAACAGCTCCTTCAGTTCCTTCAATCTTTCCATTAACTCTTCCATAGGGGTTCCTACCCCTACTTCCTGTGCTTGATTGTGGGTATCTGTATCTGTATCTGTCTCAGTCAGATGCTGGTAGTGTTTCTCAGAGGACAGCCATGTTATGCTCCTCTCAGCAAGTAAAATGTAACTGCAGTAATTGTATCAAAGATTAGTGCCCACAGCCGAATATTTCCATTCATTCTATTTATTTATCTCTTTAAAGATTATATACATAGAGATAGAGATAGAAAATGCTAAATATCTACTAAACAATTAGAAAAATATGTTACTATATTAAATTATTGTAAAGGGGTAGCTGTTTAGATGTAATCATTTTAATAGATATTTATACAGATACTTTGATCCAATGAATAGTATTAGAAGACTATTATGGACTTGATATTAGATGTACTTTTATGGAGAAAAAAATCACTCCCACCCTGCCTCATGCCTCTTTCTCGTCTCTCCGCTCACTCTTAGCTTTTCTGTGATTGGTGCAGATTTATTTGGCATGAGCCTGCATGGGTAAGAGATTGCTGAATTATGGGTCACTGAGTATATTTAATTAAAATAAAGAGTGACAGTTTTCTTTCATTATGGAAAAAAAGAATTGCATAGTTTAGGGGAAGAAACGGAAGGCTGAACAAACCTGTGAAATTGACTTGATTGGAAGTATTTATGTAAACTGGGGCATGGCTTGTACAGTGCATGCAGACTTGTCATTCAAGTGGGTGGAGGTTCACACTGGCAGGTATGCATGAAAGGAATGCCTTTTCTTGCTTGTCAGCTGAAAGAGCTTAAAGACAATGTCACCTTTGTAACAATGTACACACAGTACATAGGTTTTGTTTTCTAAATGCTATTTTACCACAGACTTTATGAAGAAATAGCTGGTTTCAGGAGTACACAAAGAGAATAACTGTAACTAAAGAGTTTACTAAAAACTATCTCAAGGGACAGTAAAGGGCATGGCCTAATTTGGGGCAATTTGAATATTAAAACAAAAAATCAGAAAAAACATAAAATTCATTAAGGTAGACCCTCATAAATTTATATTAATGTACACTTTAAATGAATACTCTAACTTAAAAGACATGAAAAATCTTTACTCATCATAGATAGCAATGAGTCTAGAATATTGTTTGAAATTAAATATTGTGTATTGTTACAGAAATCATCAGGGTTATAATTGTTTTATAAAAATAAGAATGGATATTTTCTCTGTCCTCCTCCCTCACCTTCCCTCCTTTTCTCCCATCCTGTCTCCCTCTATCCCAGCTGTTCTTCCTCTCTACCTCCTCCCTCTTTCTCCTTCTCTTCTTTCTTTGTGTCCTTTCTCTCTTTCTCAGTCCTTGAGGCCAGTGAATTAGCCCAAGAGCAGCTTCATAATAAACCTGACTTTAATATATTCTGGAAAAAAAAGAATGGCTATTGTAATAAGTGGTAAATTTTTAAAGAAATATTTACTTGCTTCAAAAAATTCTTACAAATTACTTATCAAAATATAATACAATTAAGTTTACAATACAGAGGTACATAGACATCATCTTACTCCAGATGTCATTTCTAAGATTATGAGAACTTCACAGGTGCTGCGCTACTCTAGAGGCCAATTCCCACATTAGGGGCTGCAGCCAAACTGCTCCTCTGTCTATGCTGAGTGCTCTAAGAATTCAGTGGCTCTTCAGTGACACTTACTACAAAAGCTCAGGATCATACCTCAGTTTAAGGAATCTTCACACTAACCTGAAAGAACAGAGTCTCTGTAAGGTCATCAGCTTTATACTTTCTGCCTTTTAGAAACCACAAAATTGTTTCCCACAAGGCCAATTTCTTACAAAGGTTTAACAATTTAATTTATAAATAGATAATTGTAAATCAGTGAGGGAGAAACAGAGACAGAGAAATAGAGAGATGGAGACAGAGACAGACATAGAGACACAGACACACAAACATAGACAGGGAGATAAAGGAAATCATTATTGCATGAAAAATGGCATGAGGTTAACACTTGGTGAAGGAATCCACTGCAGGTTTATGGTCAGAAAAAGGAGGCAGAAATAGTATAGATTTTAATGTATGAATTCTGAGACATGAAAACTTAACCATGATGAGGAGAGCATCCCAGATAGACAGCACAGAACAGGCAAAAGGGTTGGGACAAGAGTTTCGTAAATGTCAGAAGCAAAAGCTTTTTGTAGTTGGAGTCATGATAATACTATCCCAACTGTTGATTCACTTAGCAAATACTGTGAAGTTAGGCAAAGTCAAGAATATAATCAACATTGACATCCTCTCCTGAATTACTTCCTGTCTTTATTCTTCCATCCTCCATTAATTTTTACCTGGCAGGCTTCTTTAATAAATAATTCAAACCTAAATCCTTGGGTCAATGTCAGCCTAAGTCCTCAGTATAAAACTATAGGGGTAAACAGGAACACAGCATTGATTGTTTTCAAGGTATTTTTCAGTGTCAGAAAATATTATATGATTAATGAATCACAGACTTCTTCACACAACTCAGAGTGAGTTGGATAAAGTCAGAGTCACACAGTTTAACAGCTGAAACAACTTTGATCTTCTTAGGTATGCTTCTTATTTCCCCAAGAAATCAAAGCTCTAGCAATCTGGGAATTTCTTATCTGAAGTTTGTCAGAAAGGTCATATTTTATAACCTCATATCCCCTTTTTATGGATTATAGCTAGGGTAAGTAGTCATAAAATAAAGATTTATGTTCAGAGATTTTCACCTGACTATTATAGAGAAGAGTAAAAATAATTTGGAAGTCATCTAACTGTCCAAAATATGAGAAAGGATAAACACATTATGGAATTTATATTGGCATATTTATGCATGTAATAAAAAGGGTATTTTAGAAGAATATTAAAGAGTTGGGGAAAGGCAGTCAAGCTAATGTAGAAAAAATTATACATAGTTGCATTAATTAGAAGTAAATAATGGAGTAGCTACATCAAAATATTAATAGTGGTTATCTCTGAGTAAGTGATTTATATTTAATTATCTTGCTATTTTTCATTTTAAGGCTTTGCATCTTAAGCGATTATTGTTATATCAATATTTTTAAAATAGATATAAATTGAGTTTTGTGGGTTTAAAATGTCATGGTCCAAGATCAAATAGACATCATTTGTGGATCAAACTTGTATGTGGAGGTTGAGCTCCTTAAACCTGATCTCTACTTTGTCAGAGTTCAGTGGATCAGAGAAGTTAAAAAATGAATTAATTGTTTCAATCTTATTTTTGTCAGAATTGCATGAGCACGTGGAATAGCACAGACTCAGTACCTTATAAAGAAACCCGTAACTCACAATTTTGAGGCTAGGCTATTTAATATCAGGTAATGTCTCCTGGTTTGGGTCTTCTTGTTGAACCACAATTTGACAGAGGGCATCCCAATGCTACAGAAGTAATCTCCCAGGATTTATTTTTTTAATCTTAAACCACACTTCCAGGACAATAAAAGCCTTTCCCCTTTTTTGAGAATGGGTTTTCTATGTCCCAATCTTGGATTAATGGCCATACTTCTATATACAACACCAGTTGAAACATAATCTTGGAATTTGGAATGACATACTAACCATAGCATATATTATTTTCGTAACACAAATAGGGTAAGTGATAACATTCTGATCTTTATGTTTTCCCTGTATACCTCTCTAATCTTCTTTTTTTATATCATTTTATTTTGGCAGTAGAAGACATTAATTATATATTATATACAATAAATTGCATTATAAATTATATATAATATACATTATAGATATAAAAACATATTCTAGCTACATATGTTTTACAGCTTTTAGTGAAATACAGAAGCATCACTTCTTCAATATCTTGAGTGTTAAAAGTTTTACACATTATGTCCATCAGATACATTTTTGGGACTCATTATTTTTCTTCAGAGCTTCATGTCTGGGCCTCCACTGCTGTGTTAAATGTTGTAAGACCCCTAATTCTGCCATTTCTATAATTCTAAGGCCTATATCTAACATGCTCTTTCTCATAGCTTTTTAAATATCTTATTTGGTTAGCTCTTGCACAGCTTCTGGTGCTTATCACTGTAGTAAATAGGTAAGACTATTGTGAAATGTGTAAAACCCATGCATATGTTACAAACCTATACCCCGCCCCCCACACAAATAAATAAATACATAAATAAATGTAAAATAATTTTAACAACAAATACCATATTTTCAGTGTTTGTATCTCAGTTTTAGAAGTTGCATATGCCAAAGTAAGCCCATTTTGAGATGAAACTTGTCTTGAACTTACTCTAACATAGAAAACCACTTATAAACTAAGATGCTCTATTTTAAGTACAGTTCTAGTGAAGGCAATAAAATTATTATTTCTCTTTGTTTTACTTACCTTGGCAAGCAGAAGTCAATAGGGGTTTTAAACTTCTGAAAGCAACTAATTTTTGACTTAATACATACCATCTTTACTTTGCCATGCCATTATTGCAAAGCATTCTAAACCCTAGATTTATTAGTCACTCAAACTGACTTCATGAATCATTTTGTTTAAATGTTTAATCATTTCTGCTATTATGTCTATTTACTTAGCTTTAATACTTGCTGACTTGAATCAGTATAATTTGGCTTGGAGACATTGTTCAAGATGAAAGAATGCTTTCCTGTAATTATTTTTTAAGATTTATTTATTTTATGTATGAATACACTGTTGCTGTCTTCTAACACACCAGAAGAGGGCATTGGATCCCATTACAGATGGTTGTGAGCCACCATGTGGTTGGTGGGAATTGAACTCAGGACCTCTGGAAGAGCAGTCAATGCTCTTAACCTCTGAGACATGTCTCTAGCCCTTCCCTGTGTTTTTATTAGCAAATAGAAGTTTATGTCATAAAATGCTTTATAACTCCTAAGTCGGAATGATGTGACTTAGTTATGTCCATAGAAACACAAATCTCAAAAATAAATCATTAAATTTGAGAAAAATCAGTTAGAATTTTGTCATTTAAAGACATGGGAAATTTCACTTTTATGACCAGTTTCACTATTTTCTGTGTCTCCATTTCAGCTTCTCTCTTTCTGAACTCAACTGATCCATCCAACTATAATAAAACAGCTCCTAAACTTTTTATCTGCCTTTAAGAACAGAAAGCAATAAGCTGTGAGTTGGAACCATTTTCCATGATAGCTGACTGCCAGATGATGATTTGAATCTTTCTTTTACTGAGTCTTAAAAAGCAATGTAACACTTAGTCCATACAACACGGACATGAAACCGTATATTTCTAGTGATTTGTTCTTCAAGGAACTGTATTATAGTTATCTGTTTTATTAATAGGCTGCCAATCTATTTTTATTGAGAATAATTTATGAGTAGAGATTAAATAATGACAGTAGTGATTAACTGTAATGGCTGAAATCTTAGTATTAGGTAAGTTTTCAAAACAGAAAACACATTTTAAGATTTAGAAATAATATCACTAATATCTCATAAAGTGTCTTTAAATTAAAATTGAGTGACTCTTGATGTTACCATCTATTTTTATTCTCTCACAGTTTTTATTCTCTCAAAAATAAACATTTTTTTGTCAATATCTTACACAAGAATAATATTTACGGCATTTATAACCTTATATAGAATAAGAACTGTTCATACAGAACCAACAAAATGAAAACTGAACTTACTGAGTTTTCCTGTTGATGAGTTTTCCTGTTGGAGAGATGATTTCAATGCCAATACAGCTACAGAACACATAGAAATCTTTCGGACAATCTTACCATGAGTCATGGAGGTATGCAAATGAGGACCTAGAATTGGCTTTGCACACAGTATGGACAAAACAATAATAATAATTTCAAAACACTTTTGAGTAATTTGAAAACTATGTGACTCTTTCATCATTGTCATATATGTTTTTAAGTATTATTTTTAAGTAGTTTCAAATGACATAAGTTTTGGAATATAAGTAGATATTGACTTGTGTGAATATAATTATTATATCATTCTAATACTCTAACATTGATATTTCAAACACAAAATTGCTGTTAAAATCTCCTACTCTCTTTAATTTATTGTGTGTGGCATATGAATTAGATCCATATACTGGTATTAGAGATGTGGAAAATTTAACTTGTAAGATTTTGAAATGTTACTCAGTAAATGTATTTTTTATTTATCAGTTATAATTAATGTCTCAGAAGCTCTCTGTTGAATAAGCTCATGTTCTTTAGTTTTTTTCTGAATTTTTCCTGGCTGGTTCAGTTGCTCTACATCAAACTCTTCTCCAAGCTGACTAACTCAACCTGGCTTCTCTCACTTCTCCCTGAATTGTCTTGCTTGAACAAAATGCCTCTGAATTCCATGAACTAAACTTAGTGACTACATTGACTGCACACTCTGAATGGAACTGAGTGGAATCACACAAACTCAACTGAATTCAACTGGTTTCAAATGAACTGAACTTAACTGAACTCCATGGCACTGCTTGAACTCAGTTGAATTTCTCTCACTGAACTGCCCTCCACCCTTGACTCACTCTGTGTGGTTCTTTTTTAATTTAATCTAATTTTAATTTTATTTTTATATTTTATTTTTTTATTGGATATTTTATTTACATTTCAGATGCCATCCCCTTTCCCCATTTCCCCTCCCTAGAAAACCCCTATCCCATGCCCCCTTTTCCTTTTTGCTTTTATACAATTTTTTAAATGTTAATCAAAGGCTTTATAAGTATGGTAATGCTCAATCAGAAGTGTAACCTAATACCCAACCTAGATATATAAACTATCTTTGACTGGTGGAGACACGTGAACATCTGCCTCCATGCCCCCTCTCTCTTTCTCTCTCTCATCACCTAGCTTCTCCCAGACTTCATCTTCTCCTCACCTTACTCCATCTCTTCCTCTCGGTGCTCCTTCCTCCTTAGCTCCTTCTACATATCACCCTTTCTGTTAAAACTTTTCTCTCAAAATACAATTAGAGCATAATTATTCCTATTTGTACCAGTGAGGTACAAGATAGTCTTAATACCCAGTCTATCATTTTGTTGACTAACCAGAACTTCTGTTGTCTCTCTTGACTCAAACACTTAGTTTTGAACCTGGCTTTTTTCTTGGCTTTAGAATGAATGTCAGCTGAAAACCATCCACTCAGATCTTTTCTCTCAAAGGTAGTTCTTAAGTGGCTTCTTTTTCTTTTTTCCTCTGAGAGCTAGGCATTTCCTATCTCTGACTTATTCTGTCAAATCTTTCTGTGATTGATCACTTTCTCTGCCCCTCAAGTAGATATCATTTTCAAACATAGCTGCTTCCTTATACAAACTAATTTTACCATCTTTGTTTGGGATTAAAGACACTAATGGCATGTCTGTATTCCAGCCAAAGGAATTGAAAGTATCATTCCAGCTGGATCACATAGACCTAGAAAAACTTTGGATGTGATACCTTGTCAGAGTAGTCATGTTGTTGGTTTAAAGTTTCTCTACGTTATTCTTTGTTTAATATCCCCTCTCCATTTTCTTCACACAGTTTATTTTTTATAGGTTATCCTTTAATTTTTTAATTATAAGTATATACATATATATATATATTTATACATGCATGTATATGTATATATCTATATATATATCATCAGAGAGAGAGAGAGAGAGAGAGAGAGAGAGAGAGAGAGAGAGAGAAAGAGAGAGAGAGAGAAAACTTAATTTTAAAATAATAACATTATGGAATGTCTGCTATTTACTCATGGTTTAACTACTTGGTCTTAACCTCCAACTGACACGCCTTCTCCCTCCCCCGACAAGAGAGTCTGAACTCTTGAAACTGTGATTCCCAGTAAATATCTCTTCCACAGCATTTGTTCTCTCTTGTGACATGTCACAGTATAAGAAAAGTGGTTCATACAAGTAGCTATTATTGTCTCTATATAATAATGTATTTCCATCTTGATTGAAAATAAAGAATTATGAATAGTTTAAAACAATACAAATACATTACATATTTTCCAAAACAAAACTAAAGTAAAAATCCTGTCAAGGTGATTTACATAATGATATAAATAGATTTAATAGTTACATAATTAAATCATATTATCAATTATAATTTATTTATAATATATTATTTTGGAATAAATTCATCCTGGTGGGGAAGAAGACTGTAAATTCATGAAATTCCCACACTGTGTTCTGGCAAAAGTAAATACTTCCTTTCATCTGGAATATAAAAGAGTGATTGTAGCAAGAGCCCTGGAATAATCAGAGCTGTACTTTCTCAGGTTCATTCAGCAAAAGTAATAAAGTGTCTCATGTTACCACTTCAATTCCAATCACCATCACAGAGAAACTAATATTTCATTGGCGTTTCAATTTATGTTTTTGACATGAGAACTACAATAAAACCAAGTTTATAGTACTGGTATTGCACAGCAGATAACTTAAGAAATCAACAGATCTGTTTTGAATTTACACTGCTGTAATTTTAATGGACCAAAAAGCACTACATGAACAACAGCCAATGGCCTGTAAATTTCAGATACAGTTTTACCCACAGTGATTATTTTTTCACCCTTTCCATATATATATTTTAAATAGTATGTGAATATGATACATATTTTTAAAAATATATGAAGAAGAATCAGTTATTTTATTAAAATCTACTGCTTTTATATATTGATCAATATGATTCTCATTATGATTTCTAGAATACAGGGAAGAAAAGTAGGTTACCAGCTGGACTACTGTTATTGGTTTTTAACCTACTGATTTTTCTGGTTTTGGTGTTTTATCAGAACTTTGTATTTTTTAAGAATTGGATTGTTGTTCTGAAATAATATTTGTTTGTCATGATGTAAATTTTTATTCATCTAAGTGGCGATGTAAGGCGAACATACAAATGACTGTTCTTTAAGTATATTTTTAGTGTTTTGAGTCTACAAACTTATATTAATTTTTTCTATCCATGACATATTTATCACAACCAGAAGCTCACAGCAGCCTTGGTTACCTACACAGGATCACAGCAGCAAAATGATGGCCTATATGATCTGAAGTCCCCTGCTCTTACTGAGAGGGTATTGGTAGAGGATGATTGAGGGGTAGAGAGAATCACATGTTTTGAGAACATGTTCACTAGTAGGTATTAGAGTTCAGGTGAATGGCCCCTGACACATGGACATAGAGACAAAGCAAGACTTAGAATGCCATTCTGAATAACAAGAGAATACATGAAATTGGGAATGGCGTGTGATAAAAATGACAGACAAGACGTGGTAGGCGAAATGGCGTAGTTATAACCATATATCATTACATACATGTCTGAAATGTTCAAAACAAGAGTAACATAAAATAAACACATGTGGAACTAAATACTTAGAAGCATTTGCTCTTTGGAACATTTGTGAAGAAATCTAGTATGAATAGTGATAATAGTTCCAAGAACCATATCAGTGCTGATGAGTGACAGAATTCCCACAGGGTAAAAGTCATCCTGCAAGAGCTGCAATGGTTGATGATGTCTAAAGAGACATGAAAGTTGCTTTTGTCACTGGAAGGACAATGTTTTAGCATCATCAAGGGCTCCCCAGGTCTCTTGCCATCTAATTCAAGTATTCATTTCACAAGGTAGTGAATTGTTTAAATATGTCTTGCAGTCCTCAAAGTACTAAATGGAAACTCCCAGTAAGATATCACACTAAAATACTCTACTTATCCTTACATTCTGTTCACTTGAATGTAATGTAAGCTACCGTTGTGCTGAACTTGTGGCATCAAGAATGTATAACACAGCCGGATGGTGGTGGTGCATGCCTTTAATCCCAGCACTTGGGAGGTAGAGGCAGGCAGATTTCTGAGTTCGAGGCCAGCCTGGTCTACAGAGTGACTTCCAGAACAACCAGAAAAACACAAAAAAAACCTGACTCTAAAAAAAAAAAAAAAAAAAAAAAAAAAGGAGAAGAAGAAGAAGAAGAAGAAGAATGTATAACACACTCCGTTTCCATGGGGAGTAGTGGGCACAGCTAATACAAGTGTGTGATCAGATACTTCATGTAATCACCAGCAGCTGACTCATAGTCTAGATATGACTTCACCAGCCAGTCTTTTTTGCCATAATTTCTGAGGGCTATTCCTTACAGTGAAGGATTCAGGTAGGGTTACTGCTGGTTTGTGGACTGCTTTGTCTGCAGCCTTTCCTTCTTATTTTTTTTTTAAAAATAATTTACTGTATTAATTACTGTTACTTTTAAAATGTATGAATACATTTATGCCTCTATGCCACTTATGTGAAGTGCTTAAGAGAGTACTTCGTCCCCTGGAACTGGAATTACAGACAGTTGTTAGCTACCATGTGAGAAATGGGAATTAAACTTCTCATTCTCTGGAAGAGCAGCCAATGTTTTCAACCACTGAGTCATCTCTATAGCTCCTTGCTTTCTTCTTATGTGATGTTCCTTTGAAGGCATCATTCTGGCCTTCTCTTCCATTTTCATCCTTGGCTGAAGTACAGATTGTAACCCTCTATTCCCTCTGATATTGTTATTACGTGAGGAATTTGATTTTTCCTGTATCTTTTATCCACATTTACCCAGAGACATTACTTCCCAAACCCTCCTAACTCCCTTGTTGCCTGTCACCATCCAACCCCTTCACAGAATCCATTGTGGCCTAAATCTGTGAAGCAAAGTAGGAAGAACATAGTCTTCCTCACCTAGCTCCAGAACATGTTCACTTACCACCAGCCTGGAAACTGAGTGCTAGGTACTCAATTCTGTAGTCACCATAGGCCTATGTGCTTTAAGCTCAGGTCTTGAAGATAACAGAGCAGTCCCCAGATGACTGAGACAAGTGAACAGTTAGGGTCATTGATGGCTACACCTGGGATAAAGACTTTACGTTAACAGTCATAATCACACATGATTCTGAGTTAGTTGCTTTTCAGGTAATGGCCATATTTTAAGCATTGGAGATAGTTTATACAGGGCTCCCACGGACTCCATGGCCACCAATTTTGTCTACTGTGGAGCTGGATAAATGGAACAAAATTCATGGTTCCATCAGACTCAGCAGCAGCTTCTCAGACCCTTAACAGGGAACTGAGGAACTCCATACCACAGTGTTTTGGGGTTGGTGAGTCTACACTCCCAGATTTTTGGCACATTTCTCATTTTTTTTTTGTTTAGGATTACTAAGTGCACTAAGTGCAATCAATTTTGGTAAAAATATTCAGGATTTAATATGAGCTTTTAAAATTAATATCTTTCTGTTTCTCTGTCTCTGTCTCTGCCTTACTGTCTCTTTCTGTCTCCCTCACTGTCTCTTTCTCTGTCTTT
Organism: Rhabdomys pumilio; assembly: GCA_030674055.1. Taxonomy (NCBI): domain Eukaryota; kingdom Metazoa; phylum Chordata; class Mammalia; order Rodentia; family Muridae; genus Rhabdomys; species Rhabdomys pumilio. The sequence goes on along the minus strand of JANHMN010000007.1, from coordinate 29,795,900 downwards.
GTTTCTCTCTCTCATGCTCACTCTCTCTCTTTCTCCCTCTCTCCTGCCCTCTACCTAATTGTGTGTGTGTGTGTGTATACATGTTCGTGCACATATACTGTGTGTACTATGATGCATGAATGGAAGTTAAAGAACAAACTTCAGGATTTTATTTTCTCGACCATGTAGGTTTTAGGGATTGAGTTCAAATCATCAGGATTGGCACCAGATGTTTTTACCCTGTTGAGCTATTTGACAAGTCCCAACCTTAGAGTTCATTTCTCCTCTAGTAGCTAGAATATGGGCTGTAATCATGAAAAATTTTGGATTTCTGCCACTTTGCAGATGGGACTAAGTTTAGAGATATATAAAAGGAGGAGTCACAGATAATAAGCTCCTCATCTGTGATTCGAGATAAGTGTGATGACAGAAAATAAGCCAGAAAAATGAGTTGGGATAACCTGATCTACACCATTAACTCTGCATAGAGAGGTAGACTGAATTAATCCAAAAAAAAAAAAAAAACCACAAGAAGCTTTGAGGATTTATAAATCACTGAATTCACAATGGTTTAATAGACAAACAATAGAAAACAATATATTGCCTATTGGAAATTGGTAAATAAGAAATAAATATTTATTTCATTGAAATTCAGTTAAAGATTACAAAATTGGGAAACCCAATAGAGTCAGATGCGTAGTAACAAATTATGAAATTAATGCTACTTTTAGATGGTTAGGCTTCTCTGAAACACAACTTTTTTTTCTCACAACATTATTGTTACTTAAAAATTTCCTAGTATTGCAAAAATATGAGATCCCCCAAAAGAAGACAGTGTTTTATAATGAAATATTAATGCACACTAATCTGCTGATTAGAACTGCAGCTATCTCAGGATTCATGTAGAAATGAACTATCTACTCCCAAGCATCTACTGTCTGAATTCAGTCTCCTAAGGAGAGTTGGATATAGGCCACTGTACTTCATGATAGAACATGAGATTCTTCATGGGGTTTCTGCAGCATGACAACTTTCTCTCTAGCCCTCAGCAGGAGCAATCTACAACAGAAGAACAACAGACTTTACAAACACCAAAGTCTTTTAATGTATGATTTGGTGTAATGCTCCATCACCAATACTATATTCTACTCTGTTTATTACTTTGAGGTTGCTCCTTGGGCCCAGACAACAATCAGGAGGAATATAAAAACTATGAGTCTTGTAAGGTAGGGATCATTGTGGGCTATGTCAAGAAAGTACCAATATGCTTAATGGACTAAGCATCTAATATGCCAGAAGAGTTTTAGTTTGTCATTTTCCATTTGAGTCTATTGAGATTTCCACTGAAGAAACAAAAGGAGAGAACAATGGGGATATAGCTTAGTGATCAAGCATTCACCTTGTGTACTTCATTACTTGGGCTCAACTCCCAGCATATAATTACTATGCCAATACTAATACCTATATAAATAATTTAGAAATAAGATACCATTGTGAGAGATATATAATTCAAACACACCTTAATTTAGGGAAACTTACTTGAACTCACAGCAGCTTTCGCAACTGTTATTTGTGCTGCTTTAATGAAATATTCGACCGATATATTCCAGGTAGACATGCTTTGTCGCATACTGTTCTCTCCATTGATCTCAGTTGGTTTAAATTTGTCTTGAGTGAATGTTATGCACAAACAAGAGCTGAAGTAAAAAGACAGAATTTGAAAAATTTTCCAGAAATGCCAGAAAGCCAAACTTATTGTCCAAAATTGGCACCTAAATCTTCTTCTCATTACCACTGATCCAAGAAGCAGTTGTGGTCATAGATGCTTTGCCAAAGTCATGTGGAATGTGCTATAAATAGTGGAAAATTAGAAGTCTGACTTTTAATCAAGAGAAAAAAAATAAGACATGTTTTTGACTCACAATACAGACCTACTAGGAAAAATGTTTCAATTGCACAATTGTGCCATTTTTTTTTTTTATTGGAGGTAACCTTTTACTCTCTTGATTGAACTTGAGACCTGATCCAGAGGAGACAATTCATACCCAGTTCTGTAAACTAAACATGGTTAAAAAGAAATGACTAGATAATTTATAGTCCCCAGGAAAGACTCTACTGGTGTTGTTTTGATTAATAGTTATGTTGTCAAACCACCTTCTAAATAGAACTTACATTTCTATTCATAGATATGTGTTACCCTCAACCCGGTAAAATATCCTTCTTATTGCAATGTTTCTTGAATAATAATGAGGCTTATAATCTTCAAAATGCTGACAATAAGGTGAACAGTGTCCATAATCATAGAAAAGACATGTATATCAACCTCATCCCTCACAATGGCAAGGCTCAGGGTCTGTCTTAGAAAAAGGTGCAGAAAGAATTTTAGAGTGAGACAAATGAGGAAAGTTGTGAAACGCTGATCTCTGAATATTATATGGCTGTTACACACATGAATTCACAGCAGCTGTGGGTACCTACAGAGGACCTGCACAACATCAACCCATTTTAAAATCTGAGCCTGGAAGAAGGAAGGCCTCTTGAAACCCCATTCTCAGACAAAAAGCTATTTGCAGTTAATAGCTTGCTGAGGGAGGGAACGTAACTTTTTAGGGATGAGAAGTGGACACTCAGAGTTTGTCCATGCTCCCACAAATGTGCCCATCTAACTACGTAAATGTAAGCAACACCAATAGGATTCAAAGTGTTATAATAAAAAATTAATAATAATAATAATAATAATAATAATAATAATAACAATAGTAAATGACGTGTATATAGAGGAAAATGTGTTGGAATAGAATAGTCTGCAATAATATTAGGAAGGAATGAGGTATAGATAATTTTAAGATGTATTTTATACATGCACAAAATTTTCAAGAAAGAAATAATTTTTAAAAAATGTTGTACTTTTATTACCATTCTATTGGAAATAGGCTTGGAAATTAGAAAGTGAATACTACCACTTTGTTATTTAAAATTTATTTAAAGTATATTTTGGGATGGAGTAAAAGAAGCAGCACCCCTTTCAGTCTCCTTGACCTTGGCCGTTGAACCAAGATAACAGAAGAACAAAATACATGGAAATACAAAATACATTGGAAAGTTGACCCGTGAGAAAATTGGCTATTCTCTCAAGTGTGAGAGAAAGTATAATAGGAGTGTGAAGGACAAGCGACTAAACGCTACCAGGAGCAGTCAAATGAGGTAGTTAAAAATTGTCTATTGCATTCTCAGACACGAAATCCATGAAGGACTAACACCCAAATCCCCAAGTGCAGCTCTTGCAGCACCCAGTACATCTGGAGTATTTAAACAGTCACTCATAATATAAATGTTCTGCATTAAAAACTAAAACATAAATAAAATAAAATTATGTGGTTTTGGTTGTTAGGATTCCTATGTCTCCATGAAAGCTTTATATAACCATTTCAATTTTAGGAAAGAGGCACAATTTTGATGAGACCCAAGTCTGTAAACTCAAAACTATTTATTTATATTTCCACATTTGATGTAATTGACTTAAATCATCTATTGTAGTTTTTCAGGCTACAAGTCTGAAAAATTTACAAAAGAAGTAAACTTCTTTACAATTTTATTTCAAGTAGTAAAGTTTTCTCAGATTCACTTGTTCATTACTACAATAAAGAAATAACACAGTTCATATGGTGCATACTGTCATGATACTTTTATTAATTTTAACAAGTTTTCTATTAAGAATTATAATATCTTATCATGAGTAAGGAATGCTCGAAAAGGAAATCTTACTTTTTCATTTTTAATCTGAGTGTCTACTTTTATTCCTTGTAGAAAAATGTTCAGTAGAAGTATCATTACCTGAATTTAGAAAAGACTATTTATGGTAATAATTATTTCGTTGAGTTTTTATGCTGCCTTATCTTTTGTGTGAGTGTGTGTATGTGTGTGTATGTGTGTGTCTGTACATGTTGTGTGCATTCAATATTATACAATGCCTTTTCGTGCATTTTCTTTTGTGAACTACATGGCTTTATTATTTTATTATTAATATAGAATATCATATTTATAGCTTTTGCATAATAAACCAATCTTGAAATTTTATTTGAAAAAATATTTTCATACATATATTCTGATCTGAGATTTTGACAAAAGTATATTGACATGGGTTATTATTTTTAATGTATGATATTTATAAATAGCCATTCTAACTAGTGTTTTTTCTTATACTTTCTCCTAAATTTTTATGTTGAAAATCTATTTTATTTTACAGTTTCTCTGTGATATATATACTTTGATATATTTATTGAAATATAATAAAATTATAATTTTCTATATGCATATATGCTTAATTTTTATTGTTGTAGGTGCCTAATTTAGAATCACCGTGTCTACAGAATATATTTTTGTGCTGTTTTTGTTTATTTAATTTATAGCATGTTGTTGTATGTCTTTGAATATCATTTACTTGTGACAATAATGTTTGTGTGTTTGGAGAAAAACCACATTGCTCTGCTGTGCAGCATTTTATAGATGTCTACTGCTTCCAGCTCTCACATCTGTGGAGGGCTTCTATTTTCTTGTTAACATACTAGGTCAAACTGTGTGATGAAAGTACTATGAAAAGAGTAAATTTTAAGATGTAATCATTTTTCCATTAGTTTTCACCTTCTTTTCTCTATCATTCTTTCTCCTTTCCTTCCATCATTTATTTTTTCAAGAAGCATGCAGTGACAACTTTTTCTGTACTTCATAATTGCATCAAAATACTCTCATTTTATATAATCTGTGTTCTATATTATGAAACAAAAGAATGAAGATTCAGAAGTAAAATACATGGGATATTTTGGCTTTAGTAATTATAATTTCTTAAAAGGCAAATAAAACAAAGATATATCATTCAGACTGTAAGTGGAGGTTTCAATCTATGTCACAATTTTGGGAACACTTGATGAAGTAGATGGCATGATGCTAAAATAGTAGAAAATAATTGTAATCAAAGGAAACAGCAAATTTAATAAAGCAAAGGCTTTGAAGATGAAATTAGATGAGGCACCATGAAAGGGAAAGACCATCTGGAATTAAGTGGGTCTTCAATCAATAAAAATCAATATAAAATTATGCAGCAAAAGAGTTGCTGTTATACACAAAGAAGAAATTGAGAAATAGAGCAGAGAGCATTTTGAAAATGTTGGACTTGAAGCTAGGACTGAGGCAATGGCCAAAGTCACCAGACAGAGAAAAAGTAGAAGGTATTTTTGCCAATAGAACATTTAGAAGTGTGACTTAAACTTTGATGGACTAAGTGAACGTTAGTTTCAACATTCCATGACTGTGACACAATAATTTCTGGTATAAGATGGCGATTTGAAATAATACATTACTATAGTCACATGATTCTAATGTCAATAGTAAACAAAGCATCCCCTTTTTAATAAGGGGACATTTTTGTAGTGATTTTATGATTTGATGTGTTTAGTAAAAAAGTAAGGTTAAATTGTATTTAGGAACAGATGAAACAGGACTTTAAAATTATTTTGAATTTTACTTATAAATTTGAACATGGGTTCAAAAGGAAGTGATATTTGAACTGAATTTAAAAAAAATCTATTAAAATATTGTAAGAAGAGAGAATAATATGTATAAAGGTTTGAAGTCATGAAAATTTAATAATACTCTAGAACATTAAATATTTAATATCTTTCTATATGCACCTACCAATTAGAAAAAGTTAAGAGTAAAGTATGTCTTTTGGTATAGGATAATGTTAAGACATAAAACTTGAAAGTTTTTTTCAACATGGAATTCTATTACTTGTATGTGTGAGCTACAATTTGCAAGCAGATGATTTAAGTAATGTTCTTAAAATGAAAGAAAACCAAAAAATTATTTGACTTGTAGCAGTCCTACTGAAGTGGACATCTTAAAAAGGTATATGATTCATTTCCTTGGGGTACATGAAAAATATAGGAACACTTAAAAGTCAGAATGCTAAAGGATTCAGAATGTTAATAATTCAACATAACTCTGTCTATTTTCTATCTATTTGTTATCTATCTATCTATCTATCTATCTATCTATCTATCTATCATCTATCTATTATCTATTTATCATCTGTCTATCATCTACCTAACTATTATATATGATCATCTATCTATTGTTTGTATAGTTATACCTATTTAATACTCAGTATATTTGGTCAAGTTAGAGTCTAATTTAAAGATGAAATTAATTGTTCATTTACACTTTTGGTGCACATTTGTATGTGCTTTTACTTTCAATATAGTTGTGTCTTGATAAGTTTATCATAATTTAAAAATATTGGAGTTTCAAACTTTGTTTATTGCACTTGAACTTGCAAAACCTCTCAGCCTAGAATCACAGTGCACTGCAAAGTACTAAAGATTCCCCTGCTGACTATGTGTGGCTGACTAGAAGCTGAGCCTCTCTGCTATTGCTGCTCACTGTCTTGAGAGAGTTTTGTATTTGTAAGCTTGCCTAGAAAATCAGCAACTTTTAAAGTCATAGTATGCTTTATAATGAATATGTAGCCACTTGTAGCACTCTAAAAAAATTCGTAAATTAGAGACTATTTTCAATATTCACATATCAAATTCCACAGCAATAACCTATATGTGAATAATTAACATAAGGTATTCTTATATCCCAGACACCAACTTAAAAACATGATATTGATTATTTAAAACTTTACATGATTTAACCCCTATGGCAGTAAAATAAACGACAACCTTAATTTCTGATTAATATAAGGAGAATTAAGTTTCACCTTCTAAATATAAACAGAACACTTAAAAGGTAAATTTTTTAAAGTTTCATAATTACTATCTTATAAAGACAAAAATATAGTACACTTGATCTAAAATATATCCCTGGATGATGTTTTGTCATGAAGGTATATTAGAATAGTAGGTATACAAGCAGCACAGATACTGCCTATAAAGACTGATTCACACTGAAAATTATCAAGAGCTAAAGAGAGTGGTTACCATTGCAGAGCTACAAGCACAAAGCACAATCAGATATTAGTAAGAACAAATGATCTACTGAGATTGCAAGACTTCTTTCTTACATCGAGCATGTTATAAGCAGAATTCATTTCACTATATCTTTTTATATATTATCATTGAATTTGTAACAGAGATTTCTGAAGCCTGGCATATGTTCTTAGAATAATCACTTCTTGTAGGAAAAGCAAGAGAGAGATAGAAAAAAGACTGTGAATAAGACCTTAGATCATTCTTCCTTTAAATTATATCAGACAAAAAAAATGTGCACACTAGGAGGTACTATCCAATAACATGACGTATTGTCCACTGCATTTTCTTCAGCCACTTTCAATGGGACTATGATTTCAAAAATATATATTTTGGTACACTACTAATGTTTGCTAATTATAGCCTATAATCAAACTAGAGCTAAGTTTTTTTTTTTTTTCATCACAAAGCTGAAAGGAATGCCTACATCTTCTTTTTGTTGATTTCAAGTACATACAGCATGGTGCATTAATTTAGTAGAGATAGTTGGTTTCCATTCAGTACATGTACTTCTGCCTTCTAGATGTGTTATGTACTACACTAATGTATGTGATGCAAAGTCAGGTCACTATGCAGAACTACTATGCCCCAGATCAAACATACTGTTTTGTGTTTTCACAGTTTCCTGTTAGTGATGGTCATCTTCCATTTCATAGTCACTTTACATCTCTGTTTAGAATTTTGGATTTCTATCACAATTAAAGGAAGCAGTTATTTTGATTTTTGTTATAGTCAAAAGCTCCTTCTGCCATAAAACTTTCTAAAAACCTGCTTAGTGTGCAAAGTTGCACTTTCAGGATTTTTCTACATGGAAGAGAAACAGTCTCATAGCATTGTTTTCCTCTTACAAGCATTCCACTGCAATTAAAGTAACTGAGGTCAGTACTAACTCCTTACTGTAATCCTTGTACAAGTCTGTCAACGTCACAGTCGCCATGAGTCCACATGCTTCACTTCTTATCTGATTTTTTTCCTAATTAACTCTAAGTAAGAAGGCTAAGTAATTGTGATGTAAGTGTGTTCCAGGGATCATCACATCTCCACAAGTGTTGGTCTTCTACTATCTACTGGTATAGGCAAAGACTAATCTTGGCACTCAAATATAGCGACACACTTATACATCTATTTAAGAACTAGTTGTTTTAATACACCATTTCTTCATTAGGTAGTATAACTTTGTAGATTAAAAAGGAGGTAGAAGAGTAAGCCATATGAGGAAGCACAAGCATTAATTTCCAGGCTAGTGACTTGATATGTATTGTGGCTACAATGTAAAATATCTCCCATAGTTTCATGTTGAATCCTTAATCTCTATGTGCTGGAGGTGTTTTGCAAGGTAATAACATCTTTAGGCTGAGAAGAGTTAATGGAGAAAGTGAGTCACTGTGGTCAGGTTATGAGGTTTGGTAGTCTGTTCCCATTTTCCATTCTTGCTCTTCTGTATGGCCTCAGGTTTCTTTTCTCATGTCTTCCTACTATAGTGGATTTCCCACTGCTTAATTTAAAAATCAAAATAAACAGTGCCTAAGTTTTTCTTTGTCAAGGATTAGTAACAGTAAGAAATGTAATTAATATGGTGAGAAAATTATTCTTATTAGAAAAGTTACCTCACTAGCCTATAATAGTATTTTTGGTACCCCTGTGGAAGAACCTGTAAAACAAAAGGCTGTCATGCTTATCTCCAGGCCCAGTCCTCCCAAACAGGGCATTTCACATTTCAACTCTCTTGATTTGACACAGCTGGTACCTGAGAAGTGCTCCACAGCACTATTAACATGGAAGCTGCACAGACCTGGCATCAGCTAGGTGCTGTTTTGCTGGGACTCTAACAGAACTGTCACCTACAACCTTTGTTGGAGAGTAAGTTCCAACAAGGCACAGGAAAGGTTTCAAGCATTAACATCTTAAAATGTCTTATATGAGCATGTATAAAATTTTTATTAAATATTCGTGAACTTTGGATATTTTGACTCACATCTGATTCTTCTTTTGCATTCATTTTCTCAGTGAATGTTACACTTTTTGATTTATCCCTGTATACTACTCAGAAGCCTAGGCACTTTTGTGAATCAATTCATCTTCCCAGAATTCAAGGTGTCCTGATGCAAGTTAATTTTGATGATTGCTCATTAAAAATCTACTTACTTCTCTTAACATTTTTCATCATCTTTCCTGTAATCCCCTTAATCATTGTCATCTCTGGTTTATATCACTATGGTAGTCGTCAGTCTTTTTCATTTCACTGCACATTTTTCCCCCAACAGATTGCTAGAACAATCAGTGGGGAAATAGATTCTGATTTTCTCTTGTTTAAAGGCACCAATACACTTCCAAAATAGTCTATTTATCTAGACATCATCACCGCTTCCTTTGTACTGATTAAATCAAACCAGCTAGCATTCCATTTTTTCCATTTTTTTTTGTAGAACATTGGTGTCTACATTTGTCTCTCAACTTTATATTAATTTTCTACTTTTCATTTCATTATGATTTCCCCCAAAATTTCTATCCCTACTTTCTCTGATTAATTATTGATTCTTGAATGATATGCAGTGATTTGATAATATAAACTGCCATAGTAGCCACTCTTTCTTTTTTTTTTTCATTTTGAGAAAATCTTACCAGCCCTTGTTTTGTTTTCTTCAAACTTGCCTGCAGATCCCTGAAGGTAGAAACTGCTGACTTGCCCACTGGTAATATCATCACAATGTCAAGGCTTTAGCAATTTCTGTCTGGTTGTGGCATGTAGAAATACATGCAATTAATGAGGTTTTTCACATGGTGGTGTTATAATGTAGAATGTGAACAAAGTGCTTTCTTTAGGAAAACCCCCATGAGTGAGGAAAAAAGTGTACAATGACAATAGATTTTAAGAGAATTTAAGAGAGACAAATTCTTTTGAAAAAAAAACACACAAAGATTGAATACAAATGTTTCCTTAGTACAAAGGGTTGGAATTAAAAACATTTGCCATATATTAGTTTTGTTCACATTTTGTCTAAGTAAAGAGGTAAATGAACTGTGGTTATCAACTTCAGTGTGTGAGAGCTCCTAAGGCACCGAGGATGGAAAAGAACTTAAAAATAATCCTATAAAGATGAGATCCTGGAGCTGCAAGAGTCTTATGAATAAAATGCTCAATCAGAAGGTTATTAAAGTGTGTGGTACTGCTGAGAACCGAGCCAGTATACTTAACTTGAAGTTAGAGAGTCAAGTCCATTTTTAGTAGGTTCGTTAGAAAAACTGACCATCTTACTGTCCCTGGTTAGCATGATAAAGTGCTGTTACCAATCTCTCAACAAAGGTCCTAAGTCAATGATAACTAGGCCATTATAGTTACATTATGTAGAGATTCAATGCATGGTAACTAAATACTATGTGTTTAAAAGATATTGTTCCTTTACTCCTTGAATGCTTATTTTGTTACATAGCAGTTCTTGTCTTATAGGTTGGGAGACTTTTTTTCTTAAATTACATTTATCTCTTTAATTTATTGAGTGCATATGTGAGAGAGAGCGATGGATGTGGGTGTGACTCATAGTATATCTGTGGAGATTGGAAGACCGCTTACTGGAGTTAATTCTCTCCTTCTACCATATGGATACTAAGAACTTAATTTAGGTCATCAGATTTGGAAGCAAATGCTTTTACCTGCTGATACATCTCACAGAGTTAGGAATTTTTAAAATGTCTGTTTTTTCTTTATTAAAAGTTCATAATAAAATCAATTCTAAATAGTTATTTATTTGTTGATAAAATTTTGACACGTCGTATTAACTGTAGAATTGACCATATTTTCTGGTTTTCCTTAACTGGACTAACATGTTTAGATTTTATTGGGAATGTTTTAAAGATGTACCAAGTTTGTTCATTTATTTACCCTGCTCTCAGAATTTCAATGTCTACCTCCCATGCAGTTTTGTTTTGCACACTATCACGTTGTATTCCACTATAGACTTTAAGTTCCCTCAAGCTTGGACCGTTATCTTCTTTCACCATTGCACTTTGTTTACCCACTATGGGGTTCACAAGAATATTATATACTTAATAAAAATACATTCTACAGAGACCAAATTATTTTTTGCAAATGCTGCCGGTATTTGCACAATTTATTCCCCTTACTTGTTTAAGAAGTTAATCTACATGGCTCCTCCAAGTACATCTTAATTGGCTATCTGAGGCAATGTTTCATTCCTCTTGATTTATGATTTGATCTAAGGCTTTTTGTTTTTTGAGTGAATATTCTGTTTGAGACATTACACTTGACCTATGCTTTGTGAAACAATTTTAACATTGAACACTTTTGGCTAAAATGTGGACTTACATTACTAGTTGATCAAAAGCTTTGGATTTATAAAGAACTGCTCATATGTATTTCATATTTGAATGCATTACCAACTCTTTCAGTTCAGTGGTCAGGAATAAAAATATAAAGATGTAGTATCACATAAAAATATGGTGAAAGAACTGCAAGCTCATAATAAAAAAGATGCAGTATTTTTCACATGAGTTTATGTTTTCTTCTTCTTTTTTCCCCATTCTTCACTTCCAGAAAAAGCCTTATCAAAGTTAAGAATCTTTTGTACTTTAAAGAAACTTCTTTGAAAGTATTAAAGCAACGGAATTTATAAACAAATTGATAGGATATATTAGTGCTTGGATTTCAAAGTGCCTTTTATCTGGAGGGATAGCTGGATATATCTGCAAGCTTGTTAAAAACTCTATTTATTCTCCTAAACACTAGAAATGCAGTGTTGTCACAGTACATTTAAACCTCAATATCAAATACATAAACTTGATACTCTAAATTAATGAGGGATCTCCATATTCTTCATACTTGTACATCACTCATGGATAAGAAGAACAGCCATGCTTGGTACCAGTGGTTGTGGATTAGAGAAGAGGATACAAGAATTGAGGGTGAAACAACCAAATTACTTCAGATAAATGGCTGATCTGTAAAATATAGACTCTAGGATTATTAGTAGTTGTGGAATATACAAAAGGCCATTACTCAAACTATTCATTCCATGGTCATTTTTTTTTTCAAAATGAAAGCTCAAAATATGGGCAACTTGACTGTCCTTTCAACTTTAGAAGTATTTATCAATGGGATACCAGTTTTTTTCTTTTTTCTTTTTTTTTTATGTAGAAGATTGGGGCACTTTTGTTTCTGTCTCCTGTAATTTGTGACTTAAAATTATTCAAGGTGTGTTTTCTTATTGGTTGTAAGATCAATTTTCAAATTCAGGAGTAGAATTGCACCTTCTTTTATTTTTTTGAAATTACGGTTCATTCACATCACTTTTCTCTTCATTTTCTTTCTCCAAATCTTTTCAAATACCTCCTTGCTGTCTTTCTAATATGTGGGGAGCCAACAGAAGGGGGCTATCATCCTTGCAGCCATCTTGAGCTATATAACCTGACAAGAGACTTGTTTACAATAGCCTACAACAGCTGAGCACACTCTGATAACATCTTGTTTTAGATACGCAGGATTTTCCCTTGGGTGTGTGAGACTTAAAGGTGTGATTTAAAGATAAGACTTAAAGGTGTGACTTAAAGGCTTGACTTAAAGGCATGGCTTAGAAGTGAGACATATAAAAGGCGAGAGGCAGACAGAAGAAATGACGAGACACTTGTACTCCAGACTTAGACTTGGAAGGAAATTTGGAACTGGGAAAAAGACTAGCAACTTGGAACTGGGAGAAGGACTTGAGATTTATTACAGCTGGAACTAGGATAAGGACTTGAGTCTTATTACAGCTGGAACTAGGATTAGGACCTGAGACTTGGTACTAGGAACTAGGGACTAGGAACTAGGGACTTGGAGAGAAGAGAGGCTGAAAAATAAATGGGATTGAATCATACTCTGGTCTCCATTCATCATGTCTGTCCTCACTCTCTCTCTTGCGGAACCCTAACCTGCGAACTGGAGTAGCTTGGGGCAGTGCAAGCTTGACAATTTAGCCCCCAAGGCTTTTGGCAGTGTAGGTTCCAACATTGATAGAGCGGTCTGCGACACTAATACATGAGCTATTTTTCAATAATTGTAGTTAAATGGATATAATGAAATATGTAGATCTTTGTGGTCTTAATGTATTAATAAAACTTGCTCAGTCTGTATTATTTTATGTGTATCTCTCTATCTATCTCTCTATCTCTCTATCTATCTATCTATCTCTCTATCTATCTATCTCTCTATATATTTATTTTATTTTATTTTACTTTGGTAATGGAGACCCATTTAATGTTCTTTTGCTGGGTGGGGAAGACTATTCAAAACAACTTGTAGATTTTTATGTCATTGTTGTCAGAATGGCATAGGTCAACAAAACAACCAACAAAAAATGCTAGAGGGTAGGCACAGAAAATGGAAACTTCATTCACTGTTGCTGGGATTACAAATTGGTATTTCTCTGGAAATCAATGTGAAATGTTCTTAGAAAGAAAAAGATAAATCTACCATATGACTTAGCGATCCTACTCCTTGCCATGTACACACAGGACTCAATATCCTACTACACTGACAGTTGCTCAGTCAAGCTTGATGCTGTGATTGGACAATGGATTAGAAATGGAAATAACCTAACTGTTCCGACACTTGTGAATGGGTAGAGGCTTTCAGTTTAATAAACATTTGTCAGGCTCATATGAAGTCAAATATTAAACATAAACTTCATGTACTGAGGATATGAAGTGTTTTTCTTGGGACCTTTGAGAGTTTAGATTGGGTCAAGGGTCAACAGTGAATAAAGCTTACGGGAAACAGTTGAACTCCTTTTTATAAAATCTTTTCTGGTTTCTTGCATCCTTGTCCTGTGCACATGATCATGGGATACTCATTCGTTAACTATTGTGCAGAAGTAAGACAAGAATCTCCACAAGAAAGAATAAAAAAAAAAAATCTCTGGATACCTAAATGCAGAAAAATAATAATAATAAAAAAGATAGGGATAATGCTGCCAGGAAAGAGAAGTAGATTTTCCTGAACTCCTCGGTCACTCTGATTGATCACTTGGATATAATGAACAGTTAAGCCACCTTAAAAAAAAAAGTTCTGCCTGTGTAAGTCCTAAAGGCAGAAATGGCCTGCTTCATTAAATGCAACACAATGCTCTCTGACTAGTGTGTCAAAATAGAAAAGTAATTGCTAGCCTTATTATCTTAAGCTGCATATGCTATGACCTGAAAGTCAGTTTGTAACAAGAACCGTTTCCTTAAAGGGTTGAGCATAATTTCCTGAAAAATTAACATATATCAAGTGAATAAATTACTACCATAAGACAAACATTATTTATTTTTAAACAATAGATTTTTTTAAAGGGCTAAATAGAATTTATTCTGTAAAAAGCTGTGTTGATCTATCCTAAGATAAGCTTATTATTCCAGTCTCAATATCTTGCCCCTGAAAAATTTGTGCAGGGACAGTGAATGTATAAAAATGTATCAGATCAATCTATCTAAAAATAATTCAAAATTATGTATAATTTTCTCAATTAAAAGAACATTTATTGCATATAAACCATACTCATTATTGTTAGACTTTGTTGAAAGTCACGTATCAGCTGTAATATATATGTAAGAGCAGTATATGTTTAGAGAGTATTTAAATGATAAATGTTCCCCTAAGTTTAATTCCTTCAGTATTAAGGAAAATCATCTTTATAATCAATTATCTGACATTTTGAGAAAAAAAGATCATGTTCTAATGAAAATAGCTGTTGATGAAATTTCTTTCTACATGTATTTAATTGTTCTGACCTTTATGTATTGAGATATGATTATGTTTCATATAATTCTACCATTTGATAACTTCAGAAGCCTGTTCGACTTTATTATTTTGATAGAAATGGTAAATAGACACAAAGGTATTCTTCCAACACATATTATTAGATGCTTACCAATTTATGAATCAAAACATTTTCACTTTCTCAATAAGGTTAAAGTTAAAAAGGCAAGAACAAACATCTGACATGGCACACTACTCCAGGCTTTAAGCAATTTCATGACAATAACTTTAATTAAAGCTGCCATCACTTTGACCCGATTAGACAGAGAAGAGTAGTACTGCTCCCCTTTGCCTACATTAGGATTGTAAGCTGCTGATGATCCATAATACCTTTTGACAGCCTCCTTAATTATAACCTAGCTGAATGCATTTTCTTAGAGTGGGATTTTTTTTTAAACAAAAGAAAAGGAAACTGTAGTGAAAGCTGTCAGAATACTTTTGGATATTGCTAATGACTGCATCTAATAACTCAAAAAATCTTAACTTCCTTGAGATTTTTCGGTATTTTTACAATATGCTGAGCATGTTTCCACAGTTGCATAAGAGCATTTGCCTAAGAACGTCTGACTAACTTATGTAGGTCAAAGTAAGGGCCAATTTCTCCCCCAGCATATTGTTTCTGGTTAATACGGTTCTTGATTTGGTAAAATAAATACAAATTCCACTCTTCTCCAAGTTTATGAGTTTAGAATTCTTGCGTTCTGCTTTTGAGATGTAGGTATTAGTATATTTTGTATATTTTGTAATCTGAAACATTTCAGCATACGAGATTTATACCACACAATGTGATTTCCACTGTATTATTTTATTGTATATCTTTTCCAGGTTATGTATACTCTACAAAATTTTGCCTCTGGCTCTCATTTTAAATATACACCTATTAAACATAATAGATACACCAAAAGTGGTATCATACATAATATTTGGGTTATTTTAAACTGCTGATTACATTCCAGGTAACTATGTATATAGATGCTTTGATCAAAATTTTTCTTCCTGACCAATGCTTTCTAAACACAGATGATTTAGATGAAGCTGAAAATACTGACAAGTAAAAGTTCCAAGTCTTGTCTTAGCTGTTAACCAAAGGAGTTAGAAACAATTCTTTGTCTCAATTATGAAAGTTTTCTATACAGCTGAAGGCCATGGAATAAAGCTTTAATAGTTGTAGTTCATAAGTTATAGTTTTATTGATCATTAATATAAAAGATGAGTTAAAATTTATATAATTTTAAATGACTCTTCATGAGTCTACCTTCTCAAGACATTACCTAAGGGAAGCAAACTAGAAATTAATGAACAATTATCCATGGACTGTTACGGTCATGTCTCATGCCTGATCATGGAGGACATAAAGAAAAATTTCTTTCAATTTCTAAATTATATCAAAAAGACAGACCTTAGGAGTCATTTAGAAAGTGTTAAGTGTCAATACTGCCCTTGTAGTTTGTCTTACCGTAACATAATACTGGAGAAATTTAATTTAAGGAAAGAAGGGTTTATTTTGGCTTACAATTCAAGAGTACAGTCCATCATCAGAAGATCTGGTCCTATTTTTATCCATGGCCAGGAAGTAGATAGAGAGATGTTATAATGAAACCATTATATTGTACAATTAATAACTGTGGCAAGAATAATTTTCCAAAGAGCTTCAAAGTTCTAAAATGTATAATATAATTATAATGTTGCAATAATGAGTTTTTCTCAATCTACCATATAATTAAGTAATCTTTAACTAACCAAACTAACCAACAGTCTTGGCTAGTTTTTTTTTTTTTTTTTTTTTTTTACTAATATTATTGTTGTTGTCGTCATCATTGTCTGTGAGGAGCCAACAGAAGGCAGCTATCATCCTTGCAGCTATCTTGAACCATATACCCTGACAAGAGACTTGCTTACAATAGGCTACAAAAGTTGAGCACACTCTAATAACATCTTGTTTTAGATACCCAGGATTTTCCCTTGGGTGTGTGAGACTTAAAGGTGTGATTTAGAGATAAAACCTAAGGGCACGACTTAAAGGCATGACTTAAAGGCGTGTCTTAAAAGTGAGAAATATAAAAGGCAAGAGGCAGACAGAAGAAATTATTAGACATTAGGCATTAGTAGTAGGCACTTGAGACTAAGAGACCAGAGGAAAGGCAACTAGGTATTACACATTCGACTCTTGGACTAGAGAACTCGGAAGAAGAGTTAGTAGACACTTGAGACTCGAGACAGGCAACTTGGATTAGACACTTGAGACTTGAGACAGGTAACTTAGCACTTGGAAGAGTACTTGAGATTGGAAACTTGGAACTTGGAGGCTCTAGGGACTATGAACTAGGGTCTATGAACTCAAGACTTGAGACTTGGACTAGGAAGCGAAACTGAAGAATAAACAGGATTGAATTGCACTCTGTTCTCCATTCTTCATGTCTGTCCTCTCTCTCTTGTTGAACCTCGACCCATGGACTGGAGCAGCTTGGGTCAGTACGAGTTGGAAAAGGCTTTTGGCAGTGCGGGTTCCAGTATTGATAGAGTTGTTTGAGACATTTTGGCCCCCAAGCGTGGAGCAGTGCAGTTCTCAACAACTGTTGTCTTGAAGAAGGATTTCACGGTATAGCCCTGGCTACGCTGGAAATCTGAGGTATACCTGCCTCTGTCTCTAGATTGCTGGAATGAAGTGGGTATGCCACAACTGCCTAGCCTAACTTCATAATATCTTCGTAATATGCCCAAGTTTACTGTGTTCTTCAATATTTCTTAGCCCCAAGTACAGATTCTACATTTTACTCAGGACTCTGAACAGTATAGAATTTTCTCCAGTGACTAGATTAAGTTTTATGGCAACATGACTTTAATAAACAGTTATTTGCCAGGGACATGTATGATAATCATAGGAGTCCCTCGGTATAAATTGAGAAGACAAATATCTGGGTTATAATCATCAGAAACTGTGGTAGCAGCAGGGGCAGCATCACTATCTCCAAGAAGAACAGACAGGAAAGAATAAGCCAAATCACAAAACCAAAAACCCCAAATCAATCAACCAATCAAACAAACCAACAGACTAAAAAGAATCAACCAACCATTCAACCAAAGGAAAAAAAAACAAAAAGCAAAAACCAGCAACAACAATAGATAAAAACAAAACAACAACAACTAGAAGAAAATTAATAAAACGCAGGAGCTTTTCATTGGACCTCCTTACATTAACGCCAATTGTTTTTGACACATCTAACTGTTGCAATCATGTCACATGAATAAACAGTAATAGTGCTAACTGTTAATGTATACTTAAGGTCATTTAGAGAATTAAAATTCTCCCCAAATTTAAAAACAATTTTTTTTTAAAAAAAGATTTTGATGAAATTGAAACAATTCCAAGAGCAATTTCCAAGTCAAACATTCAATTTCAGTACAATGTAAAATTCATACCCATTAGACACATGCTGGAGAATGAGAGCAGACAAATAATAAAGTTCTTTTCTATACTTATGTCATTTTAAGAGCATGAACTTTTGTCCAATTTCAATATCTTCAGTTCATGGAAATTCATGACAAACTGCAGTTTTGGACCTGAACTGACTTGTTTTAGGCATCATATGTGAATGTTCTCTGGCTTAAGAACACATGCAATTCAAAGTGCACCTCCATCTTTGTCAAAGATCAAGTGATCACAGATGTGTGGGTTTATTTCTGGCTGGTCTCTGTACCAATACTATGTGGTTTTTATCACTATTGCTCTACAGTGCAGCTTGAGGTCAGGCATGGTGAGTCCCTCAGAAGTTCTTTTATTGTTGAGAATAATTTTCGCTATTCTGAGTTTTGTTTTTTTGTTTGTTTGTTTGTTTGTTTGTTTTTTGTTATTCCATATAAATTTGAGAATTGCTCCTTCTAACTCTGTAAAGAACTGAGTTGGAATTTAATAGGAATTGCACTGAATCAGTTGAGGGGTGGGGCCACCCATTCATCTCAAAATTTTTAACCCAGAAATGTTCCTGTCCACAAGAAAGACAGGCACAAAAAATGGAGCAGAGACTGAAGGAAGGACCATCTGGGGACTGCTGCATCAGGGGATCCATCCTGTCTGTAGACACTAAACACTGACACTGTTGCTATTGCCAAGATGTGCTTGCTGACAGGAACCTGGTGTGACTGTTCACTTGGAGGTTATGCTAGCACCTGACTAATGCAGATGCAGATGCTCACAGCCAGTGAGCATATATATATACACACACATTACATACATACATACACACACACACACACACACACACATATATTTGTGTGTGTATATATATATACACATATATAAACATCATATATATGTGTATATATATACATATATGTATATATATATATATATATATATATATATATATATATATAAGATTTTGAATCAAATTTTAGTTGTTGCATCTTGAGAAACCCTTTGCTGTTAACAAATTTTTGTGACTATCACGCTGGGTTGTGTGACAACCTATGGGTCAATGACTTCCTGGTTAAGAAGCTATGTTGGGCTGGACAAATGATTGATTCAGTGGGTGAAATAACTTTTCACCAAAGAAAAAGACCTGAGTTTGAATCCTGGGCACCCATTCAAAGATGGATGTAGAAGTTAGGACTCACGAACTGATTACACAATACCAAATGATTAACCCTGAAAACATACATATAAGAAACACTATAAAGACTGTACAGGTCATAATTAGGAAAATATATGCATTCACCTATCCAAATATACATTGAACAACAGTTAATGAAAACAGAGATCATGATTATGTGATATGTAATTACCATATTATAAATATATATGTGAAGAGTTTGTTATAGTGTTTTAATGTCAATAGAAGAACATTATTTAAAATAATGCTGAAGGATATTTCTATTGACACTTGCATGTTGTAAATTTTCAATAATGGCAAATACTAATAACAAGTCTAAAGACAATTATAGCATTTTCACAAGAGAAGGGAAGGAGATATGTTAAAGTTTTATTTAAAAATGTCTGTTCACTTTAATTGACAAAGCGCAATTGCAGTTTGAGATATTTTGTGGTGTTTTAATATGTATGTGCAATGTGGAATAATTAAATCAAGATAATTAACATATTTATCACTTTATTTGCTAAACAGTTGTTTTTGTTGAAATTTTGAAATTTACTTTTATTTACTTTAGGATATCTAATATGTTATCATCCATTATAGCCACTCTTTTTTAAGTGAATCTTGATCTTATTTCTTGGTTATTTCTGAAACTTTGTACAGTTTAACATAATAGCCTCTCAGTTTGCTGGCTCCTATAGAATTCTATTGTCTACTTCCATGATATCTTGAGATAACATGTGTGATTAAGAATATCACGTGTGTATGTTTCTGGGCATCATTTATTACTTCGAAGAAATGTTCTTCATGCTCACCCACCCCATGAAGCAAAAAGAACAGATTTCTTTCTTCCCAGGTTGGAAGATAATATCATGTTGCCACTTTATGTCAAGTTACCCACTGATGAACACAGTCATTTTGATTCTGTAATTTAGTTATCTTGAACAGCGCTGCAGTGATCTTTATGAGTATGAACACACTTATGAACATACTGATTTGCTTTGCATGAATCCCCAGAGGCATGATTTCTGGATCCATAGTCTTCCTTTAATAGAGTTTTGAGAAATCTCTACACTTTTTCCCAATGATTCTAGTCTTACTTATCCCTGCTAATAATGTATAAAAGTTCCCCTTTCTCCACATCAACATTAACATTTATCATTTACATTTTTGAAACAGAAAAAATTTCTTTTAGCTACCCTTGAAGGCATAACTTCCATCTTCAACAGGAAGGCCTAGTGGCAGAGTGTGAGATACTTCCTCATTGTCACCAAGAGGTCCAGTCTAAAAAGATGGATGTTAGTACTCAGTTCACTTTTTCCTTTTAAATCCATACATGAATACAAAAATTCCACTATCATCTGACCCCACATCTATTTTCCCACTCACCATAAATTCTTGTCTGACCCTAGCTGTTTGCTTTATTACTTTTGTTTTTACTTGGAGTATGCTTTCCTTACTCCCTTCATGAGGCATCTCACTGAATAAGCCCACTTAGAAGCTCCTGGTTTTGGCTCGTGCTCCAGATTAAATACGAAAACACAATATCTGAACTTTCGTAATATACAGGATCACTTGGGTGTTTTATAGATCAAGAAGAGTATCTGAATGACATATAAACATATCACCTAAAGGAGTAAAACTGGGAGATTAGTTCATACAGAGCGCAAGTACAGGCATACCTGTGAAGTTCTTAGGAACTTGGTGTGGTTGTATAGGAGACACAACGATGTTGATGAGAAAACTTCCAACAGTCTGCACATGTAAATGGTAAAACAGTGGTTAATGAGTTTTAATAAAAGTATCTTGGGTGTGTGCAAAGATGATTCCAGAAGGTATAAGGTTATTAAATGAAATATCAATGACAGGGGTGGTCCACCTTCTAATGAGTTGTGTCTAGGAAAATCCATGAGGTTTGCAGCAATCCAGGTTGTTGCCACACCTGCTTTTTGACAAGAATTACACTCTAAGACACTATTGCTAAGATGCTGTATACTTTGATTCTATGACATGGACAAAACAATCTGAAATTTAACTGAAAGCTTCCGTTCTGCTATCAATGCTGAAAGGCTGCTGGAGGAGCATTTTCAACAACAGTACTACCATTCAGCTGTGGATCCTGGAAACTACACAACCAACATGTCAGCAATCATGCACCTGCTAGAGTTATATTGCCATGATTGTAATGGTTGCAAACACCTGCTTGCTGATTGGATTTAAGGCTGGTCCCAGAGGAGGGAATTTATACCTAATAGTGTAAGCCCAGTCAAAAGCAGAAGACTGAGGAGTTCATAGGGTGTCATGGAAAACAAAACCAAAACCAAAAATGACTGTTTTGCTAAATGAAATTTATGTGCCAGTTAAATTTTCCTTTAAACATTTACTTTTATGCCAGTATATTATTTCTATAGTCACACTTTGTTAAAGAAACTTCTTGGCTGCCTTGAATGTCAAAGTACTGAAAATATTTGACTATTGAGTAATCAGCATTGAATGGCACATATATACCTCTTTTTCTTGGGGCTATCACAGAAAAGGGATAGGAAACTGAAGGAGGGAAACAATGTAAGATCCAGAGAAAGGGATGGAGTATTGGGAATGCTATTTTCTACAACATAACTTGGTCATTGCTGATTTGAACCTTCTGAAGCAGCTGATTTTGCCTGCAGGAGAGCTGTATAATATTGGACCTGCAATTTTCTGGCATAGAGTAGAAAGGGTATTATGAGGCCTTGCTATTCACAGAATATCTGTAAAATCTCTTGATACTTAACCAGTTGACGGTTTTTCAGTGATATAGATACTCGTAAACTATTCATAAGTTATCCTAATAAAATTTATTAGTTAATCAAAGTGCACTGGGGAAGAATCTATGTTTCTATCATTGATTCCCTATGTGGGTTTAGTAGACACTTAAATCTTTAAGTATTTTCAGAAAGAGTTCACTCATCAAAGACTAGTACCACTGTTTTTATGTCAAAACAAGACAAACACAACAAAATAAAACAAAATGACAAGAAACAATGACCAGTATTTTAGATCCGTACAACAAAGCAAAGAGAGAACATTGATAACACGTAATGACTATTTTTTTTTACACATTTTATTTTCTAGGGCAGTAGGAGAATCTTTACCAAGAAATCAATATTTGGAAGCTATATAGATCTTTGTATCTGAGTGACAGTTACCAGTAAATACATAGAACAATGTGCCTGACAAATACAATCATGACAAGAAAGGAGGGAGTTATTTTCTTTTGTACTGGGAATTGTACACAATAAAATTCAGCAAGACAGATCGGTAGATGGAATACGTGTTCCGCAAAGCCTTAACATACTGTCCAAGCAACACACTAACACACCTGTCCTAGGTAAAGCATTTAAAGTGGTAGGATTATTTTTAATGTGCGTTTTCTTTGTTTCCAACAATGTCATCGGGCTGCATCCACTCTGCTTGGATGTACACGATGGAGTTGACACCATCTTGTGTCTTTTTAGGGTCTTTTTTTTATTATATCTGGCAAATAAGGTTAATTTTAGAAAGTCTCAGATTGTATCGTCTTTTAATAAATGTACTGTGGATGTTGCTTAAAATCAAAATGAATACTGAAATAGAAAAGGAAGTAGCCCCAGAAAATCACCTAAAATGCAGGCCTTTAATAAATATTGTGAAAAATACAGGGAAAATGATTAACATGGATAGTTACGTTATCTCACCACACCATAATATGATCTTTAATAAATGGTCAATAAAGAAGAACTGGATGACATATAAAAGAAATATGTAAGGCTGTAAGTATGGTATGTAAATGTCCTTAAATAATTTTTTATTGAAATACTGAAGGACAGAATTGGTAATAAAAAGAAAAAAATATCCAAGATGTGTTGAAGATAAGATCAATATTCAGATAGATTTCCTTTTGTTTGTTAAATATAAATTTGATCCAATATCAGAACTCTAATTTTTCCAAGTATTTATGTATCAAGAATCTTTTTTGTATATAAAGAATTCACTAAAAACTTAGTATATATCCAGTTTTGTGCCAGGAACCATGTACTTGAAGACTAATAGAATGTGACTCTTCTCTGATCTCTCTGATACAATAAGGTGATGGACCTATAAACAGAAAGTTACACCAGGGCCTGAAGAACCACCGAATCATGAAGTAGTGCAGTATAGACTTTGCACTATGAATGATAGCTACGATAAGGATCAGATGATACTTGATTTGTGTTAGCATTACGTACCCTTGTTTAGCAAGATGTACCCTTCATAAGCATCCAATTCATAAAGGAATAAAACCTTTCTGAATTGTAAATTCAAATTTTATTATTGTATGCTGACTGATTGGATATCTATTGAATGGATGGGTTTTCAGAGAAAGAACTCAAAATCTTCATCTTTTATTTAAAAGTACAGCAAGTATCCTACATATAGCAAGTGGCATGCACAGTGTAACTTTAAACAAGTATAAGGTATTTTATCAATATAATATTTTCATGACTTTTGTATGTAGCACCAATTTATATTTCAGAAATAAAGCTTGTAATCATGCAGCTATATCTTGTGGATCTTGAATGAATTGCTTGTGCTTCTATTTGAAAATGAAGGCACTAATACTTCCATAGGTTCTCTATCTATCTCAGATGGGATAATAAATTAGAAAGTTCAGAAATTGCCCCAAAGTAAAATTGCTCTGGAGTACAGAGGAGTTCTGTTTGTGCTAGGCTTGACCCTCCTTCAGTTAACTACTCAATGCTAAAGTCCTACACGATGAAGAAATTGCAGTGTGTGTGGCGAAGTAACTGTTTAAAATTAGAAGTTCATGAGCCCAAGGCAAAAGCACCACAACATACAAATTCTTATAATAATAAACAAGTCTCAACTGGATTGTCAGTCAGTATGTATCTTTTCCTAACAGCGTGAATTCTTAAGTGCGGTATTCATCTGCAGGTGTAAGGAGGAATAATCTGTTGGTAGTTGCTAAGTGACTGTTTACAATAGTTAGTTGTAAGCTGCCTCCATTATCCCAACCATAACATCTCTAGTTTAAAAAAAAATATATTTAGAGTTGATCAAAACCCACAAGTAAGCTTTTACCTCCTGCTTACTATTAAACTCTGAGATTAAAAATACACCCAAATGTGAGAAATAGAACTGAATGAGCTTTGCACGTTTCTTTTTTTCTTGGAATTCTCAGCTCCAGAAGGTTGTGCTTCCAGGAATGGCCTCACACTGTCAGCTCATCTGGATTGCCATGCTGCCTCCTTGTTCCCAGAAGAGCGTCTGTGGATTTGGGAGAGGAGGCATTACTTCTGGGAACAGTGCCCAGAACATACAAGCTTCTATGTCATTTGAGAAAGTTAGAACGGGGGCAATCAAATCTTCATTTGCTTCATTTGCAATCTTTTATGTTCAGTCATCAGTTCTTGGGGCTAACAGCTACAATATCTGTAGATTCTTATTTATTCACTTGTCTTAAGGGACTCTACATGAAATAAAGTATAGGTTTTTTTAATACTTTTTCCTCTAGAGCCAGTCCCAACTTCTTCATCCCTTTCCATTCTTCACTCTCACAAGAATAACACAGACCGTCACAAACAGGGAACACACAGTCAAGTTAGGTGATATGGATATAAAGAAAAGGAATTCTTGTAATCTGATTACAGAAGACCACCTGAAATGATCAAAAATATTTTCCAGATGGCTTATATATATATTTTATAAACATTTAAGTCTGGCTGGTATGCAATAGTTATGTCATTATATGAATACTCATTTGAATTCACATTAGAAATTCAGAACTACATAGCTAGTATATGATGTAATGAGTTTTTCTGCTTTAAGGTGCAGGGAAAGTAAATAGTGTCACAGTCATCTGCCTATGAAGCCTTAAAAACAGAGTTATACCATTCTGCTTTGTAAGCATAGGGGATGGAGGAGCATAAAATTGAAGTGTGGGTTTTCATATCCTGAACTGACATGTATCTTATCTCTCTTGCTTTTGAGATACAAATACACATACATTCTGTTTTTAAGGGCTGATATAATAAAATGCAGTAAATTTAGTTGCTTACATGTAGTACATATTTGTCTCCCTTGGTTCTGGAGGCTGCAAGCTTCAAAATGGAGGCGACAGTTGACACTATGTGGTGACAGACATCTCCAGGCTTACAGAGGGGATTGCCTTGTCATCTCGTAGCACCACAAGTAACAGCAGAGGTATATGGGCACCCTTCCAACCCACCCAGTGAGGGCACCAATATCATCCAAAAAGGCTCAACCAACATGATAAAAATCACAGGCTCAAACACTCACTTCTTAATTCTTATCCTATCAGGGATTAAGTCTTAATATACAAAATGGGGAAGACATAAATATTTAGAGAAAATTAACAAGGGCATGCATTCATGTGTGGCAAATATATATGTAAAATAATATATAATATATAATATAATATAATATATAAATATATGTGCATGAACATATATTTTAAAAACCTGATAGCATTTATTTTCTCTTTTGAGTTTCTACTGAACCAGTGGTTTAGAAAATGGAATATTAAAGCATGAAAGTAAAATTTATTTAAATATAACAAGAAGGCTCAGAATTGTAATAATGAGATATTCAGGATGGTATCAGGCATACAGTGTACGTACTGAGTCACAAGTATTACTACTACTATTAATATTATACTGCTTGTTTATTAAAATGTTTCCTAGGAGATATATTAATTAATAACCTTTAAATTTTGTGAGCATTCTTAAAGTAGTTGTAAAGCATGTATTGGAAATGTTATGAAAAATTGAAATTAATAGTCACTAAATTATAATCAATAAACTTATTTGAAGCTTTTGTTTTAGAGCAGTTTCCTAATTGTAATTACATACACACACACACACACACACACACACACACACACACACACACTCACACACACTGAAATGTTAATATTTTATTAAGTACTGCTGTGAAAGGTTCAGAGCATTAAATAAAGCCTGGAAAGATATCGAAGCTTTAAAAAAATTGTTAACACTCTAATAAAGATTTTACTTGCAAAGATAATAGATGTCAGATAAGTTTATAAATAAACTTATCAAACATGTTGGTAAAAATTATTAAAGAATAAACAGAGACAATCCCATCAACTCATTGGTAAGATACTCTGCTACACACCATAGCTCATTTCATGATTACAGAATTAAGAAAAAAAACATAAACTCATGAATATTATCAACTCCCATACATACAATCTATTCTATTAACTGTGAGTTAGCTAATCTCTCCTGTTGTGATTCCACTCTTTGGTATATGTTACATGGGAGCTGAACGCTGAGTCTATGAAGACCTTTTGATCTGCCAGCATTTGCCGAGTTGTACAGGTGAAGGAGAGATTTAGAATCTTACTAATAAGTTCATGACATCTTCTGGAAGTGATTTATTGGGATAACCACAAAGGACACTGAAGTTACGGTTGGTACAAAATAGGACTTGTTTCACATAAAAACTGTGTCACAGGAAGTAATGTTCTATGCCCTCCATCCAATATTCTCTGATTTATACCACTCCAGATACACAGGAAGACATACATACTTGCATATGCCACTGAACCCTTCAATGTGTCTGATATTATTTTATTTCACCATATTTCATTATTCTCTTTGAAGAAAATTCAGGTATACTCTCATTGTTAAGACCTGGAAGATATGAGATTCTATGAATCATTAGAAACTCCCTTTACATTTCAAAGTATTTGACAGAAATATTGACAGAATCAACATTCTAATACATCTTAATTGTATCTACTTGTGTCAGTTTTCACATGTGAGTCAGAGTGTCTCATGATGAAATGGAAATATCAACTGTCAATTTTCTCTTACAATGTTTTAGATTATTTTGTGTCTCTGAAAGGCTTAGTAATTGATAACTATTATATGAACATGCTGAACGTATTTGTACATGAACAAGATATCATTAAAGGGTAAGACTAGTTAATGGCCTGTACAAACTAATTTCCTATACTGAACATCATTTTAATATTAAAAAGCAAGATTTTGTTTCTTGTAATTGACAAATGACTTTACATATTCAGAGTCATGAAATTCGGAGATCCTGTTGGAAGGCTTTTAGAAATAAAATTTTGCTATTGAAACAAAAAAATCTATAGTTGAAAGTAATTTACTATTCTAACAATAAATTCTCCATATTAATTCATACTGTAAAAAAACCATTAAGACATTTTTCCAGTTTCCAAATATAGCCACTTTTCACTATTTCTAGAATTCGGCTTACAGTGTTAACGAGGATATCAAAATCTGTGGATTTATGTGCCTTTTACATAATACACTTGTTATTTGTGTTTATCATTCTCACCTTCTTCCTGTTTATATACGAAAGAATCTTATAACCCAATAAAACAAGAAATAAATCATTGTTATACTGTATTGTTTAAGATATAATTACAAAGAAAGACATTCTATACTTGTTTAATAAGATTTAAATTGCTTCATTTCAAGGATATCATTAGTTGAATCAAATTCTCAGGTACACATTGCTGAAATTCTCAGAATTTTTGAGAAGACAATTGTCAAATGACCATAGAGGAGAGCCTACTACTGAAAGTTTCCTATACGAATACAATTTACTTTCTAATGACTAACTTTATCTGCACAGGTATTTGTAGACCACACCCCTCACCAGAGAAGCACATTTTTTTTCAGCAGTAGGAGACTACTGAAGAAAGTCAATTGGGAAAAGCTAACCATATCATGCCCAGCTCCAACTAACACATCTACAACTCAACCCCTATACCCCCAGCTCAGGGAGTACAATGGAATGCAGAGCAGAAAGTTTGTGAAAACCAAAGGACAAGGAAGTCTGCTGTGAGATTATGCCCTTCAATGACAGGGATGTTACATCTATAAAATCTCAACAACATGGATCCCTAAACAAGGCCTAAGAAATTACAACATGAGTTGAAATGTATGATAGTTTGAATGAAAACGGCCCCATAGGCACATAAAGAGTGGCAATATTAGTAGGTATAGAATAGATATGGCTCATTGGAAGAGGTTTGACAATAGGTGGGATTTGATGTCTCAGAAGCTGAAGCCAGGCCTAGTGGCTCATTGTCTCTTCCTGCTGCCTGCTGATTCAGATGCAGAGCACTCAGCTATCTCTCAAGCACTATGTCTGCCTGTGTGTCGCCATAAATCCTGCCAGAGCAACAATGGACTAAACCTCTGAACTATAAACTCGTCCTGATTTAAATTAGGGATTTAATTAAGACAACATCTCAACTGATGAGGGCAATCTCATGGTACTATATTCCTAGATGAAGAACAACAGGCAAGTGGTATCTGTTGAGCCTGAGCAAATTATTTTTTTCCAGGGAATGACCTCCCAAGTTTGGAATTGATTGTCAAGTGCAGTGGTCAGTTCTAGGATTATTGATATTCAGGCTACACTAAAAGGACTCAATGGGTTGGAGTCATGTGTAAATTTATTTATAGGTAATGAATGTTAATGATTGGGTTTGGGTCTGAATTTGGGAGGGAGTATGGGACATCAAGCCTCTACAGGATTAGGTTTATCCTCTTCCACTGAAGCCAGACAAAGGAGTCCTCTGGTACATATGTTTTGGGGGCCTTGGACCTGTCCATATATGCTCTTCCATTGGTGGGTTAGTCTCAGAAATCTCACAGGGGTCCATGTTAGCTGAGATGGTTGGACTTTACCTTCAGTCCTTTTAATTCTTCCCCTAACTCTTCCATAGGGATCTGCCAACTTCAGTACTATGCTTGGCTGTAAATATCTGCATCTGTCTCAGCCAGCTGCTAGTAAAACCTCTCAGAGGACAGCCATGTCTGCAAGCATAACATAGAATCAGTAATAGTGTCAGGATTTGGTGCCCACCCATGGAATGGATCTCAAGTTGGGCTGGTCACTGGATTGCCTTTCATTCAGTCTTTCATTCTTCTGCTCCATTTTGCCCATGCATTTCTTTTAGATAGGAATAATCTCTTTCCCCACTTGAACACTTCAGGTAAGGTTACTCTCATTGAGTCTTTAGAGTGTTTCACCTCCCAGGTCAGCAGTATTTTCTAGAGTTTCCCTTTACCCTGCATTCCCTGCAGCTGCATATTTCTATTCATTCTCCTGGCCCTCCGGGTTTTTTCTGCCCCCTCCCCAACTGATTCTGCTTCCCATTTCCCCTCTCTCTTCCCTTTGCCACTCAGGTCTTTTGCTCTTTCTGCCTCAAGATTATTTTCTTCTTCTTCTTCTCCCTCCCAAAGCAGTCTCTGAAACAATATTTTATATTTCAAGTGTTTGTTTAAAGGACAGATTGTTGGCCTTTGAGAGTTATCTACTGAGCTCTGATTTTTAAGAGATGATCTTTATAGAAAAAAAAGAGATGGCATATTTGATCTGAGTCTCTGATTTTGTAAATTCCAAAAGCAAACTCTATATTCTTTTATTTTATATATTAATAAAGTAAGAAATGTACACCAATTGACGGTTTAGCACAATCTCTACAAATTTTTTTCAGTGAGATTTGCTTGTACATATATGACTCACATAATATAAATGTACATGACTTAGAAATACTTGAAAGGAGGTTGTTCTTATGAATCAAATAACTAAAATTGTTCATCCTTGGACAGCAAAATGACACCACGAAGTTTTCAAGGAGGATGTTTTAGTGGCAATTTTTGTTGTAGTTAAATAATAAATTATCAGTCTCCAAGCTTTCTTTCCAGTACAGTTGACTTAATGACTTCTTTTAGGTGTGGAGCAATCTATTGAACAGCTGACAAGAAAATACATTTTGAGATTTTGAAGTAAATTTAGTAGAACCACGTCAGTTATGAAGGATTCTTACACACACACACACACACACACACACACACAAACACACACACACATACACTAATGACATTGAGTGTATCTGTATGATGGATCAGTATGGCAATTCTCTCTGACTTTATATAGGCAGAATTATCTTATGAATCAGATATCTTGTTAAGATTTCTTCAAAGACATTGTCCAAAGTCATATATTGTTATAAATATATATATATATATATATATATATATATATATATATATATATATATGTGTGTGTGTGTGTGTGTGTGTGTGTGTTTATTATATGTTGTGGTTGTTGGTAGTCTATAATCTTGTCAAAACAGAGAAGAAATTTTTGTTATCATGGGGTGAAATTAATGCAAGTTCCTAAGTCTGAGGTCAAAACTAAAACTCAGGTAAGTTTTGTGCATTGGTTTTGTTTTGTTTGATGTAAATTTTATTTTGACTTGTTTTGCAATCTAACTTTCCACTTATGGCTTGCCTGGAGCTCTCAGTAAAAACCAGGGTGGCTCCACTACACAAACATCTTCCCACATTGCCTCCAGAGTAAAGCAATCATACCCATTGAGTATGGCTAATGTTATTTTTTATTTCAATATTAAAATATTTTCTTTAAGAAATTATGAGTTTACTCACCTATTGGGAAAGTTTATATCCTTAAGATTGTCAGCAGATTTATTGAGGCTGCATTGCATAATCAAAGAAAAAATATATATATATGCATTCACATAGCACACTACAAGTTATAGTCACAGAGAAAATTTTATTTATTCTCTGTCAAGAATCAGGTTCAGTTTGTACTTAGAAGTCAACACTAGCCTTAGAGCTTAAGTATTTCCTGAAAGATTATGATGTTTGATGTTAATACTAGCTGTTTTTCCTGTCAAGGATAACTGGCACGTGATAGCTAAAACTGATGTTTGAAATGAAAAGGAATGAAACACTGCGATCTTTAGAGAGATCTGACAATTTTCCTTTCATCTGGAATGGCTCTGT
Organism: Rhabdomys pumilio; assembly: GCA_030674055.1. Lineage (NCBI taxonomy): Eukaryota > Metazoa > Chordata > Mammalia > Rodentia > Muridae > Rhabdomys > Rhabdomys pumilio. The sequence goes on along the minus strand of JANHMN010000007.1, from coordinate 29,764,648 downwards.
GAAATTACAATACTTCCAAAGTATCCTTGGCTTTTGGAAAAGTAGCTGCTATTGTCAAGTTTTGTCCCAAAGCCAAAGGTCTGTTATATTTCATATTCTGCTTCAATATCAAATATAGTGTGGTGGTAGGAAGCACAGCACTTAGCAATTATTTCTCATTGAACAAATCATATATTTGGTACATACAAAGACATTGGTGATGATGTATTATTTCTTTTAGAAATACATAGTAACTTAGCAAAAGCTCATTTTTGGGGGGGGTCAGAAACTTTCAACTGAAGGAACTCTAATACTAATCACTCTGAATATCACTTTTACAATATATCAATATGTAATATCTCAAAGATTAATCACACATATGGATAGATAGATTTCACATAATAATTTTGTTATCAAAAAACAGTAAACACACCATAATAGCTGAAATTTATATCAGCCAATGTCACAAATATTTCTGGAAGCATCTATAAAACAATTATTTCTAGAAAAAATGCCATGTGTTGATATAAATAAGTTTATGATTAATACAGAATCTAGGAAGGAGTTAATAAAAGAAACACTACAAGTTAAAAAAAATCAAGTATAAATGTACTAACATTCAACACTATGATCTGAAATTTCATTACCTCAGTCTGAACTAATATGTTTTACTAATAGGATATCTAGTACTGTGAGGCTAATGTAATGGCAGCTGACAGCATCACTATCTTCTTGTCTTGCAGAAGCAGTGACACAAAAGCCTATGGCTCTCTGACATTCTTTGTATCATCTTTATGTTGGTGTATTTGAACATACTATATATCTTTTAAAGAAAGATTTCAGCTTGGAAAGTTCTTGTTTTAGCACTCCCTAATGTTTATTTTTCAATATAGAATAAAAACAACATATAGATTCTTTGAAAATGGTTGATAGATAAATTTTATATATGTAAATTTGAATATTTTCTGTTCATATGATCAAACCAGTTTTCACATGGGAGATTATTATTTGCTTTACCAAACATCCCAGATTTTGACAATCTGCTACATCCTAGCCCTACTAGTATGATGAGAAGGAGCATTGTGGTAGGCTCATTAGAAAAGCTAGACTGATGATCTCGCATTTATTTCTTCCTTATTATAGAGATTTGAATATGGATTTAAATCAGAATTTATATGCATAAAAATATTGTATAGCAAGGCTACATATACTTTCAATTTTATTTTATTACAACTGTTGAAAGTTGTTTATTCCCAGCACTTGGGAGGCAGAGGCAGGCGAATTTCTAAGTTCGAGGCCAGCCTGGTCTACAGAGTGATTTCCAGGACAGCCAGGACTACACAGAGAAATCCTGTCTCGAAAAAAAACAAACAAAAAAAATGAAAGAAAGTAAGAAAGAAAGAAAGAAAGAAAGTTGTTTATTGTGTTTTCAATCACTTGGCTATCTATCTATCTATCTATCTATTTATTTATCTATCTATCTATCTATCCTTCATCTACTTATTTATCTTTATCTTCTTGCAAAGAAGATTAGCAAGGAGAATGGGAAGTTTTTCCAATTTAGAATAAATTCCTTCTCCTATGAGGCAGGATAGAAAAGACTCTATGAGCATGTGTCTTTTGAATTTCTTTTATGAACATTTTGAACCTTGCTATGGAAAGAAAACACATATACATAGTGCTCTGACTTTCTTTTTTTTTTTCAATTTCAGAGTACCAATTTGAATTACACATGTTGAGCTGAAGTGTGCAAGCATTGGCTGCTTGCCTCAGGGAACTATTGTTAGAAGACAATTTAAAACATTGACTCTACACAGTCATGGCCTCTTTGGATAGGAGACATTTTATACATCAAAATGTGGTCATTTTGATGTTTAGAGTAATATAGCAATAATTCTAAGATAACACTTTCTTAAAATGATGTTGAATTTGACTGAAGAAAAGCTATTTGCAGTGTCTGATCTATATGGAGCAAATAGATTGTTTCCTTTTTTCATTTTTATTGTGTACTTGTTAATCTATTTCCAAAGGTATTATGCTAATTATAACACCACTCTTCACATTCAGAATCTAAATTGCACATTTTCAAGTTTTCTTTTTTTTTTCCAAATTGTAATCTGTTAATTACTTGTTTAATGGAGTGTGTAATTACCTACTTTAAGTTAGGAAACTGTTTCCATTTCAAAGAGAGAAACCTATTTTAGAAATGAAAGAATATAAATGTAATCCTTTTCGATACAGAATATAATTCTTTACTTCCCTTAATGGGTCTAAAGGAGAAAATGAGATTGAAAAACAACTCCTTCCACCCTCTTTATGTCTTTGTGTATACCACATCAAACATAGGTGAAATTTCTAACGAAGATAACAGGTTTCATTTAGCAACACATATTCAGTGTAATTTTACACTCCATTCATGCCATTCAAACAACCAACCTTCAGGGTAAGGATAGGACTCAGTTATTAATTAGTTGTATTATAAATATATTTTTCCAAATATTTGCCTAGATCACAAAACAATTATAAAGAAGATTAAGTGAAGGATGATGTAAAAGGTGTGCAACAGTTTACAAAATCAATGAGCAATAATAATTAACTGAGATATACATTTATACATGTTTTGTTTAGTTTACAATGATTATGCAATTATATTAAATGACAACAAATAAAAGGTATAAACAGAATGTCTTTATGTTAAATAAAAAGACAAATGTTTAGATAGAAAGTAGAGTTGATGATTGCTATTCAATTTAGGCCCTTTAAAGGCTTTGCACTTCATTTCCTCCAAACTATTACATGGAATTACTGAGAATTTAAAACATTTTGGTACATGAAACAGAACAGTATCAACCAACCAGAACCCCCACAGCTCCCAGGAACTAAACCACCAACCAAAGAATACACATGGAGGAACCCATGGCTCCAGCCAAATATGTAGCAGAGGATGGACTTGTTGGGTATCAATGGGAGGAGAGGCCTTTGGTCCTGTGAAGGCTCAATGCTCCTGTCTAGGGAAATGTCAGTGTGGAGGGGTAGGAGTGGGTGGGTGGGGGAACACCCTCATAGAAGCAGGGGGATTTGGGAGGGGATAGGGTATTTCAGGGTGGGGTAGAAACCGGGAAAGGGGATAACATTTGAAATGTAAATAAAAAAATGTCCAATAAAAATGTCCAAATTCTTTTTGTTCTGCCTTCTGTTCATAGTTTATAGATTCTAGTTTGTCTATAATCTTTCTGTTGTGTGTGTCTGATCTCTCCTTATTTCCTGTGTCTATTCTTATCCTTATTTAATGTCTAACTCTCAGTAACAAATGGCTTTGCCTTTTATATATTGAACATTTTAGAAACATGAACATACAGAAGGAATGAGAGACACTTTATAGAAATCTTTAACACTGTTATTGGACTAAGTTATTTACTCCAACTAGCCTCAAATGACCTCAAAGTTCTCATTAGTGCAAATCACCATTATCAAATATTTGTATGTTGTTTCCAACACTTACAGTGAGTAGTTTTTGATATATTTGCAAGTCACTTTTGATATATGTGCAGTTTTCAACAAATAACACAATTCACTTATGTACAAATATGAATCGTTTTTTGACTATGGGGCATGGGATAATATATAATTTAAGATTAAATTATGCATTAGCTTAGGTTGGAAAAGCTGAAAGAGAATACATGTTAAATCCAACCCAGGTAAGAATGGTTGTTGTAATGCTCTATTAAAGACACGTTAAACAAACAGGCAGGATGTCACAAGTGACCTTAGAAGGTCACTGGGTTTCCTTAAGTTTCAGCAGAAGTTTCTTAGAATATAAGAAATATTTTTGCAAAACAATATGTCACTACAACTCTCCTAAACCAGTCCTTACTTGAAGTGAGTTGCCATGTTTCCAACAGAAAAGTTCTTTTTACTAGAGTGATATGCTGCAATATTAAAAGATAGCTGGTAGTCTTCAAGAGTTTACCACAGGCGATAAACAACTGTTGGCATCAACAATGAATTAACCAAGAATTTGAACAGTCAAATTTAAGGAATAAAATTTCTATGAGACTTTTGAAAAACTCTCTTCCCAGGTATATAGAAATATACATTCACCATGTTCTTCTTATAAGAAAATACACTCAAACTCAGACTCATGATGAGAATTTGGGAAGCAAGAAGTAAAAGTAAAAGCTAGAATAGAGTTATCAAGTACAAACTCTTCTATTAAAGGCATCTGAAAATATTCACAATAAATCTTTCAGGGCTAGGGATATGGCTCAACTGGTAAGCTTCCTATGGTACATGTATGGAGTTCTGAGCATTGGTGCACAGTTGCAGGTCTAATGCATGATCAACTGCATCTCTAATTCTAACACCTTAGTAATGTGAAGCAGAGACAAGACAATCTCTGGAGCTTTATGGACAGGAAATTTAATCTACTAATGAGTGCCTGGGTTTGCTAGTGTCTCCAAGAGTGATGTACACCATGATACATATGCACATTTATATTTCCCTGCTCATACCCTCTCTATCTCTCTTTTTCTTTCTCTCTTTCCTCTCTTCATATATACATATATGTGAGATATATAGATATAGAGATAGAGATAGAGATTGAGATAGATATATTTACCCAGAAGGAATTCTTTCCCTAATACGTTCAAGACTTCAAAGAAGTATGTAAATCAAACACTTTGAAAATGAAATGAATAACAAATAGGGATTATATTTGTTGTATACAAAAATAAAAACTTTAAGGAACTTATGAGCAAAGTCAAGAAAAAGAGGAAAAACAAAAATGGTTAATTTATTATTTTCACCTACCATTTTATTAACATAATTAAGAACAAATTTACAATATCACCTCAGTGGATGTCAAAAGGATTTTAGAAAATACCACCTCCTTCTGTGATAAGGACACTGGCTCGGCAATTGTGAGCATCCTTAAAAAAAAATCTGCAAAGAAAGCATTAGAATTAAAGTGCTGAGAATTGAAGAGTTAAAATACTTGAGATTGCACAAGAAAAACTTGATTTCTGCTTCAAGAGGATAAAATTTCATAAGTATACAAATTGTAAGGCATCCTCAAACAAAATAAGAGAAAACTCTTTCATATGTCAATGAGTCAATGTACGAAGATCAATATGAAAATTCAGCTATAGTTCCACGTCAATGAACAACACAGAATTTTAGTTGAAAAAATGTTAATGTAATATAATAGTAGCATCCAAAAAGATAGCTTTTAATCCAGAAACACTAAACATTTAAGTATATTGAAGAAGTCAGAATTAAATGTTCATTTTTATATCACAGAAGGTTTAAAATTAAGATGAAATCTGTCTTCTAATTCATGGTCAGATGGAATGTGATCAATAATAACCTACCAGATAATATCTGCTGAAAATATAAAACCTTACCAATGATTTCAGAATTCAAATGTAACTGGCAGTAATTTATAATACTAAAAATAGGCTTAAAAATAGAAAAATACTCAATCTCAAAATTTACTACGAAGCAACAAGCACTACTTCATTTGATAGTCACACAGGGTAAATAAGATTATTCTGTAAAATCAAAAATCTAGGAATAAACACAAACATGTCTAAATAATTTGATTTTCACCAGATTATCAAGCTTCATAACTTATAGCTTCCTAGTTCATTCTGAGTAATGGAATATAGTTGGATTTCATGAAAACTATAAACCTTAAAAGCTGAAGCTGAATCTTCATTCCCTGGAGTTTGTCTCCAGCAATACAAAATTGTAAAAAGTATTCTTTTTGTAATGAGAGGGCATATTTGAGAAAATATAAATGCAAATTAAAAATGGAAAAATATATTTGAAATTCAACCACTCACATATTGAAGAGGATAAATTTGTGCAACAATTTTTAAAAAATGTGACAGCACTAGTATATAACTCAGTAATTAAATACACATACACAATATACACATCTCTCATATATACATATATTATATATACTGATATAGATATAGATAGGTAAAGATTGATAGAAGGATAGATAGATATATAGATGATAGATAGATGATAGATAAGTAGATAGATAGATAGATAGATAGATAGATAGATAGATAGATAGATAGATAAATAGATAGATAGATGAGGTGCGTATCTGCCAACAAAAATATAAATATGGATCAGGACCTCATATCTTGTGATTTCAAAATTACATTAAAATACATAAAAATTGAAATCATTTTGATTAATAATTAGAAGTCAAAATCTCCACTAGAAAATATCTATTTTTAGCTTACTGGTTTTTTTGTTTTTGTTGTTAAAGCTAATCTTACCTTTTGTTTTATATATTCCTATGTAGGTGAATATTTGTGAAGGATGTTTTATTCATTTAGAATATGAATAACTTTCTACATTGTGGTTGAGTTAGGACAGATTCTGCAGCTTATATACAACCTGTGTTTAACTATGGCTTTGATATCATTTTATTATACATTCAAGCTACATACCCATTTTGTATGTTCCTTCACAAATAATTTCCTTTTTCTAATTTTCTTTTAAGATACTACTTTACTTTATTTCTTTTGTCTCATTGACTGATACAGAAAACCATTTTGAAAACAACAAGAAAAATGTATTTTTTTTCCTGAAAGTGTACAATACACATATTCATTTTTATTTACTTTTTATTTTAATGTAATTTCTAGTATATTTATCTTTTATTTCTTGTATAATTTTATTATAATCATTTATAAAAAGAAACATAGATTTTTTTTGTGGCCTTTATGTGCAGTACCTTTAATTGCTCCTCTGTGTCTTCCACTCACACCTCGTCCGTAACTCCTCCCCTTTCTAGAAGCTTTCACTGTCTGCATTCTGTCTGCCACTCTACTTTCACATTACTGGCCTTCTACAGCCCTCCCCACGCCTTTCCTAACAGCCACATTTCCATTATCATGAACCCCTTTCAGAGTTTCTTGCCTCTGCTCACACTCATTCTCTCATAAATACTTATTTATAATTTAAAAGCTGGATTCAACCTGAGAAATAACATCTATGATTTGTCTTTCTGAGCCTTAGTTACCTTGCCTAGGTGTTTCTAGGTTCATTTGTTACTTCTTGACAGATATACTTATTTTTAAAATGTTTTTTTTTAAATAAATCAAGCAACATTAATTATGTTACACTCATGAAACTGCAAATATTAAGAAGTTAATATTTTGTTAGCAAAATATCAGTACCAAAATATCATTGGATATTGCCAAATATTTGGTCTCATGAATATCGGTGATCCTGTATTAGCTACAGAATAAAAAATAATAGCATTTAGGCAAATTAATGTGCTTTACTTTTTTTTTTAATTCTTGACCTAATAATTTTTTATTGGATATTTTATTTACATTTCAGATGTCATCCCCTTTCTCCATTTCCCCTCCCTAGAAAACCCCTAACCCATGCTTCTTTTTCCTTTTTGCTTTTATACAATTTTTTTAAAAATGTTAATCAAAGGCTTTATAAGTTTGGTAACGCTCAATCAGAAGTGTAACACAATACCCAACCTAGATATATTAACTATCTTTGACTGGTGGAGACACGTGAACATCTGCCTCTATGTCCCCCCCCCCATTCTCTCTCTTTCTCTCTCTCATCACCTAGCATCTCCTCTCTTTCTCCTCCTCTCCTTACTCCTTCTCTTCCTCTCCGTAGTTTTCCCACCTGGAGCTCCTCCTACATATCAAACTTCCTGTTAAAATAAAACTTTTCTCTCAAAATACAATTAGAGCATAATTATGCCTATTTGTACCAGTGAGGTACAAGATAGTCCTAATACCCAGTCCATTTTGTTGACTAACCAGAACCTCTGTCATCTCTCCTAACTAAAACACTTAGTTCTGAACATGGGATTTTTCTTGGCTTTAGAATGAATGTCAGCTGCAAACCATTCACTCAAATCTTTTCTCTCAAAGTAAATAGCCAGGTTTGGCTATGAGACTATAAGTTTTCAACCCCTTCAGAAATTCAGAATGACTGAGTTAACTGAAATTATGGGAAGCACAAGGCATAGCTTCTAAAACTTAGCCAATTTGTAGAGACCGCTGAACACCTGGACAGTCCCTATACTACAAAACGTTGGAGCATCTGATCTTCAGCCTTCTGGCCCAGGATCATCTGACTGACCTTAGTGGTGCAGATTTATTAAGGGCTGATTACTCTGATTAGGCAGATATAATTAGTCCACTATTCTGCAAGTGTGCCCTTTTCTGGACAGTAATTTGTCTTTAGATGGGAAGAGGTAATTCTTGCCCAGTGGTTGTCTCACCACAACCGGAGTAACTCCAAAGATGCTCAGTTTCTTCTTAGAATCCAAGACAGAAAGCTGTCAGGAGCAGACAGGTCTCTAATCAACATGAACATTAATACAGAAATGTTTGAAGACTCAGTTCTGTGGACTTCTGATGTTTTGAAAACCAACTATCCATGTAAGGTAACCTGGACTGTTGTCTGTTAACTCCTCTCAGCTATTTCTAAATGAAATATAGAAAACACCCAAACAATAAACTCAAAGCCATGGATTTGCTATTGTCCCTTAACTCACAGGCTATCTATCTCAAATCAGTTAAAAAAAAGTTAAAGAAGGACTGAGTCTAAGCCTTGTATTCCTAAATGTGTTATACAGGCACAATGCCTATGACAGTAACAATATTAATCTCACTTTTATATCATTAAAAAGCTCGTACCAATGAAAACCTTAAATTTGAAATCAAAGTAAATTTTGTACAATTTAAGAAATTATAACTTCATCTTGAGAATAATTATACATATTTCTAGCAATAGATTATGACTATGAAATAAATCCTAGCTAATCCTCCCTGTTCCAGCGAAACCACTAATTTTCCCTAGAAAGGCAGCCCAATATTAACCACCTTAGTCCCCAAGCCCAGGGAATAGGGACGCTGACTCTTCATTAACTTCTTCAAGCTGATTACGGGCATTGAGATAATAGAAGAGGGGTGGGGGGAAGAGCAAATTGATAAGCCTCTGATGCTGGGTCTTCACTGCATCCAGATGGAATTCCAGGACATCAGACATTTGAGCAGGTCTGCTCAGCTTGCTTGATGAGTAGATACTCCAAGGCTGTGTATTCTGCAATATACAATATACAATATACAATTCTCAAAACAAATTTTAGTATTAAGCTATTTTTTATTTTTATTTTCTTCATTCTTTGCTTTCTTTTCTTTATTTAAATTTTTTTTAAGTTTTTTGAATTGGGTATTATATTTACATTTCAGATTTTATCCCCTTACCACACTTCCTCCCACCACCTAGAAACCTCCTATCCCATCCCCCCTCCTCATGCTTCTATGAGGCTGTGCCCTCACCTACCCCTGCCACCACTACCCCCTCCCCACCCTCACAATTCCCCCCATTCTGTGTTCGTTTTTCATGGGACTAAGAATCTCCTCTCCCCCCTATGCCCAAGAAAGCCATCCTCCCCTACATATACAGCTAGAGTCATGGGTCCCTCCCTGTGTGCTCCCAGGCTGGTGGTTTAGACCCTGGAAGCTCTGGTTGGTTGGTATTGTTACTTTCCTCATGGGGTCATAACCCCTTTCTCCTCCTTCAGTCTTCTCTCTAACTTCTCCATTTGGAAACCCTTGATCATATTAGTGGTTAGCTTTGAGCCTTGTCCTCTGAATATGTCAGTCTCAGGCAGACGTCTAAGGAGACAGCTATGCCATGTTCTTGACAGTACGTACTTCCAGCCATCCACATCAGTGTCTAGCTTAGGTGACTGAACAAGCGATGGATACCAGGTGGAACGGTCTCCAGATGTCCCTTCCTTCAGTTTCTGTCCCATGTTTTGTTTCCATATTTGCTCCCTTGAGTAATTTTGTCACTTGTTCTAAGTAGAACTGAGGTATCCCCACTTGGTCTTCCTTCTTCATGAGCTTCATGTGGTCTGTGAATTGAGTCTTTGCTATTCTAAGCTTTTGGGCTAACATCAGCTTATCAGTGAGTAAATACCATGTGTGTTCTTTTGTGCTTGAGTTAACTCACTCAGGATGATAATTTCTAGTTCCATTCATTTACCTAAAAATTTCTCGAATTCATTATTTTTAACAGCCGAGTAATACTCCATTGTGTAAATGTACCACAATTTTTGTATCCATTCCTCTGTTGAGGGACATCTTGTTTCTTTTCAGCTTCTGGATGTTATAAATAAAGCTGCTATGAACATAGTGGAGCACATGTCCTTGTTATATGTTGGGGCATCTTCTGGGTATATGCCCAGGAGTGGTATAACTGGATCCTCAGGTAATGCTATGTCCAGTTTTCTGAGGAACCTCCAGACTGATTTCCAGAATGGTTGTACCAGCTTGCAATGCAACCAACAATGGAGGAGTGTTCCTCTTTCTCTGCATCCTCACCAGCATCTACCATCACTTGAGTTTTTGATCTTAGCCATTCTGACTGGTGTGAGCTGGTATCTCACGGTTGTTTTGATTTGCATTTCCCTGATGACTAAGGATGCTGAGCATTTCTTAATATGCTTCTCTGCCATTCAAGTTTCCTCTTTTGAGAAGTTTATTTTTTTTCGCTCTGTATCCCATTTTTAATAGGGTTATTTGGTTGTAAGGAGTATAATTTATTGAGTTCTTTGTATATCTTGGATATTAGCCCTTTATCGAATCTAGGATTGATAATGATCTTTTCCCAATCTGTTGGTTGCCGTTTTGCCTTATTGACAATGTCCTTTGCCTTACAGAAGCTTTGCAATTTTATGAGGTCCCATTTTCAATTCTTGATCCTAGAGCATAAGCCATTGGTGTTTTGTTGAGGAACGTTTCCCCTGTGCCTAGGTTTTCGAGGGTCTTTCCCACCTTCTCTTCTATTAGTTTCACTGTATCTGGTTTTAAATTAAGGTCTTTTATCCACTTGGATTTGAGCTTTGTACAAGGAGATAAGAATGGATTGATTTGCATCCTTCTACATGTTGACCTCCAGTTGAACCAGCACCATTTGCTGAAAATGCTGTCCTTTTTCTACTGGATGATTTTGGCTCCATCAAATGATCATAGGTATGTGGGCTCATTTCTGGGTCTTCAATTCTATTCCATTGCTCTTCCTGCCTGCCTCTGTACCAATACCATACAGTTTTTATTACTATTGCCCTGTAGTACAGTTTGAGGTCAGGGATGGTGATTCTCCCAGAACTTCTTTTATTGTTGAGAATAGTTCTCGCTATCCTGGGTTTTTTGTCATTCCAAATAAATTTGCAAATTGCTCTTTCTATCTCTATGAAGTATTGATTTGGAATTTTGGTGGGGGTTGCATTGAATCTATAGATTGCTTTTGGCAAGATGGCCATTTTTACTAAATTAATCCTGCCAATCCAGGAGCATGGGAGATCTTTCCATCTTCTGAGATCTTCTTTGATTTCTTTCTTCAGAGACTTGATGTTCTTGTCATATAGATCTCTCAGTTGCTTGGTTAGGTACAATCCAAGATATTTTATATTATTTGTAACTATTATGAAGGGTGTCATTTCCCTAATTTCTTTCTCAGCCTGTTTATCTTTTGAATATAGGAAGGCTACTGATTTATTTGAGTTGATTTTATATCCAGCCACTTTACTGAAGTTGTTTATCAGGTTTAGGGTCACTTAAGTTGGTGATACTTGTGTCTATGATTCCTTTTTTTGTTTGTTTGCTTTTTGTTTTCTATCTCCAGGGTAGTCTCCCTTTATGATTTCACTTACTGTGTGTAAAGATAGTTCCTTTATATGTAATTGAATATTATTCAAGAATAAAATAAAAACTAAATTATGATAAAGAGAATTTAATTGATTAATATCTTATATGTGCTGAAAACTCTACTTAACACAAATTAAAGAAATTGATCAAACCATAAAGAAATCTGGAATAATGGTAAAATGATTTATTAATTATTATTATTATTATTATTATTAATCTTTTTTACAGTTTGGTCATTAAACTTCTTATGGTCTGCCCTCTTATACTTCTTATGGACTGTTCCTCATCCCATTCCTCCTCTCCTGTCTCCAAGATGTCCCATCTATGCCCACCCCACCAGAGCTCCCCACTCCCTGGGGCCTAAAGTCTCTTGATGGTTAGGTGTGTCTTCTCTTACTGAGGCCAGACCAGGCAGTCTTCTATTGTATATATGTGTGTGGGGGGGGCTCATATCAGTTAATCTATGCTACCTGGTCAGTGGCTCAGTATCTGAGAGGTCTCGGGGTTTCAGGTTAGTTGAGACTGCTGGCCTTTGTATGGGGTTGCCCTTCTTCTCAGCTTTTTCCAGCTTTTCTCTAATTTAATCACAGGGATCCCTGATTCTGTCCATTGGTTGGATATAAGTATCTGCATCTGACTTGTGTTTACAGACAGAACTCTAGCTTGGCTGCCCTCTGAGAGGCTCAACAAGCAGACAAAAGAGTCAGATGCAGATAGTTACATCCAACCAATAAAATAATTTTTAAAACAACCCTTTTGTTAATTCTTTGAGAATTTTATTAGCTATATTTTATCATGTACATATCTTTTCCTGAACTCCTTTCAGATCCATAGTTATCTTCTACATCCTACCCAGCTTTTCATCCTCTCTCATTGTATGCTCTCTGATTTCAATTTGTGCTATAAAAATACTCTTCAGTTTAGTGCTGTTCCTTGGACAGTGGTTGACTTACCATGAGTCACATTTTTGAAGAAAACTTGCTGTCTTCCAGCAGTTACCAATTACCAGTAGCTCCTCAACTTGGGGTTGGAATTTGTGTTCTCCTCTCCCTGCCACAGTGAGAATTTAGTTGGCTTGAGCTTAGTCAGTCTCGTGCACGAGCTGTTTGTCTTAGTGTTTCTATTGCTGCAATAAAACATTAATGAACAAAAGGCAAGATGGGGAGGAAAGGGTTTGTTCAGCTTACATTTCCAGATCATCGCTTATCACTGGAGGAAGTCAGGTTAGGAACTCAAACAAACAGGGCAGGATCTTAGAGGCAGAGGCTGATAAAAGGCCATAGAAGTATGCTGCTTACTGACTTGCTTCACGTGGTTTACACAATCTACATTCTTATAGAATCCAGCACCACCAGCCAAGGGATGACACTATTCACAATGGGCTGGAATAAATTAGAACATGCCTTACAGCCTTATTGTGGCATTTTCTCAATTGCGGCTGCTTCCTCCACAATGAAATTAGCCTGTGGCATTTTGGCATAAACCTAGCCAGTATACTCTTATATCTGAAAAGTACTGTTTCTATAGAGTGACATTGGTTCTTAGAATATTCTCCTCCCCAGTTTCACAATGACTCATTGAAGTTTTTGAGGGTGTGTGTGATAATTGATATTCCACTTAGGGTTGAGTAATCTGCAGGCTTTTATTCTCACATCTTAATAAGGGTGTCTCTGTTAATAGTCAATGGCTGCAGAAATATTTCTGATAAGCTTTGAGAAATGGGTTACCTGATCATTGACTGAGCCCCACATTGTAAAATTAGTTAACATAAGTGAGTCCAGGCTTTGTCTGTAGAAACTGAGTATATACCCCCACTTGCTGGAAAGGTCAAGGCCTTCTTGGCTAATTCATCTGAGTTCGAGTATGCTCTTTCTGCTGCTACTGCAGCCCCAAGCCAAGAATGAAGCCAAGGAAGAGTTGGAGGAGTCAAATGAGGATAACAGATTTCCTTTCTTTAACTAAGCTTTTCAAGGAAACCGGCTCAGCCAGCTTAATCTGAGAAAATGGAAATAAAGGCTCATTTCTCTTAAAGCAACAGTAACCAAATTGTGTGTATATTTCTTAATTATATTTCTTAAAAAACACTGATCTCAGGAATATGAGACACAGGAAAAATTCAAGTTTACCAATGCGCAAGAACATATAATACACTGAGACAGAGATAAAAGATCTCCCTTCATTGACCCCCTTATGTGTTTGTTTTAGACAATGAAAACTTTATTGGCAATGGGGAAACAACTTGAATTTTTATTTCATTTGCCATTTCAATGATTATGGCAAAAAAAGAAATGTGTCATGCTGTTCTCATACATTGCAAATACTTACATGATAGTGTGTTCTACCAAGAAGGCATTTGACCAAGAACCTTCAAAATGTAATTTTTTACTTTTGCTCTTGCTTCTTCGATAGCTATAACTAAAGATATTTTTTCCAAAGCAAGATTCTTTTAGTACATTTTGTTATATAGTATTTTCTTTGCACATCGCAAGTGGCATGTATACATTTGTTTCTGTGAAAATTTTCAGTTTCTATTAGACAGAGTCAATGTCTTCAATGCTAATATAATTATTAAATAATCCTACCAACTTATAATGAATTTATTTTTGGTGTTATATTGCATGTTTCCCAGAAAATAAAACAAACTAAACCAAACTGAACAACCAAACAACCAAACAAAAACCTGGGTTGATCAAATAATGAAAAGAAAAATTTTATTTTGGATCAGAGCTTTAGAAATTTTACCTCATGATCAATTAGATCCTTTGGTTTTGAGTAAGTGTCATAACAAGGAACAAAAGAGAGATATGCCCCCTGATATTTCATACCTGACAAATGCTTGCCTCCCAGTGAAGAAAAGTTTAGGGCAAGGTTCAAGAACATGAAACTCTTTTTTTTTATTTCATTTAATCATTTTTTTTACTCTCCAAATATTAACTCCCTCCTGGTTCAGCCCCTGACTGTTCCCCATCCTATGCCTCTTCTCCACCCTCCAGTCTTCATGAGGATGTCCCTACCTCCTCACTCGCCATCCCACCAGACCTTTAAACTCCCTAGGGCCCGCAGTATCTTGAGGGTTAGGTGCATCTTCTCTGACTGAACCCAGACCCAGCAGTCCTCTGCTGTATATGTGCTGAGGCCTCATATCACTGTTGTATGCTGCCTGGTTGGTGGTTCAGTGTCTGAGAGGTCTCAGGGGTCTAGGTTAATTGAGACTACTGGTCCTCCAAAAGGTTGCCTTCCTTCTCAGTTTCTTCCAGCTTTTCCCCAATTCAACCCCAGGGGTCAGAAGCTTCTATCATTGGTTGGGTGCAAATATCTGCATCTGACTCTTTCAGCTGCTTGCTGTGCTTTTCAAAGGGTAGTCATGATAGGTCCTTTTTTTGTGAGTGCTCTATAAACTCAGTAATAGTGTCAGGCCTTGGGGCCTTTCCTTGAGCTGGATCCAATTTGGGGCCTGTTTCCTTTTCCTCAGGCTTCTCTCCATTTATATCCCCGAATTTCTTTCAGTCAGGAACAGCTATGGTCTAGAGTTTTAACTGGGATGGCAACCTCATCCCTCATGTGTTGCCCTGTCTTTCTTCTGGAGGTGGAATCTACAAGTTCTCTCCCTACTGTAGGGCATTTCATCTAAGGTTCTTCCCTTTGAGTCCTGAGAGTATCTCACCTTCCAGGTCTCTGGTACATTCTGGAGGGTCCCTCTACCTTCTACCTCCCGAGGTTGCCTGTTTTTATTTTTTTCTGCTGGCTCTCAGGGTTTCAGTCCTTTTCCCAAGAACACAAACTTTGATGAGTCTTTGGATCCAACAAACTTGACTAACATAACGTTATCCTTATAAAGATGCTCTATTCTCCATTTGTTTCGTAAGAATAATGGGAACTCTTCCTGTCAAGTCTTGCTGTCCTCAGTAGTAAATTCCTTTGCATTTTAAAGTATTTGCCTTATTGGATTAGGAAAAACTCCCCAGTACTGATGAATAAAAAAAAAATTGTCATGTTGTTATGTGTATTTCTGTATTCTAGGTCACTGGAAATATAAATTTTGATCATTTCATTCAATGGCATTAAGAGTTTTCTCGGACAATAATAACTGTTATGTATGGGTTGAATTATGTCACATCAAGATTCATATTTTGGGGTCTTGAGAGATGGTTCAGCAGTTAACAGCACTGACTGCTCTTCCAGAGGTCCTGAATTCAATTCCCAGAACCACATAGTGGCTCATAAACATTTGTAATGGTATCTGATGCCCTCTTCTGGTGTGTCTAAAGACAGCTACAGTCTACTCGTATACATAAAATAAATAAATCTCTAAGAAAGTTTTATATTTTGTATTTAGCTACATTTGAAAATTTTATGTTCAGTAGGTATATATAGTTAAATGAGATTTCAGAGTGGGTTTCTCATGTGATATATTTCACTAGTCAAAGATGACAGATGTATGAAGCAACAGTCCCATAACCTTAATATTGAACTTTATCTTCGAGACCTGTGTTAAAGACATGCACATTGGATCTTATGTTACTAATGTCTGAAAAAAAACTAATATAACAGTTAAGGGGAGTGTGTGTTTTGATTGTATATGAGAGATTGATGTTATTAATTTGTAAATTATCACAATTAATATACATAAAATTTACCTTTCATAATTAATTGCAATTATGGCTAGTAAAAGAATGGTATTTACATGTGTCATAGCTATAGCATATTCGATGAAATTACTATACAGACAATTTGCATAACTCTTTTAAAAAGTAAATATTTTTGATTTGGAAGTTCATAAAGATAAATCATTTAAAGAAAATGAATGGAAACATCTGTGCTGAGATATCACCAGTCTACAATCAGAGTAATCAAAACTAGTTTCAGTGCTCTGAATAAAGGATGCTTCAATTCATGAAAATTAAAAATGCCTGCTATGGTAAAGAAACTGTTGTTTGGATTGAATATTACCCATTCATGTAGGGAATCACTTCTTGAATATAAAACTGCAACAGAATATTTAAAAGGATTCAACTCATGAGGATTAAGTATATGTACTATCACAAAAATATATCTTGCTTTAAATATTTTCCAACTTCTTAGAATTACTTTGCTGTTGACATATTTCACTATTGAACTTGAATATTACCTAAGTATTTATGCTACAATTAACCTAGAAAGAAAAAAATAAATTTGTATTACCACTTCAAAAGCTAAAAGTTTTTCATTTAAAAGAGAAACAAAGAAATATTAGGGTCATTTCAAACTCAAATGTTTATGAAATATGCATAAAACTTATCCTTACCAGATATTATTACAACTATTTATATGTTAATTTAATTGCTTTAGTGATCAAAAATATTATTAATGGAAATTTCTAAATTAATAGGTATATTTACAATAAAAATAGAGCACTTTTATTTCTTAAATTAATATATTTATAATTCCACACAAGTATACAAAATTCAAATAAGGGATTGATAACTAATTTGATGACACTATGTTTGGTCCTAATCATAAATAAAATGTTACAAAAATAAAAACAATATAAGGGGAAGAAATAACCAAAGCTTACATTGTATTTTAAAGTTAGACAAAAGTAAAATGAGAGATTATTCATTTGTGTGCAGAAAATGTGACCATGTATACATGACTACATATGACTACTTTATGATATATTGTTTTATTAAAAATATTTTTTATTTTTCCTAATTATTTCTGTTGTCTAACATTGAATATTTTTGTTGATTTAAAAAGAATTACCTAAGATATGTAATTATTAATACTTTCCAGATTATTTGTTTAAAGTATTATTCTTACATGAATATTATTTCCTTGATTAAAACTATTAATAAAAACCTTAGATGTGTTTCTTAAATATCATATATTGTCAGTATAAAGCAGATGAAACTTTGTCATAGAAATATATATGTGGGATTATGTGTTTGTGTGTGTGGGGGGGGATAAAAGTACTGGCTATAGGCTGGATATATAGAACAGTACATAAAGTATACATGATCTGAGTTTCAACACTTAGAACATTTGTAAACAAGCCAAGCATGGTACATATGCTTGTAATCCCACTTATGAGGAAACAGAAAAAAGGTGGATTCCTGTGGTTCTCTTGCCTGCCAGTCTAGCCCTCTGGTTGAGGTGAAGGCTGATAAGAAGTTTTCTCAAAAGAAAAAAATTAAAATACATTGATTTTGAGGAATAATGTCACTAGTTGATGTCTGGATTCAATGGCCTCCAAGTGTACAAACATTCATAAACACACACACACACACACACACACACACACTCACACACACAAGACACAAAAATTATTATAGGACATCAGTTGATATAGTAGAAATAAGAATATTAGTGCAGATTGACTTTTGTTCCAGAAAAATGTTGTTTTAAACAAAATATGAATCATTGCATTTTCCAGTTAATACTCGGGAGACAGATGCTGGAGTGAAAGCTTGCTAACTCCGAGAGACAGAAAAAGTATCCACCTGATCTTCTTCCCTAGAGAACATCACAAAATACAGCTCTCTTTTTCCAAGCTTGGTCAAAAACCATTTGAACTGAAAATCCCTCCACTCTACCTCCTGTGAGCATCTCTATTTGCCCTCTTGCCTTCTCCTTATTCTTTGTTTTTTTTTTTTTTTTTTATATGTTCATTCCCTATGATTGACTTTGTTAAATCATATTTACAATAAAGAGAAAACTCTTGGGTTGAAAGTATGTTCTAGGGCTGAGCCACACCTTAACTGGAAACAGTTTCTTTCAGTAAATAACAGAATCTTGGGGTTCACAGCCAGGTCAAATCCTCTGCATCACTTCCTCTGTCATCTAAATAAAAAGAGAAGGTGTTAATTCTAACACAGTAAAACTATTTACAATAACGAAGTTATCTCTGTCAAACTTTCCATAGTGTCCAGCTCAATTGCATTTTGGAATTTTAGGATTAAGTATTTTTCTTTTTGTTTGAAATAGTGTAAAATCTTCCTGTCAGCCTCATATTAATTCAGCGATTTGAATGTCATGAGTAGTTTGTAGTTCCAAGCTGATCTCTGAGTGGTGCTTGTCAGCTTAGTGGTAATCTTGACTAGGTAGATCACACCAGACTGAATATATAGTCTTCATGCCTAGCAAAATATCTAGATTTGTTTCTCAAAGGAAGGACATTTATTCTCTCTCTATGGAAACATTTGCAGTAGAAGACAACAGGTCAATGTTGGTGGACTCCTTTTGTTTTATGAAGAATCCTCAGTTGCCAATTTACCAGATGTCCTACCCAATAATATTAAAGTTCTTGGTTCTATTCTCAAAGGATTGACCTTTTTTTTTGGCCTCCTGTTTCTTCACAATGGCAAGAGCTGAGGCCACCTTCTTCCCCTTGGTCTTCTTTCATTTGGTTATCCAGCCCAGAAGAGATCTCTTTGCTGCAACAGCAAAGGGTCATCCTCTAGAAGTGGCTCAAAATATTTCCTGCCATTAGCCAGTTCACCCAGGTCCGGGACAGGCAAACAGCTACCCAGTTGCTTAAGCTTGCCCACAAGTACAGGCCAGAGACAAAGCAAAAAAAAATGCAAAGGCTCCTGGCCAGTGCTAAGAAGAAAGCTGCTGGTAAAGGGGACATCCCAACTAAGAGACTACCTGTCGTCTGAGCAGGAGTCAGTACAGTCACCACCTTGGTGAAGACCAAGAAGGCTCAGCTGGTGGTGATTGCCCATGATGTAGACCCCATTGAGCTGGTGGTTTTCCTACCTGCCTGTTTCGAAAGATGGGGGATGTTCTACTGTATCATCAAAGGGAAGGCCAGACTGGGGCCTGATTCACAGAAATATGTGCACCACTAATGCCTTCACACAGGTTAACTGGGAAGGCAAGGTTGCTCAGGATAAGATGGTGGAAGCTATTAAGACCAACTACAATGAAAGATATGACAAGATCTGCAACAACTGCGGAGGCAACGTCATGGGTCCTACGTCTGTGACTCGAATTGCCAGACTGGGAAAGGCAAAAAATAAAGAACTTGCCACTAAATTGGGTTAATCTATACTGTTAAGTTTTTCGAACATAAATTAGACCAAAGCAAACAATAACATTGAAACAAGGACATCATGAAATTTGTAGACAAGTGAATTGAACTAGAAAATATCATCCTGAGTGAGGTAACCCAGACCCAAAAGGACATGTATAGTATATATTCACTGATAAGTGGATATTAGCCAAAAGGTTTAGAATACCAATGTTACAACTCATCGACCACAGGAATCTTAACAAGAAGGAAAGCCCAAGTGTGGATATCTGAAACTCACTTAGAAGGGGAACAAAATAATCATGGGAGGCAGAGGGAGGGAAGAAACTGGGTAAGAGAGGGGAAGGGAGGAGGAGAAGGAGCAGGATCAAGTATGGGGAGAGTCAGGAGGAATGCCCAGAGGGCCAGGGAAATGAATCGAAATATGCAGCAATGGGGGTTAGGGGACAGGGGGAACATCTAGAAAGTCCCAAAGACCTGGGATGTGAGAGGCTACCAGGACCCAATTAGGAAGACATTAGTCAAAATCACAACAGCAGAGACATGGAATCAGAAGAAACCATCGCCAGTAGATAGACCTGGCCCCCAGTAGATGCACTGAGCCACCCACCCATCTTGAAAATCGTTATCCCAGAATTGTTTCTGTCTAAAGGAAATGCAGGGACCAAAATGGAGCAAAGACTGAAAGAAAGGCTACCCAGTGACTGGCCCATCTTAGGATCCATCCCAAGCACACACACCAAATTCTGACACTATTACTGAGGCTACT
This sequence comes from Rhabdomys pumilio, assembly GCA_030674055.1. Lineage (NCBI taxonomy): Eukaryota > Metazoa > Chordata > Mammalia > Rodentia > Muridae > Rhabdomys > Rhabdomys pumilio. The sequence goes on along the minus strand of JANHMN010000007.1, from coordinate 29,744,169 downwards.
TTGTGCATACAGAAAGGGACAAGGCATGGCTGTTCTGTGAAAGGCTCTACCAGCAACTGACTCGGAAGACACTAAGCCAAAGACCAAGGGGCATACATGTACAGGATTGTGGCCCCAGACACACGTGTAGAAGGGGACTGCCTTGTATGCCCTCAGTGGGAGAGGATGAGCTTAATCCTATGAAAACTTGATGTATAAGGGAAGAGGGATGCTGGTGGGGGTGAGGAGGGAGAGTACCCTCTTAGAGTCGGGCAAGGGTTGGGTGGGGTAAAGAACTTGGGAACCAGAGACTAGAAAGGTAAAGAGGTCAATTTTGGAATGTAAATTTATAAAATGCTTTAATAAACAACAGCAATAACAACAAAACAAGGGAAAATCCAATTAGTTCTTTTTATAAACTTAAGTCTTGATTTTGGAATATTTGTTGTTAATTTTTCCAAAAAAAATTACTGCAAGATCTTTGCCAATGTTCATTTCTGCCCATAATGAGGCAATTTCAGCATCAGTAAAATCATGAGACAATTTCAATATTAGTAAAATGTATCAAAATTTCTGTTGGGTCTATTCTGCTAATTGACTAAGTTTCAATTTTCCTTTCAGAATCAATTCAACAACTTTTTCTACACAAGTCTTAATTTATTTTTCTACCTTTGGGCTAAAATTATGGATTCTAAGATATTATCTTCTGTCTGCATAGGATTTCTGTGTGAGAATGAGTAGAAGGCAAAAATAACCCAAATCAAATCCAGCTTTGAGTGCAAATGATCCACACGTGTGTCCTGTAATTTCTTTTCCATCAGAGACAATTCTCTTAGCCTCAAATGATACTTTTCTTGGACTATTTAAGTCTTCGTCATCTTGTAAGGTTTGAAATAAATTAGTTTCCTCTTGAATAGTTAATCCCATGTAAACTTTAGCCAGTTAATATCTTCCAGCAAATTTTGAAGATCTTTAGGAGTTTGTAATTGATCACTCCTGATTTGTACAGTCTGTGGTTGAATTTTCTGTAGACTTATCTTATATCCTAGATAGTTAACAGAACTTCTTCTTTGTATTTTTGTGGAGCAATTTCTAATCCCCAGCAAGGCAATTTTCTTTCACATTTTACATCATCAAGTATTTTTCCTATGGTATCTGCCTCTGAATCACCCATTACAATACCATCCACATAATCATAAATTTTAGATTGAGGAAACTGTTTATGAATTATTTCTAATAGCTGTTGTATGAAATATTGGCAGGTGGTAGTACTACTTAACATTGCTTGTGATAAAACTTTCCAATAATAACTCTTTTATGGACAACTATTATTGTAAGTAGTTACTGAGAAAAGCAAATCTTTCTCTATCACGTTTATGCAAAGACATTGAAAAGGCATTTCTTTAAATCAATTACTATCAATTGGTATCACAGTTCATGACTTAGATAACAAAGAAGACAGTGACTATGAAGATTCCAGGCTATGAAGAGCTCATTGGCTGAATCATTGTTCAAGGCACTTAAATCTGTTAACAGCCTCCATTTTCCTAATTTCTTTTTTTTTAACAAGCACAGAAGAATTCCATGGGCTGGAGGATTCTTCAATATGTTGAGCATTTATCTGTTTCTGTACCAGCTGTTTTTTCTGTAATTTTCTTGTAATGTCTCCATTGTTCCTTACACAAAGGTTTGTGGAAGGAACTTAAAATGTAAAAAGTATCATTTTAGTGGTAGGGTGTTTTGGTACCTTTGAAAGATCAACATCTGTCATATCATATCTTGCTTGTGGATAACCCTACAGTCTGTGACTGTTCTTGATAATACCTTATAATACTTTTCTTAGAAGTATCCTTTATTTTATAAAGGATACATCTGTTTCTGACTTTGGACGAATGTCATTGGTTTCTTCCATTGTTACAACAAACCATGTCCTTGTAAAGTCATAGCTATATTAGAGACATATAGCTTTACTTTTCCTATTTGTCCCTGGACCTATACATTGGACCCAACTTACATTTTGTTTTACTGACAATAAAGTTTCAGTCCCTAGAAGCTGAATATTTACCTTCTGAAGAAGCTAATATGGATGCTAAGATTTGGGTGAAATTATTGTTAGCTTGCTTCTGTGTCTACTAAACCTCCAATTTCGATGCTATTTATAAGTACTTTTAGCTTTGGTGTATGATTATTTTTAGCAGTTTGCCAAATACTTGTTTTCAGGTCTCTCCTGAATTTTTTATCTACTGAATATGTTCTGTCCTCAGTTACATAGAGAGCAGTGTTGTTTTAACAATAGGCATTAAATCTTTTAATTGCTTTGTGGATGAGTTCACCAATGCTGACAGGGAATTATTGAATCTAATTTGATATCTGGGCCTGTTGGAGGTCCTTTAGGACATTTCCCAAAGGCAAAAGGTTACCTTGCCTGTCCCTTGTTGATCTGCATTCATTAGTTCAATGCTGGCCTTTGCCACACTTTCTGCATACTCTAGAAGGCTGGAGCCTTCTTTTTGTACTATCTCTAAAGAGAATTGTTTCTAAGAACTCCTTGCCTACAATCTTTTTTCTTTTTTTAATTTGATATTTTATTTATTTAAATTTCTAGTGTTATCATCTTTCCCAGTTTCTCCTCTGCAAACCCCCTCTCCCATCCCTCCTTACCCTGCTTTTATGAGGGTGCCCTCCCACCCACTCCAGCCTCACCACCCTAATAATCCTTTACAATCTCTTTTCAAATGACCTTGCTTACCATAATTAACACATTCCACATTTTATATTATTATTATTGATTTTTTTCTATTTTGTACACTCCAGATTTTATTCCTCTCCCAGTCTACTCTCTGACTCTTCGACATCCCACACCTCCTCCCCACCACCCTGTCTCCACAAGGATGTCCCCATCCCTAGACATCCCAGCAGACCTCTAAACTCCCTGGGGCTTCCAGTCTCTTGAAGGTAAGGTGCATCTTCTCTGATTGAACCCAGACGCAGCAATTCTCTACTGTATATGTGTTGGGAGCTTCATATCAGCTGGAGTATGCTGCCTGGTTGGTGGTCTAGTGTTTGAGAGATCTCAGGAGTTCAGGTAATTGAGACTGCTGACCTTTCAACAGTTGCCCTCCTCCTCAGCTTCCAGCTTTTCTTACTTCTCTTATTAGAGTAGCATCATAAATGTGAGATTCAATATAAGCAGTACTTCAAATCTATTAAATTATTGGTACTGGCCTTGCCTTTAAAGGTCTAATCACCAGTTTGTATTCTGAATTAGAGTTTTCAAAAGCCAAAGATTCAATTACTATTTTTCTGACTTTTGAATCTTATGCTATTGTTTAAAACACAACAAAACAAATCAACAACAAAAAAACTATCGAAGGCTTTTGTTTTTTGTGAGGGGGGGCTTGTATAATTTTACTAAATGACTTATATCTCTTTCCTGATTATTCAACCTTGTCCCAAGCTATGAAAGAGGCAACATGACTTAAAAAAAGATATGATTATCAAATTTAGTCTGGCTTGATAATATAGCATATTAACCGTCATCTAGCAACTGATCTTGCAAAATATTAATACCTCTAGCCTTTTCTTGTTGTTCTGTGGCACTAGCTCCTTCTTGCCACTATGTTTGCCATTGTAACTGAGGACCAGCTTTCAATTGCTGTTGCCGAATCTTTCCAGTCTTGAGGCACAATTATGTTCTGAGTTGCTCATGAATTTAACATCGGCTTCACAAGGGTGAATGCATATCAAATGAAACAATTTCTTCCTTAAATTTCCTCAAATTTAATATGTGTATGGGATTCCATTTAACTTCTTTATAACCTTACTGATGCCTATCATCTGCTGGTAGATCTGACATGGTAACTAAATAAAGTTAGTTTTCTAACTACCTTGGGTTTCTGCTTTTCAGTTTCATCATGCAGTAGTGTGATAGTTTCATGTCTAAATTCCTCTGTGTCTGAATATTTCTCTTATTTTAATTTATACTTCATTTTAAGCCTTCTATCTCATCAGTCCACTTTTCTTATTTTTCGTTGTAGTGTATCTTTACAGCTTTGGTTTTTTTGTTTGTTTGTTTGTTTTTTTGTTGTTTTTTGTTTTTTGTTTTTTTACGAAGGCACAGACAGCCACTATGGCTATTAAGGAAAAAAAAAAAAGAAATTCCAAAATGACAATAATTAGTATTGAGCCAATTTAATTAAAACCATTCATCTTTTCATTTTTTTGCTTCTATTTTCAAGATATTTAAATAGCACTATACAGGGCCTTAGCACCTTATATTATGGTATTTCCCATTCTGATCCCTCTTCTTGAGGACTGGGTGAGTTACCAAAACTTATGTGTTTTTAGTTTGCTCACAGCCAGCATGATCTATGTGGTTATGCCGTGCATTGCAGTAACAAACAACCAAATCTTGCTGCTAAGAAAATTTTAATAATTCAATTTTACCAGTGAAGACTTGAGAGCTAGATGCTGGGGTTGAACGGCTCTTAGTTTAGACTGTTAGAGAAAGAAGCCAGCTGACCTTCTTCCACAGCCACAAAAGGCAACTCTGCTTTTCCATGCAATCTCAAAAACCCTTCAAACCGAATAACCCATCTATGTCCTGTTCATCTATCAGTTTTTCAGACTTCCTCTTACTCTCTATTTTTTTTTGTCTTTTGTTCTCTTGCTCTCTCTCTATTAACTGCTCGCTTGTTTTGCCTTGTTACCATCACCTATGGTTGACTTTATTTAGTCCTGTTTACAATAAACAGAAAGTTATTGGTTTAAAGGCCTGAGTAACAACACCAAAACTGGAAACAGGTTTGTCCAGTAAATAACAAAATGTTGGGGTTCACAATGTAATCAAATATATTGCAACAGACAAATCATATGTTGATATCATCAAGTTCTAGTATATCAGGATGGGAGAATATTTGGAGACTGCAGTAGATGTGCTTAAATGAGACGCTTGCTATCTTCTGTTGCTGTGACAAAATATTTAACAGGCCATCTTGAAAGAGAAAAGGTTACTTTAGGTCACACTTTTTGAGAATTTTTTCTCAGTGATCACTTGCAATCATTCAGATCCTCACAGCTGCAGAGACATGGCTAAGAAGAACTACTAACTTTATACTCACTTAATAGTAAAGAACAATAATGAGAGTTCATCAAAACAGGATATAGCACATAAGAACATACTTTCAATTATTTGCTTTCTGGAAAAGTTTCCATCACTCCCAATAGTGCTACCAAATACGAATAACATTCACAATGTGGCTTAGTTTAACAAAGGGTCATTGAAACCCTATTGGGGGGGGGGTCATAGCAATACTCATTTTTGATTGAACCCTGAGTAATTGACCATACTCCAGAGCAGCTGCATTTCCCAAGTAGTTGAATAATATAAACTGGATTTAATGGGAAACAAATATTACACACACACACACACACACACATACCACACATAAATGGTGGGTAGGTAAGAAGGTCAATGTAGTTATGGCATTAGTCTAGATAGGAGTATTGGACATGTAAAAAATAGTTTTACATTCTCAACAAGCAAAAGAAATATCATATAAAAATTATTGGAAACGTAACACATGATGTGATTGTTGTTGAGAGAAGTGAGACATTTGGGAAAATATTTTCATTGTAAAAGATCCACTCTTGTGAGAACCAACTTAAAGACAGAAAGAAAATCATGTTGGCTCTTGATTTTAAAGTTTTCAGTACATGATCAAGTGGCTTTGTCTCATGTAGCATGATGAACATGTGCAGCAAAGCCTAACTGTTCATCTTAAAGCTGCAAAATGGAAGAGACAAGGCATCGGAGACAAATGGTCTTCTCTAGAGCACACACTCAGTGATATGACAATTTCCCAGTTGGCCTAAGCTGTTTACATGTGTCATATATTTTGCAATAAATTGTAACTCAAATGTTTCCCAACGACCTGTGTATTCTCCAGCTCTACCCAATCTGTAGCATCTTGAGAAGTGGTAGAAACCTTAAGAGTAGGACATTGAAAGCTAGGTCATTGAAGAAAGCTATGTTTCGTGGATGCCACAGTGAAACAATGGAACAGTGGCTCATCCTTGTAACAGTCAAGTTTGTGGTCCTGCCATATTGTTTGCTTCTGTGTTAGCCATCGATTCTGTTCCTATTATAAAACTTGACAAAAAGCAACTTGAAGAAACAACTTATTTCACACTAAAGCCTATAAGTACATTTCCCAGAGAAGTCATAACAAAATCAAGACAAGAAACTGAAGGCAACAATTGATACAGAGACCACAGAGCATTTCTGATTCCTGGCTTGCTCTACAAAGTTTGCTCAACCTGTTGTCTTGTAAGACCCTGTACCAATAAATAGCCCATACATAGCACTACCCACAATGATCTGGGTGCTCATACTTAAACTATCAATCAAGAAAATACTCCATGTGTTTGCCTGCAGGCTAATCTGGTGAGGGCATCTTCTTAAGTGAGGTTCTTGCTTCCCAAATGACTAACTTTTGTCAAGTTGACATAAAACTAGTCTGCAAAAGCTCAATTTTAAGCTCCAAAGCAGAACTGAGTTACCACGGAAACACCTGTAGGTGTGAACCAATATAGGCCTACTTATTAAGTTTTAAGTTATCTCAAGAATTTTGTAAAGCAGCAAGCTCGAGACAGAAGTTTTTAACATAAGTCATTGGTAGGTCTTACAAATCTAGCCTATTTACCCCCAAATGGAATAATGTCACTATGAAAAGGCTTTGTGAATCTGGGCTTTTCTGTCTCCTACTATGTGTAGACATGTTAAAAAAAAAGCCCTCAGCAGTTACTGATACCTTGATCTTAGTCTCTAAAACTGTGGAAAATAAATTTCCATCTTAAAAAAATTCTCTAACATTCTATTTCTGCCATAAAATACTACACAAAGATAGTTTCTTATAAAGAATTGCTTGATATGGAAAGATCCCATATGAGTCTGGTCACAGATTGATGAGCCTGTCACATTTACCAATTCTCATAAGTCTTGATTATTGATTATATATTTTGAAAATATTTATATGACAATAAGGAAATGTTCATAAAACACATGCATTCTATATTCTTTTATATTTTTTGTTTGTTTTGGTTTTTTTTTACATCACTAAAACCTATTGGCATTTGTGTTCTTATCTGTATCACAAAGACCTTGAGGCTTAAAGGTAATTATGTTGCACACCATAGCAATTTTAAGCCACAATATATTAAAGTAGATTTAATCAGCTCTGTGTGCTTGGTTAACTTTTAATTTGACTCTGTCATCATGGCCCATCCTTAAGTGAATGTTTAGCTGCAAACCATAAATTACAAATGGCCAAATGTTATAAACGTTGTCATTCAGCTTCCCTGAAAGCTACTCCATATGGTCCATTTGGCTATTGAGTCATCTGATTTATTTATAACAGTGATCTGTATTGACCATGCTAGAGACTGTCCATTTCTTGAAGGTCAAGTTACCACATATGATGAAAAATTTTGGTCATAACTGTAGATCACAACAAAGCAGCTTCCAGGTATCTATAAAGGAGTAAATTTTGTCTGATATTATAAGTGGTTTTTTTCTTCTTTTTCATTTTTTAAATTTTAGCATGCAATCATTTTTCTCTTATTATAGAAAAATGTAGTAACCCATGCCAGAAGGCTTCTGAAAAGACAGAAGAACGGTATGCTTACTTGTAATTTTCATCCCAGAGATACAAATTTTATCTCTTATCTCTTTCAAATTCTTCATAAATTTGTGGATACTCTAATATGTTCTCACAATGTTAGAATACACAGTTATCAATTACCTTTTATAAGCTTGGCTACAGATTCAGTTGTCTTAAAATTATTCTCCAATAGCTCAACTTTAACAAATTCGGTTTGGATGGAATAAAAATTAATGCTTACTCTCTAGATATTTTAACAGGAAACTTTTATCAAAAGAAATGGAAGTCTGAATAATGCCCCTCAGGAAGCGCATGCTCAACACTGCCTGGATGTACCAGGAGCCACAGGCAGAATAGCTCAGAAACCTAGGGTAGAACCAAACATGATTGTGAACAATCAATCAATCAGCGAATAAAATTAAGTAATAATTAAATAAAATCAATGAAATGAAATGATCTTTTGCTATACTCACAAATCCCATGCCCAGACCAGTCATTATCAAAGAGGCTTCCTCCAGTTGCTGATGGGAACAGATAGAGAATCACAGACACACATTAGACAAAAAGGCGATCCCAGGTTGGAAGTCTCCATCAGGTTTTTGGGACTCTTTTCCTCTTACTGGGTTGCCTCTCCTGTCTTGACATGAGGGTATGTATAGTTCTTATTGTATCTTGTGGTGTATGCAGTGTTGGCTTGATGTCCCATGGGTGACATCATTTTGGGGGTGAGAAGGGGTGAAAGATATAAGTATATCTAGAGGAGAAGGGTTGTAGGGGGAACTAGAAGGATTCAAGTGTGTGGAAGCTGTAGTTGTATACTGTATGAGAGAATAATACATATTTAAAAATAATGTAAAATGAATTCCTACCAATGTAAAACAATAGTCAACAAGAAAATACAACCCCAATATTATAAAGTTCAGAGTATAAAAATCAGAGCTATTACTGCTAGTGATCATAAAATAGGATCTTGCAAAGTATCAGATACTTTGAGCTATGAGCTCAAATACTATGAGCTACAAGAAATATGTAACTCTTTCAGAGAAACCTCCAAATTATCGGAATGCTTACCTGTTTTAATTACTAAAGATCCTATGATACCTATTACTGATCTAGGAAATATGCTAGTCTTTGTTATTATGTTCTTTTAACAATCTCACGTAATTTTTCTGACGAGTGGAATTTAACTCATAACCCTGATACCAGTCATCCAGGATAATATAGTGATTAGACTTGAACATCACTGGGTATAGAATAAAGATGAATTTGGAAGTGTTATTGGAAAAATTAAATTATATTCAGCCAGCAAGATGTTGATATGTCAAGAAAAATTCTTTCTACATAATGTTTAAAGACGGAATTTTTTTTGTGAGACTTTCATTGAAATGATGAGGAGTATTAAAAACATCTGTAACTTGATAAGACAAATGTTTTAGAGAAATGTAAAAAAAGATAATTTTTAGCAAAATTTAGAATATAAGAACACACACACACACACACACACACACACACACACACACACACACACTCAGGCACCAAGTTTAGATGAATTAGTTTTAGAAACTGTGATGGGTAAACCAGATATAAAAGCACATGCCTTTAGTCTCACAGTTGTGGAATCATTGATCTCTGTGACTTCAATGCTAGCCTGATCCACATAATGAGTTCCAGGACAAACATAAGTGTGAAGAGAGACTTTTCTCAAACAAATGAACAAAAGAAACAGTGACTGATGGGACTGTTAGACACTGGTAACAAAGCATGAACAGTCACAAATGGAGGATGCTTCCATAGCCATCTTCCTTTCTAGAAATGAGCAGAAATGAGGCAACCAAAACAAAAACATCAGTCTTTTGAATAAACTGTGATAGTGAGAACATATTAAGTGAAATCATATGTGATTTAAATAGAATATTCTATGGATATGTGACATTTGGATAAAGAGTGACCACATAATGTGATAGATACAAAAATAGTTTGAGGAAGAATAAAAAGCCCCAGGTCTAGACAAGATAAAAACATTTTAAGTATTCATTAAAGTAAGGTACACAATGGAAGTTACTGTGGTTGTCTTCATGTATTCAATGTACACAATGAAAGTTACAATGTTTGGAAAAAATGAAATTACAGAGAAAAGTACTGGCTAGTCAGGAAGGGACAGAAGTATAAAGTTAGGGAAAGACTTAAAAAGACACAGTGGGGAAGAAGAAAGTAAGTGTAAGGAAATGCAATAAGAGACGTGCAAATCACAACTGGAAAGATGAAAGTTGTGAGACAAAGCCAGGGGGAACTGTTAAGTTTCTCCTGGAAGTTCTGCTGATCTGGAAGCTTTCAAAGAATGCTAAGAGGCCACTGGATGTCTTTGATACTAGTTTACATATTACTGATCTCTGATTAGAAACTTATTGAAGATTTAAAAAGGATAAATTCTGAGATGAGAAAACAAAGATTTGGAAGAAATTATGACCAAAAAATCTTAGGGGGAAATACATAAAATTATTAGAAAATAAAAACAAGAAATGACAAATATTTACTACTTTGTGAACAAAATAGAAAAAACATACATGAATTATCTCATGGCTTCGTTTTATTATCACATAAATATTTTCCTAATTTAAGGTGAAATTTTGATGAATTATTTACCATTGCATTTGTATTTCTAATCCAAGACTTCAAACATTATATAGTTGAAATTTTATAATTGACTATATTCTTGGATATTTTAGTTTTATTTTTTATTATCTCTATAATTCCATTTTTTTCTAGTTGTTGACTTACATTACTATTGATGTTTTTATTTATTGCTTAAATAAATATTTATCCATATGGCACATCAAATGGATGCTCAAAATTGAAATTTTGCAATGCAGTTAAGATCTAAAAGTTTAAAAAAGCAAAATATTGTACAATAAATATTAAAGTTGAAAACTGTAGGCTAGAACTCATAACATATACTTAAAGAACACTTGTTGCTATGAAACTATAAAATAATTATTTTGAGATTTTTTTATTCCACAGCAAAATCAATTTAATTTTTCATCTTATTACTGCTAACAGTAATCATCACTTTTCATTATTTCAGTTTAATTTGTGTAGGTCAAAGTGCTAACTACTAGAAAGGAATGTGACATTTCTCTGAGGTAAGGCTTGCAAAACAGCTCTCTTTGGCAGTAGAAGCTTCTTTCAGGTTGTAGGATTTTAGTGCTAAATTTTTTCAATTCCAATTGTGAAAGGATTTTATATTAAATCTGGATGGAAGACACAAATAAGTAGCTGTTAGAGAAGGATCAGAGTAGATATAAACGTTGAATTTATATCTTTTTTGAATACGTATTTGTTTATAGCATAGATTAAGATTGAAGAATTCTTTTTATTAATGCATTCCTTTACATGTGCTCTTCAAATGACAGTTTGGAAGTCTGGATGCTTCCTATGGTGACACTATCTCCCTCTGTACTGATAGGGTTGCAACAGTTGGGCAGAAAGTGCTATGGTGAACTGCAGGATATCTTGGCATTCTGTCAAGGCACTGAGATTAGTAAACCATACATTGAAAGGAAATGACAAGAGGGTTGTTAACACTGTCCAGTAGATGGAGGGTGGAGAGCAGTTTCTGACTTTGATCTGAGATCTAACCATGACTCCCTGCTACAGAAAGTTTGACAAATATAGGAAGTGGAATCTTGTTGCAGGCTGAGGATTCCAGCGCTGCAGCTCTGCTAAGGTGTCCCCCATGCTAATATAGGCCTTTAAAAAAAATCATTGAATTGACATTTATTTCTTTCTTTCTTTCTTTCTTTCTTTCTTTCTTTCTTTCTTTCTTTCTTTCTTTCTCTCTCTCTCTCTCTCTCTCTTTCTTTCTTTCTTTCTTTCTTTCTTCCTTTCTTTTTTGATTTAGGTGTTAGTTCATTTTCATAGAAATTTTATTTATTTACAATTCAAATGTCATCCCCTTTCCCAGTTTCTTCTCCACAAACACCTTATCCCATCCACCTCCAACTGCTTCTATGAGGTTGCTCCCCAACACACCCATCCACTCCTGCTTCGCATCCCTAATACACTGGGGCATCTAGCTTTCACAGACCCTTGATCCTAATATAAAACTTTTAAGTGATTCAATTTACTTCAAATTACTCGTGATCTTATAAGTAGCCCTAACTAACTCATTGGTTTACCAGACTAGATTGGTTGAAATAATTTCTTTGGTTTGTCACTATTCTTATCTGGGGTGAAGAAACCTTTGTTTATATCTACCCAGGAAAAGTCATATAATAGATGTTAACTTCATATGAGTTGTAAAATAATCCTTGCAGATAAAGCTACTGATTGAGTGATGAAAAGGAAGCCCTGTGAATAACATTCTAGTATATATGCTGTGTATGATAGGAATGAGTCTAGACCCTTTTCTTTGATTTTTGTCTTCAAATGAGTTTTTACAAGACTGTATATCATGTGCTTATATTCAGTCTAGAAAAACAAATGATGCTAAATTGAACCATATGTCTGATGAAGAGAAGTGTAGACTTGCCGTTACTGTTGAGCTTTAGCTTTGGTTAAAGAAATATAGAAATTTGTCTTATGGACGCCTTTAATGGCATAACACATAGCCAGGGAGATGTCTCAGTTGATAAAATTCCTTCGGTGTCAATATGATGACTGTAATTTTAAACACATTGTCCCCTACAAAATACTGTACCCTCAATGCTTCAAGTGCAGACAAACATATCCCTGAAGCTCTCTGGCTAGCCAGAATAGCCAAATTAGGATGCTCCAGGCTCAGTTTTGCTAAATAAAAACAAAACAAAACAAAACAAAACAAAAAACAATAACAAAAACCAAACATAATCAAACCAAACCAAAATAAAGAAGGAAAACAAAAAGAAAATGTAGAGAACCATTAAAAAATGACAGATTAATTTTGCTTTTACATGAACATCCACATGAACACCTGAATGAACATATACACAGCTGAAGCCTGAACACATACGGACATATACAAACACACAGACAACACATATACACATACACACACACACACACACACACACACAGACACACACAAACAAAGAGAGAGAAAGAGGGAGAGGGAGAGAGAGAGAGAGAGAGAGAGAGAGAGAACAAGTATTTCTATTTAACAAGTGAGAAGTAAGAACTAGAAAGCTTCATATTGGAGATTATTATTTCCATTTTAGAGATAATATTAGATTAGTTGGTCTCCGACAAATCAGAAAGGGCTATAGGTTTGCATCTATGAAATACAAAGTTACTGATTTGAGGACTTTCTTAATAGAAATTCTAAGAAATCTGAAGGAAATCTTACTAGGAAATGTGTAGAGTCTAAGTTTTGGCTGGGTGTTGAGGAAAAACAGATAACCTAATATGCTACTGAGTGGGATTCTTACTTTCTATACTTATGTCCTGTCACCTCTACAAGAAAGGGAAATTCATGGTGCTTTCTCTTTCTCAGGCAAAAGTCACAAATGTATTCTGGACTCATCAAATCAAGGTGACATGTAAGAGTCATGTGAGTAAGCTGAAAGGGATTTCTATTTCGTTATTTTATTTTCATGAAAGTAGTATTTTTATATATTTATATATATATCGACAAGTTTCAGAAACAAAAGTCTAGTAAGTAAATATGACTGAGTAAATACCTATGGCATATATGCATGACACTACTGTGTTGAATCTCAAAAAAATTACTACCTTCTGTTTCTATCTTTGGTCTTTTACAATGTGTGTAGCACATCTAGCAGGCCTCCTACAATAGAAACCAGAGTCTTTTCTCACATCTCCTTGAAGATGGAATGGAATTCAGACATCCCTAAACAACGCTTTAAGATAGAGATGGCACTTTATTTTCCTAGCACAGGCTTAAGAGGGATTGCACTAGTTTATTTGTCCTTCTGAGAACCCTGCTGTTCAAAAAGCATACCTCCAGATAAACATAATGAAGAACAAGGTACATGTGAAGTGACAGTGTGATCACTGCCAGTGCTGCCCCAAAAATCTAGGAAAGGATGCCCCACAGACAGCCTGAACTTTATGAGTAACACATACACATCTTGAAAAATATACTTCCTGGCTTGGATCCCACAAACTCAGAAACCATGATGTTATAAGCTACTAACGCCTGGAGACGTTGGCACGCAGCAAAGGCTATTTGATAGATCTACACACACACACAAAAAAAAAAATGTCATTTTAGCAAGATGCTCCCAGGTGCAAGTTGTTTCACATACTGAATACTCTTTTGAACTTTAGGTATGGGTTACAGTGAATTTTTTGATCTCTTTATAGCTAATTTATACACTTCCTCAAGAGCACCTGTGGCACTATGCACAGACATAGAGTGCCATTCTGCTCTTCATTGCCTGCAGAGGCAGCCAAAAGGAATTTCTTCCTCTGGCTTCAAGTTATTCTAATGCCACTGTTGCTTTTATCTCAGCTTGCAAATTATGCCGATACATTTATCTTTTGCCCCTCTTTAATTGCACGCATAGATATAATTCATCAGATGAATCATTCTTCAGATGCTGTTTTTTATGTTGTACCCTTCCTTAGACAGCACATCCATGTATGTTCTTAAGATACTTGTGAAGCCCAATGAACTAGACAGAAGAAACAAACCTTTAATTTAAAATTATACTTCTTGTGCCATTTTAGGATACTTTGTAATACCTGTGTGGCTTGTAATTGTACTTAACTACATACCTTGTGGTCACAGCTTCTGAGGTGTTATGTCCAGTAATGAGTCTCTCAGACGAACTACAAGGTTTATAACATGTTGAAACTGTTCTCCACCAACTTAAAAATTTATAGAAAAAAAAATCTAGTTATTGAGATATTTTCCAAAACCTTTTCTTAACTTTATAATGATGATCCTTATAAAGGTTCTTACTCCAGCATTATTCCTTAATTTCATTACATTATTAATGGCTTATTTTAATATATCTCTAATTTCTCCTAATCTAGACCCTGCTGTATCTGAGAGCACGTTGTGTCTATGAATCACAGATTATTAAAGCAAAGAGGAACTTTTAAGTTAATACATATGAAATTCTTAATATGATGCCTTGAAAGCAGTAACAAGCCTATAAACACTCATTAATACATCATCAGCCAATAAACATTCCTCACAATCACTGTCAGTAAGTCACTTTAAAGATGAGAAAAAAAGGTTGCTACGCAAATATTCTCAAGAACATGTTTTATTACTTTATAAAAGGCTGTCTGTGTCATTTATATGTCATGTACATCTCATCTACACAGGTCATGTATATGGTGGGAAAGATAGACCTTTTCTGATCACAGAGAGTTGCATAATGAGTTTAATATCACATACCTAAATTCATATTTTATATATTCATGGCATATTGTATGTTCAACCTCGCATTCTTTGGTGGGTCAGCCTTTTGCCAGCTTGTGTTATAGTCAGTGTTCTGCTAAGGAAGTGTGGATTTTTATGTGTATGTACACTATATGAAGTACAATGGGAGTTTTAGATGTCCTTTATAGAAGAGGACAATGTAGGTTTTTCTTTGGAAAGTCAAGAACCAGAAAAATGGTTAAGAAAAGATGGACAGGGAAAATAAAAAAATAAAGAAAGAAAGAAAGAAAGAAAGAAAGAAAGGAGAGAAAACAAAGAAAGATCAGTTGCATTAGTAATTTTGAAAATTACTTTATAATACAATTTTTATAATAGCTGCTGAATAAAATAGATCATGATCAGTTTAAAGAGATACCCTAATAAGCAGTATATTTTTGTGTAAGTATATGCCAAATATTTAGTTCAAGTATATAAATAACTAACAATCTGATTTCATAAATTGGTAAATATAAAAACCAATTTATGTTTATTGAAAATCAATCTTGCTTTTTGTTTCCTTTTAGGCAAATTCTTAACTATGTAGCCTACATTCTCATCCTCCTGTTTCAACACTCAAAAATGCTGTAATTTAATTTGCATACTATATTGTTATTACCTGACCTTAGCTAATCTACTCTACAGTAGAGAGAAAAGAAAATATAGACAGATAGAAATGTAGATAGAAGATAAACAACAGTCTATTCCATGATCACTGGATCAAGAAAGAAATAAAGAAATTAAAGACTTTCTAGAAATCAATGAAAATAAGAACACTACATACCCAAACTTATGAGACACTATGAAAGCAGTGCTAAAAGGCAAGTTCGTAGCACTAAATGCCCTCATAAAGAAACTGGAGAGTTCTCACAGTACTGAAGCAAAAGAACCTCTGAAAACTCCAGAAAAAAGAAAGAAAGTAAGAGAGAGAGAGAGAGAGAGAGAGAGAGAGATAAACAAAAAGAAACACACCCATGAGGCATAGATGGCAGAAAATAGCCAATCTCAGGTCTAAAATCCATCAATTAGAAAAAAAGAGAAGGGTACAAAGAATCAACAAAATCCACTGCTTATTCTTTAAGAAAATCAACAAGAAAGACAAACCCTTAGCTAAACTAACTAAAAGGCAGAAAGACTGTACCCAATTTTAGAAAATCAGAAAAGAAAATGGAGATATAACAATAGAAACTGAGGAAATTAAATGAATCCTTAGGTCTTACTTCACAAGCCTGTACTCCACAAAACTGGAAAATCTAAATGAAACGAATAATTTTTCTAGACCCATAACAATTATGAAAGCCAAATAAAAATCAGGTAAACCATCTGAATTGTCCTATGAGCCCCAAGGAATTAGAAGCAATCATTAAATATCTATCAACCTCCCCCCAAAAAAAAACACCCAAAAACCAAACCAAACCAAACAAAACAAACAAACAAACAAACAAACAAACAAACGAAAAGCCAAAAAAAGCACAGGACCAGAGGGCATTAGTGGAGAATTCTAGCAAACTGTCAAAGAAGAGCTAATGCCAATATTCTACAAACTAATCCACAAAATAGAATCTGAAGGAACACTGCCAAACTCATTCTATGAGGCCAATTTATGTTCATTGTCATCCTGACTTTATGCACCAGGGTGGGGCATACTGGAAGGAGGGAGCTTCCTTCTCTGAGGCAAAGGAACGTGGGGAATGGGGGAGAAACTCTAAGGGGGGGGGGGCTACATTTGGGATGTAAATTAAAAACAAACAAACTGTGTTCAGTAAAAGCCCACTGAGTTAAATCATTAGTGCATTGTCTAGATTGAGTGTTCCTGTGCTGTTTCTGCCCCTGAGAAAGGTACTGTTCGGTATCAAACTCTGCAGAGAACTGTAAATATAGCTCTATCATCTTCATGTGTGCTTTTAACCCTCACCATTTCTAAACAATTAATTACTGTCCTTCGTTTCTCTAAATTGTGTTTATTACTTTATATGGATTTCAGAAATCAGTGTAATTTTTTTTTCTATTGCTAAACTCTCGTCAACCGTGTTTTCAACATAGTTGGAGTCCTTAGCAATCTTTTGGATGCTAAATCTTGACTCTGAGATAGCTTGTGGGGAAAAAAATGTGATCATATTATTTCTGTTCTGTTGTGGATGACCCTGGTGCTGCTTGTATGTTGATGTTAATTCTGCTTTTCCAGGAGGGGCTGTCTGGAAAGAGAAATGAGTCCTATTCAGGTAACTTCTTTTGAGCCTTTTCCCAGTGAATAAAGGGACCAATCACTTGGCGAGTAGGCGGGACTTCCAAGTTGGATGGAGGAAGCTGGAGAGAGTGAGGGGCTATTGGGCCTTTGGACTAGGATAGCGAAAGGACAAAATGTAGCTACTAGGGTCTCTCAGTTTCAGTGGTGGATCTGCCAGGATTCACTACTGGAGGATTTAGATTTAATATGGCTTACAAGATTAGGATTCTAGTTATGCCCATAGATTGAGTTACCATTGTTTCTGAATTAAGTTTGTGTGGTATTTTTCTTCACGCAGCTGCTCAACTGGGTTCTAGAGAGAAAGGGATGGAGGCAAAGTGTGGGTTTGCTAGATGTGTACCACAACGACTGTGGAGTTTTGGAGCATGGGGTTGGCGAGGTAATGACACACCAGAGGGAATTTATTGAGTTGGGTGAAGAGATTTTGAGTTCTGAGTCAGAGAGTCTCCATGAGATAGGAACTGGACGGCAAGACCTCTGGTGCTGAGAGTAACTGGGTTTAGCGTGGGATGGTGCTTTTTTTTTTAAAAAAAAAGGCAATCCATTATATTTCTTCCCAGAAATAAAGAAAATTTAAGTCAATATTCTCCCCTTCAGCTTCTTCAGTTCTTCTCCTAATTCACCCATAGGGATGCTGACTTTGACTTTAGTCCAATGGTTGGGTGTACATATCTGTGTTCAGTTCTGTTTCTTCTCAATTTGGCCATAGTCAGAGTGAGACTCTCTTCATCTCCTTCAAAACCAAAACATTGTGTTTATACATATGTAAATACAAAGTGATCTTCACAGGTAATCTTGTTTCCAAAGCTGATTGAACGTATATTATCATTACTAAAATTATCATTATTCATAAAAAATAATTGTTTCAAAGCTCTTTTTAAAATTTAATTCCATTTTTTTCCTCATTCATTTTGCATCCTGATCACTGCCCCCCTCCCAGCCTTTCTGTCCCCTTATCTGAGCTGGTACCCCCACCTCACCATTTATCTCTCCTCCACCTTGGCACTTTATGGCTCTGAGAGGCTAGGTGCTTCCTCTCTCACTGAGGCCAATCAAAGCAGCTCAGCTAGGTGACCATATCTCAAGTACAGAAAACAGTTTTTGGGCTAGCCCCCATTCCAGTTGTCTGGGACCCACATAGAGGCCAACCTGTGCATCTTCTACATATTATCAGGGAGGCCGAGGTCTAGCCCATTTATGTTCATTGGTTAGTGGTTTAGACTGTGAGAGCCCCAAGGGTCTAAGTTAGTTGGTCTGACTGTGGAGTTCCTATTCCATTCGAGACCCGCAATTTTTCTTCCTATTGTTAGATAAGAGTCTCCAAGCTCCATTCACAAGTCAACTGTCAAAGCTTTTTTTTTTTTTTTTGAGGTTCAAAGCCACTTCTGATTGTATATTATACTGAGTATATAATATTATATTATAGGA
>JANHMN010000007.1:29698804-29725477 GCA_030674055.1 Rhabdomys pumilio | reverse complement strand
TTTAAATTAAAGTGACTATAAAAACAGGTTACCATGGGATAGTTTGTAACACTGATGTCCCAAGGAAATTCTATATAGCAATGTTTTTTTTCCCTCTGATGCTTAGCCTGAAATAATTCTTGGCATACTGTAGCTTTCTGTGGATATTTTATGAATAAATGAATATTTAAGACAAGAGCTTGTAGAGAGATCTGACTTGGCTGAAGCCTGAATGAAGAGAAATATAATGGGATAATCTTGGATTATGTATTGAATAAAGGAAAAGTATACCATATGCATCAAATCCCCAAGTCTTAAGCCTCAGATGTTATATAAATGTTTTTTAAAAACAGGATAAGTTAGCTAAATGGTTAATTTCTGACATGAAAATAAGTGCAGATACACCAGACCAACTGATTACTTTTTTTTTTAAATACATCTATATAATTTGGCCAATATCTCACAATAATTCAGTGATCCTTGGCAGCTAGTAGTGGTTGATGGCACTTTCTCTTTGTCAGAACTATTATCAAACCATGCTACTAAAGTAGATTTATTTAGTGAGAGCTGAGTGAATGTGTAACAAATATGAATGCAGTCCAAGTTGTTGTCTAGCAGAAAGGAATTTGGAGTGCCTTTTCTTTATCCTCTTGGCTCCAACCACAATTTATCACATTTTGAGACTGGTCTGAATAAACATCTACAAATGTAACTCATACAATTGTACATGTGAGCCAACATTTCACTTTAAAAAATGTTTATATAATTTTGTATTTGGCTTCATGTATTTATCTAGTGTAAGATTTCATCGATTCAAACAGTTTCTCAGTTTTTACTCTAAATGGCAAATGTGTGTCTGTTGTTCCACTTTACAGATGAAGAAGGTAAATATTGGACCTGTTTTTGAATTTTTTTTTAGTTTGTATTTTTGAGTTTATGATATAATTACAACATTTTCCCTTCCCTTTCTTCCATGCAAACCCTGGCCTATACCACTACCCATTCTCCTACAAAATCATGGCTTCTCTTTTCACTAATAGTTATTACATTCATATGAATGTGCGTAACCATACATACTCTTACACATGACCTGTTCGGTCTATATAATATTATCTGTGTGGATGATTTCAGGGCTGACCATTTGATACTAACAGTAAGAAGTAGTGTGTCTTTTAAGAACCTGTTTGATTTTCCATTTTTGTACATTTTTTTTGTTTTAAAGTGAGAGAGAAAGAACAGGAAGTTGAGTGTGAGCAAGACGGAGTGACTTGAATATTTGAATATTTGAAAATTCTGGAAAAATCTCCTTTTATTCTTACATAAATTATCAAAATGCTGTAGACACACTTATTAATTTTTAAATTTTTAATTACATTTATTTACTGCGTGTTTGTGTGTGACTGCCTATGTAGTAATGCACACGTGGGAGCCAGAGGACCATTTGTAGGACTCAATTCTCTCCTACGCTGTATTCATCAGCCTTACCTAAAAGTGCGTTTTCCTAATGACCCATCTTACTAACCCAAGCAGTAATTATTTTTATTGTGAAAATTTTACAATGTTCCAAAGGCAACAAAGAGAAACCACATTTTTAATATTTTCAACTGCCGCTAAAATGTAAATTTCTTTCTATGATTGAGTTTTGAAAATTCTGTACACTTATATATGATATTTTACACTTCACCATGCACCACAAGTATTTCTCTGCCTCAGATTTCTGTCTTAACTGCTGAAACCATTATTTTAGCAAGTCTCTTTCCTACATTCTTGCTTTCTATTTGTGCATGGGCCTTCTAAACATAATAAGTGCTTCTTGACCAATTATGGATGGAAGGTTTTCTACAGGAGCAAAGAAGACTCATCTGTGGCTACATCACTGAAGAAAATGATACCACCTCTCCCAAAAATTACTCAATGGAATATAAATCTATATAGGTGTATTTAAATTCTCATCAATATTTCCATATTAAAAGAGGATATTAGGCATTTTTCTGTATATTTTTATGACAATGGGACAATTATGATCACATAGATGTAAGATAATTCTAACACATACAGATATTGGGTAAGTAGAAATTAATGATAACAATGATCATGAAGTTTAATAAAAGAAATTTATACTTACTTTTTAAAGCACTTGATGTACTTGTTCAAATGTCTGCTTTCAATGGAAGCATTTTCACTCATCTATAAATGACAAATCAACATGAAGAATGTGCCAGGAGAATCAAGCCAATGAGATAAAGAGAAGATTGTGGTGGAGGCTTTATATGTCATGATAGAATGTGAAAAATATACTGTAGAAAATGAAAAACACTAAAAGTTTCCAGGAGAATGGAACAAGTTTGACACAGGTTCAAAACATATATACTGTTTCATGTTGATAAGACAGAAGTTAGGGATCTATTTCAGAGCTTAAGAAATCCTGGACTATGTCATACTCAAAATTGCAGACAGTGCTAGTGAGTTTCCACATTGTGAGACCGAAAGCACTTAAAGGGGAAGAGTAATTTTAAGGACGATAGAAGTGTGTAGGAGAACGGAAGGATCAGAAAGGGTGGGTTATAAGAAACTGAGATTGTAACATGTATTGATAAGGCAAAGAAAACCTGAGGTGACCGCCAGAAAAAAAATCAGTCATGAGAATGAAAAGAAAGCAATGAATTGGGGAATTCTTGTTTTATATCATAGTACATGGAAAGTTAACTACGTAGAGTTGTATTTGTGAATTTGTGTGTGTGTGTGTGTGTGTGTGTGTGTGTGTGTGTGTTCATGATGTAAATAAATAATTTTGTATTATGTGCAGTGTGTTCTTCTTGTGGAAGCCAGAATTTGATGTCAGATATCCTCCTGATCTTTCTGAAATTGATATTTTTGAGACAGGGTCTCATGGTAAATATGTAGCTCTTTAATTGGATACACAGACTAGCCAGTAAGTTCCAGGGATCTACCTGTTTTTGATTCCCTAATTTTGGGTTAAAAAAACTCTTCCTGAGTCTAGATTTTAAAACGGGTTCAAGGAATCCAAATCTGAGTATTCTAGCTCCCTCAACAGGCACTTTAACAACAAAGACAGTAACCTTGCCCCTAACTTCATATTTGAAGGTCATCTTTCATCCTTCTGGCTTGGATGCAGATACTTGCAATCAAAGTATAGTAGAACAAATTCAAGATATTTTAAGATTACTTAGGTAGGACTGAATCTGAAACATATACAAATGTAAGTACAAAAGGTTCATCTAGTTTTACATAGATATTCTCTTAGGTTATTAGTACTTGTTGAATTGTTTAATTGTGCACTTGTCAGAATGCTTAAGTGAATTTAGGAGACAGTGTCATGTAAAATAAAGAAAATAGACTCTGTGCTCATTTAAGTTCTACTATTATTACAAGGCACTGGTTATATGATGCTACATGTGGGCTTTTCATTGTCCTGTATTTTGGCAAAATGATAAGCAGCCAACTTTCAAATATTATGAACAGCAGATATTAGTTGATTTCTTATTTATAGTTTTGGGTTTGTATGATCTCGTATGCTTGTTATCTATGTGGGGTCATGCGTTGAGGAGTCTTAAACAGAAACAATCAATGATGACCTATATAGTGGCATATTCTCAAATAATTAAAATTATTATTATATATACTTTCTGGCATATGTCCAGTAAAAAGTGACAAGGTCATTAACAGTATCCCCCAAGATGAATGCATGTTTTATGATTGTGGTAATCGTTCACAAAATGTCTTAGGTAACATAGGATTGTATACTAAAATGTCAGGATAACTTTGGTTGTAAGGCTGTCAAAACATGTTGGATCTACAGCATATCCAAGTGCACATCTGGTGCCCATTACTAATATACCATCAGTGATGTTCAAAAAAGCAATACTTATAATTTTTGCTCGAGAGGTACTGTTTTGTATTCTCTACTATTCTAATGTTTTCTTCTGAATGTTTCAAAATCACTTTCAATGTTACTAGACCATTTTATTCTCATTTTGTTTAAGAACCAAACCATTATAATGATGTTGAAATAATTATTTTATTAGCATCTACTTTGAAATGTTTTCACTTATATTAGAAATTTTGACAATAAATTTAAAATATACTTAATGAATCCCTGTTAGAAATAGTATTTTAAATACTCAGAATGGATATTTCACTGGATAGTATTCAAAAGAACTAACAACCCCTCTGTTCTGAGCAGAGCTTTTATTGTACTGTATTTATAATTAATAATACTACCAGTAATATAATTGTATTGTTTACTAATAATGAATTATTATTATTCATCCTTAGTTTCACACAAGTCATAATAATGGATTATATTTTTAATAACATCTATTATTACTAGTTTTCTTCTTATCATGCCGATACTTCCTTTTGATCTTTTTCCCAGTTCATCCACGTCTCTTCAACCTGTAAGCTTTAAACTTCACCGAAGCTAATTCATAAATCTTCCTAGAGACCTTACCATGCCCCAAGGGCTTAACATTAATATCTAATTAGTTCACTTTCCCAAGTGTACTTCTACCTGAAAAATTATTTACATAACACTTCCGCTGGTGAATTCAAAAGACATTGCTGCTGTCATGCATTTAAATTGCATCCAATTCTTAATGTTTCTTTCCTTTTTGGTCTCTATATCATGCAGTCTTACAGATGTAGGAGAGATTCCTTCAAAGAAAGAAACCAGCAATTACAAAGGTCATTATCAGAAATTCTTTAACAATATCCTAGGAAGGATAAGATAAATATGTCTAGGGCTGACCTAACAAACTGCATCATAGTAGGTAATAAACTGATTTTTGTTGGTCTTTGTGGTATTTCTAAGACTTTGGTTTTATTCTTAGTTGAAATGTAGTTACTGGAGAACTTCAGACATAGGATGGAGAGATTTAATTTATGTTTCTGAAAAGTGTTGGTTATTGTATTAATACAGACTATAAGAGTGAACTAGACAAAGTAAACAGTGAATGAGTATGTACCACAGCTCACAGACGAAGGTATTTGGAGGGGCAGTAACGATGGAGGACAAAAAACCTACTAAATTGGACACTTGAAGGTTGCGATCAACCTTTGCAAATTCTTTTTATTGTGATGACATTCTTCTATGTAAAATTCTATTGAAATTAGTAGGTAGATATGACTTTAGAGAAATCACTTTCCACTAGAAGTATTTCTGTTATGTAGGAATGTGGCATGAAATAATTACATGCATACCTCTGAGTCCAGAATCAGAATATAAGCCATGGAAAAGCCACAGCTTAGTGTGCACATACCACTAGGTCTAGAGAAAATGCTCCTTCTGTATTTTAAATCCATAAATAAACTAAGAAGCAAAGGTCAATTGAGTGCAAATGATGATACAGGCCATGGATGAACAAAGAGGTCATGTCACAAGTAGACATGTGTTTTGTGAAAAACCATGAACTGTACTGAACTATATTTACAAGGCAATCAGGAGTCAGAAAAATATCATAATTATGGGAATATCTTCATTAAAGAATTATTTTATAAGTACTCCTAAAACTCAGGGAAGAAACACTTTGAAATGAAGATGCAGTCTAAAGTAGAAATGCAAAAAGCTTGTTCCTCAGCTGTCCACAGGTCAGTGGGTGAAAGCTCAAATTAGGACTGTTTGGATAAAGAGGTGGACATAATAAAGATGGATTAAGACTGCCGAAATGACAATACCTAGGGATTTTATGAGTCTGAAAAGCAAGGAAAAGAAATGAGTAGAGGAGTCTGATTTTTTTTTTTTTTTGACTATCTGGGAGATGAGCAACCAATTTCTCAAATGATTTTTAAAGGAAGCAGAATAAGTAGGATTTTACTATAGTATCTGAAGTTACTGAAGAGTAAACATTGCAACATAGGTAAATAATAATCTGTAGGAGAGAAGAAAACATATAGGTGTGCAGTGGTCAATGCGGATGAGTTCCCATCAAGAGTGAATACATAGACAAGACTGAGGAAGCTAAGAAACAGCCGGATGTATTGAGGATGCTAAGAAATAGCCAGATGCAGGTAGTAAGAAAAAGTACTAATACATAAAAAGTAGATGATAGAATGGCTGAGGGTTGTAACAGTGGTGATAGCAAATCTTGGTTTGTTTCTGCAAATTTTGTGTCTAAGTGAAATTACTTGGTATATATGATATTATACACATGTGGAAACTTAAAATATTGGTAGGAACAATCAAAATAATCCTGTTTGAACAACATGATGTATTAATTCAGGGAATGTATATAAAAATTCAATGACTTTAGCAAGTTGGCTAAAATGAGAAAGTTAAGTGTAGTTTCCTAGTAACAAATTTTCATCTTCAGGCCATGATTCAGTAATTATATTCTTCTTTTTGAAAGGCTATTTGTTTTCTGGGTGTAAAATTCTGTATTTTTGTTTCCACTATTAAGATAAAGAGAAGACCCAGTTTTATGTCACTATACAAGCAATTTAGGTTAATTATTAGGAAATTCAAATCTGTGTGGAAATAAAATCAGACCAGCTAGAGTAGTACAAATGCAGTCATATCAATCACAATAAAACAGACCAGAACCAAGTCAAAATAAAACTATGATTGATAAAATTTAAACCGTTGAAAATTAATCATTAAATATTGATCACTGGAATTTAGAGTGTTTAGAATATAAATGTGTAAGTGGTTCAAGGAACTAGCAAAAAAATTCTACGTTTTCACTTCCAAAAAATGGGCACGACAGAAATAACAGAAGCTTTTGCTCAATAAATTTAAGACAGAGCAATACTTACTAGAGAATTCAAACTCAAGGTGTATAACTGAGACTTCCCAGTAAATCAAGAGAATCCTTGGTAAGACATTCCCAAAGCAATGCCAATTGCAAAGTTCACAAAAGGATGGGCTGCACACAGCAAGAGGACAGTTTTATTCCTAAAACAGGCTGCTAAAGTGCCCAATACAGTACAGTACTTATATCAGGAACATTATCTTACAGAAATCATCAGGGTGTTGTTACATGGATTGAAAGCCCTTGCAAGCCTCCCTGGCAAATGTAAAAATTAGCCAGTTCATAGCTTGTCATTCATCCAGCAGCACTGAGTAGGTGGTAGATAGTTGAGTCAGTCAAGTGCCTTCAGCAGATTCCTGCTTACTCACTCAGTAATAATTAATATTTGGGAACTTGCTGCCTGTGTTTGACTATGACATGACAAAGAGACACTCCATTTTTTAAAATAATATTATTTCTTTAAAAATTGCTTTTGTCATAGTAGTAAATTATGTGTGCAAAATTCTGTCACTAGATCTCTGGATATGTCAGAGAAACTTCAGGTATTTTCGGAAAGCTGAGGAACAGATACACACATCTCTGGCTTTGCACCTAAAGTTAGATATCACTGCTAATGTACATTGAGTATCATGGTGTGCTCCCACAGACTATACAAGACACTCCAATACTGGCACCCCTGGCCCCTTCAGAAACAATGAATATCAAGAACTTTTGAGTACCTAGGTGATTTCAAGCCAACTGACTAAGAAGGAAATAATCAGTCAACTCAGTTTTACATGATATTTGTGCTGGTGTTCTACAGAGACCGTATTCAGATAAAACTTGACTTCTATTGCTAGACAATACAACTCATTTGAATTCTGAGTTTTCTCTTATTCCAGAATCTGGAAACTCATGTATGTACACATACAAATAACCTCTATATATAATGCACATATTTTTAAATTTTTTTACTCCCTTGTTCAAATATTTTTAACAAATCATATATTTTAATTACAATTTCCCTCCCTGTTTTCTATTTATTCTAGATATTCTACATTTCCCTTCTCATCTGTATCCACTAAACTGGAAAAAATATATATATACATATATAAATATATGATTATATATATATATCTGTGTGTGTGTGTGTGTGTGTGTGTGTGTGTGTGATCATATATTATATTTGCCTTTCTGGGTCTGTGTTACCTCACTTAGGATGGAACTGTTTTCAAGTTCCATCCATTTACCTGTGAATTTCAAGATTTTAATTTTATTAATGGCTGAGCAACATTCTATCCTGTAAATGTGCCACTATTTTTTATTCTATTCTTACTGAGGTACAACAATGCTGTTTCCATTTTCTAGCTGTTAAGCATAGAACAATAATGGACATAATTTGAGCAAATGTCTTTGAAATAGAATGAAACATCCCTTTGGTATGTGCCTACAAGTAGAAGAGCTAGATCCTAGATCGTGGGGTAACTTGATTGTCAAGAGTATCCTTCTTCAAGAGAAACCATCACTCTGATTTCCAGAGAGGCCATATAGGTTTGCACTCCCTCCAGTCTTGCCTTCTTTTACTCTCTATTCTCAACAGAACAAGCTATCATTTATTTTATTAATGCCAATCTGACATGTGTAAGGTAAAATCTAAAAAGTATCATGAATTTGCATTTCCATGATGACTAAGGATATAGAATATTTCTTTAGTATTTCTCAGTCATTTGAATTTTGTCTTTGGAGAATTTTCTTTATATATGTACTCTATTTTGTAATTGGGTTATCTGTTTTCTTTATGTCTTGTTCTTTTAAGTTATTTATATAATTTGGACATTAGCTCTATATCAGATGTGTAGGTGGTGAATATCTTTTTCTATTCTGTATGCTATGTCTTTTCCCACATGATTGTGTTCTTTACTATGCAGAATCTTTTCAATTTAATAAAGTCCCATTATTAATTGTTGATCAGAATGCCAATGCTAACTGTGTTTTGTTTAGAAAGTCTCTATGCTAATGAGTTTTAGGCTATTTCTCACCTTCTCTTCTATCAGGTTCAATGTGTCTGCCTCAATATTGAGGTCGTTTGTTCATTTGTAGTTGAGTTTTGTGCAGGGTGATAAGAATGGACCACTTTGAATTCTTTTACATGTAGCTTTTCAGTTTAACCAGCAACATTAGTTCAAGACACTGTCATTGGTTTTCAGTCTGTGTTTCTGGCATTGTTACAAAAAAATAAAATCTGGTGACCAAAATTGTATGTATTTATATCTGGGTGTTTAATTTGATTCCACTGATAACATATCTATTTGTGTGCCAATATCTTGCTGATTTTAGTACTACAACTCTGTAGTAGAACTTTAAATAGTTCTGCCAGTAGTTCCTTTATTATTCTGGACAATTCTAGCTGTCTTTGAATTTTGCCTTTCCAAATGAAGTTTAAGATCATCCTTTCAAGACCTATAAAAAATTGTGTGGAAATTTTGTTGAGAATTGCATTGGATGTTTAGGTTGCTTTTGGTAGGTTAGCTATTTTTCATTTTTTAAACTACATTAATCCTAAAGCTTCATGAGTTTAAGAAACCATTCTATCTTCTGATATTTTCCTCAGTGTCTTAAAAGTATTTTTTTTAATCATTTAGTCTTTCATTTGCATGTTTAGACTTGTGCCAACATTTCTGTGGGTTAAAGTTTTAAAACTTTTTATTGATTCTTCATGAATTTCACATCATGTACCTAATGCCCCTCATCTTCTTCTCCTCTCATACCCACCTTTCCAACCTCTTACCAAGCAGAAATAAAAAAGTCTTTTGTTGTACAGTATTGTGTCACAGTGTGTTGCACAATATTCTCTTTCATTCTCTCTTTTTGCTCACAAATGTTCATTGCAATGACTTGTTTTCCTGGTATGAGTTCTTTGGCTTCTGCTACTCTATCAATACTGGATTCTTACTGAGACTACTCTCCAATATACTGTTGTTGCCATGTGGCATGAAGATTTTATAGATTTGAATCTGTTGGGCCAGTCCCCTCATAAACAACAGCAGTTCCTGGATGGGGTAGATGTTAGGGTGGGTCAATTCAAAGCCATGGATCTAGATCTGAGAGTTATAGAGATGCTCAGTCTGCTCTCTCTCTCACAATATCAAACCCTTGGGGCTGGCTTACTTGCAATCCCTTTAACCATAGCCTGCTCTAATCTGGATGTACAAAGCCTGCTCTGCTAAGTGTTGCAGCTGGTGAAAGGCATGGCCAGTTCTGCCACTTTCATAACATTGACCCAAGATCTCCCATGTGCCATAGATTATGAGGCAAGAGAAAGGAGGAGGGTGTATCTCCTTATCTTCAGTACAGCCCAGCAGACAAGAGTCAGGGTCAGTTCTTCTGTGCTCATTCCCTCAAGGCTGGCTCACCTGCAACCACCATATCCAGGACCAGTTCTACTGTGCTGCCCAAGGAAGGACCAGAGTACTATACTAGGTGGTGAGCAGAGCTAACTTTCCTGAGATCCCATGACCCCAGAGCAAGATATTCATCTTGCTGTAGGTGGCAAGGAGTATGGGAAGGGAAAAGTATTTCTCCCTTAACTATGTTGTTGCACCACAGACAAGAGTCAGAGACAGCTGTCCCATGCTCACACCCTCTTGGCTATCTCACCTGCCATTAGGGTCAGCTCTCCTCTGCTACCCAGGTGAGGTGCAAGGTCTGCTCTCTCCACTGCTGCAGCAAGTACAGAACAGGTACAGCTCTCCCACTGTTATGACCCCAGGACCAGCTCTACTGCCTGCCTTTGGTATCAAGGGGTGAGAAGTTGGAGGGAGAGTGAGGGGGAGGCATCTCTCCTTTGTTCATGTCACCACAGGGCATTCAAGTGGTAGGGCATCTCTCCAACACTTATGTCCACAAGGTAGGCTCACCTGCACCCTGATACCAGGATCCTCTCTACTGTGCTGCCTTGGTGAGTCATAGAGTCTGCCCCTTAGGTGCTGGAGCTAGTGAAGGACAGGGATAGCTCTCTTGATCTCATGATCACAAGTTCAGGTCTCCTCCCTAGCACATGTGGTCAGGGATGAGGGGAAAGGAGAGCAACTCTTCCTTGCTCACACCACTGTAGGGAGACATAGGTCCAGCTCTCCTACACTTATATCCTCAGGACTGGAGCACCCACAAATCTCACAATGTGCAGGCGACTTTCCTGAGTATTGCAACTGGCTAGAGACAGGTAAGCTCTTCTCTTATGCCTCTGGGACCTGCTTTCCCACATTGCTCAGGTAAGGGGTGGATGGGATATTCATCTCAGGCTAGCTCTCTATCTGGGGGCCCCTGACACCAGTCAAGTGGTCATCATGGTCTATCTCCTAGCACAGCCATCCCAAGTAGCCATCTGTCTCAGATTCACTCCTGCTTGGGGCTGTGGTCTCAGGTGGTGTTTTTCTAGTCTCTGGCTTATTTCTCATCTTGGAAGCCAGTTGAGATCTGCCTGACCCTCAACTTGTGGTCATCTCAGGCTAGCTCATTGTCCTGGTGCACTGATGACAGAGTGGATGTGGCTGCCGAGTCACACGTGTGTCAATAGCTGGCAGAGTGGAGAGAGGTTATATCTACACTCAGCATTCTGACATGGGACCATGTGAATGATTAGTAGCCTAACAGTCCATAAAAAAAAGGTGAGCTCATTTTTATTCAGCAACTTTATTGAAAATTATTAACAATAAATTAAATGTTTCTAGGTTTAATTTTTAGTGTCACTTGTCACTTGTATATACTATCATATCATCTGCAAATAAAGAAGATACTGTTAGTTCTTCCTTTCTGATTTTTGCCCCTTTGAACTCCTTCAGTTGTCTTATTGCTACAATTAAGATGTCAAAGTACTATGTTGAATAGCTATGGAGAGACTGCACAACGTTGGCTTGTCCCCAATTTTAGCGGAATTACTCTCTATTTAAGTTGATGTTAGCTATAGGCTTGCTGTAAAATACCTCTATTATGTTGATATATGCTCCTTGTATCTCAAATCTCCCCAGAACTTTTATTATGAAGAGAATTTTATTAAAGGTATTTCAGTTTGTTTTGATGGTAGATTACATCTATGGATTTACATATACTGAACCATGCCTGCATCTCTGGAATGAATCGTATTTGATCTAGGCAGATGATCTTTTCAAGTGTATTTAAATTCAACTTGCAAGTATTTTATGGGAATTTTTTTTCATTTACATTCATAAGGGAAATTGATCTGCAGTTCTCTTTCTTTTGGAGGTCTTTAAGTGTTTTGGATATCATTGTAAGTACAGCCTCATAAAATGAATTGGGCAAGCTGGGCATGCTGACAAATACTTTTAATCCCAGCATTTGGGAATGAGTAGTAGGGCATTTCAGAATTCAAGTCCACTCTCTCCTACAGACTGAGTGGCTCCATAGCCACAACTATATATCTGTGGTCTCTTAAAGTCTGTAGAACAACTGTCCAGTCCCTTCTTGTTTTAGAGTTTTCATTGAGAAGGCTGATGTTATTTTAAATGGGTCTTTCCTTACAAGTTACTTGGTCTTTCTTCCCTTCCAGTGTTAAATATTATTTTTTATTCTTTACATTTAATGTTTTATCATTACGTGCTAAGGTGCTTTTCATTTCTTGTCCAGTCTATTTGGCGTTCTGTATGTTTTCTTTTACTTTGATTGAAATCTCCTTTTTTAGTTTAGGAAATTTTCTTCTATGATTTTGTTGAAAATATTTTGTGTGATTTCGATTTTGCTTTCTTCCTCCATTCCTTTTATTCTTGGATTTATTCATTTAATAGGACTCCAGATTTCCTGGATGTTTTTGTGCCAAGAAATTTTAGAGTTAAATTTTACTTTGATCAGTGTATCCATTTCTTCTACAGGTGTGACTAATCAAGTTCCAGGTAAATGTGTTCCTATTTGGCTGGCCAACTTTCTTCTCTGGCAGGTTTGGCTTTTAGTTTCTCAAGGAATGCCTGGTGGAGTTGGGGGCTGGCATAATGCAATGAAAGTTTGGAAGAGAGTTTTTATGTGATAGATTGAAGATCGAGGAAGTGAGACTGCAGGAGGTAGTCTACTACAAAGCTCAGACTAAGAAGAGGGCTTTGGATTTGAAGGAAAAGATGGACAGGTAAAGATCTGCAATTAGCCTACCTGCTTCTTTCTATAGAGTGATCTTCACATTCCCAAGGAATTATGTATATGTTTTTCTAATGGCAGTATATGGGATTTAATAATGCTGCATTTTTGTTTCTTTTATTAAGCTGAAAGTTTCTTAAGTGTAAATTAATTTTAGAGAGTATTCTGAAAAGATGGTGCAATACTGTGTGTCAGGAATTGATCTTCCCACTGGAAATGTGAGATGTCATTCTTATGAACATCTGGGGAATAGTTACAAGTTTCAATTTTTTTATTTAATAAATGTGATTGTAAAAAAATCTTGCAAATAAATAGAAATATCACACCTACTCCTTAACAAGACGCAAAATCAATTCATCCCATTGAACTTCTGTATGGTTAGAATTGGAAGTCAGATGAATGCATGAAGAGTCACAGTTTAATTGTGGTCAGCTTCAGCTCTAGACACAATAGGAGGTATCCATACCCTAACTACGTCATGGAGAAATGCAAGTATTGAATTCAGAAGAGAAGTTGGGAAGTCAGTGGCCATTTCATTTTCGCCCACTGTTGCATTATTCTTTCTGCTATAATACATCCATTAGTGGATAAACAGATAGGCAAAATGTGATTTACATATGAAGTATAAATTATTTAGCCTAATGTAGATGGAAGACTCTATTTTACAATACAAAAGAGATGGGCCTCCTCTCCCATTGATGCCAGATAAGGACATCTTAAATGCATTGATTTATAGCTGGTCAATTTGCTAAGAATGGGGGACAGGATTGCTTAGTCACAGACAGATTTTCTGTATCAACAGAGGCCCAGAAATATCACAAAAGAGGAAACAGACAAAACGTATGGTCTGGAGGATGGGAAGGTCTGTGTGGGTCTGTCTTCTGAGTGTTGTATGGCTGCTGTGTTATCCATAAAAGATCTGCTCCAGAATGAGCATAGAGGTCTGGGATGGAAAGGTAAATAATACTAAAACAAGGAAGCTGCTACCTCACACGGTCCAGTGCTACAATCAGCTTAAGCCATGATTACATAAGCTATTTTAAAACTGGCAAGATCTTATACAGATTAAAGGATATTTAAAATTATAAATGAATCTTACTCTGATTATAATTTATGATTTTAAATAGTCCAAAATGACGAACACACACACACACACACACACACAGCATAACAAAGCAAGCAAACAAAATCATACTTCTTTAAATCTACAATAGCATCAGCAAATACATAGTTCAAGATAAACAGAAAGAGAAGGAAAAAATACATGTGTAAATGGATTTGACTAACCACGAAGGTTACAACATACACTGTGTTTTTTTTCAGTAATAATGCCAGGTGAAAGTATTGAAAATGAGCATAGGGCTTTTAAGTTTTGTTCATTACAAGGAAATAAATAAATTAAATACAAACCACCAATTATCTGTGGTGATGTAAGCTTTTTCTTTGTGTGCTTTTCTGTAGATATACCATATCAAAATTTAAGTAAAAACAATTGTTTTGAAACAGTGCTTATAAGTCATTAGAGGCACCAGAACTATACTAGAAAATGATGCTTTTAAGCCTAAGTATTCTCCTCAGCAGTGAATTTCACAATATGTACAGCTATGATGTAAACATAACAAAGGAATGTTAACAGACAGCCAATAATGCGTGACATTAACATGTGAAAGTGTAAACAGCCAAAGTTCTTTGAGAGGCCATTGAGTTTTATTGAAAATGTAATGATTAAAAAAAAGAAGGAAGGAATAGAAGTCTAACTACTGATCTGACTTCTTCACATCTTTAATGTTAAAACATAAAGAAAGGAAAAAGGCTAGTAAATGGTAAATACTTAGAAAGAAGGCCTATTAACCCAGCAGGAATTATTTCAATAGAACTCAACAGAAAGTATTAAGAGGTGGTTTTTCTCAATACAATTCAATTTAATTTCGTTGAGCAGACATTTCTTGAGTGAGTCTATGTATAACACCTTGTCCAAAGTGTTTTTTTCTAAAGAAAATTAATGGAGAAAAATAATGAAAAAAATAGCATTGAAAAGCCAAAAATATACGACAATTTTATTTTAAATTTTTTACCCAATTTTTCTTCTGAACGGTGTTCTAAATTTTTAAACTATACTCAAATTCTTCCCCTTTTTAAAATGTTTATACTAAATGGTTACAAAACTTGAGAGAGCACCACTGGGAATGGTATAAAGCAATCTGAAAATATGAATGCATTGCATTTGGGAACAACACAAATACTCCTGTAGTATTTTATTTCTTAAAAGACTTGGAGCAGGGCACTGTGTTCTCTTCTGATCTCTACATGGATTGCATATTAAAAAAACCTCAGCCAATATAAAAATCTCCCATTAGTATCACTTTCCTCTGTGATTATTTCCTCTCACTCCTCCTTGGCTTGCATTTTTTGTTTTATTTAGCTTGAAAATATCAGGCAAAATTAATATTTTATTTTTCTTTTTAAGAAAATTAATAGGTATATGTAAGAAATATGGTTTAAAAACCAAGTTGTGTAACTCAAAATTTATGTTGTGTGACTTAAAATAATAGGACCGTGCCTGCCACAAGTCAGCTCTGATAATAGCTAGACCTCAGAAGCAAAACCTTGCCAGGCCACTTCACAGCTTAGATCTGAGTCTAGCCCAGGACAGACCTTGATGTGCTAATGAACCAACACCAAGGTGGTATTAAGGTGCTGGTGAACCAGTCCCAAGCAGTTTGCCCCCCATAATGCAAAGCTGTTGCCTGAAGAAATGATACAAAACTTGGAACATAAGGAATGGTCACTAAGATCACATTAGTTTTGTCTCCAGCCAGGCTTCTCTATCATCTATATTGACATCCACCTGGTAGACTTGAAACACTGTACGGGACCCTGGTCTCCATGACTGTTGGACTTCCAGCACTGTCTCTGTTCCCTCGCAGACTCACCTGTCAGTGCTAGTCACTGGATCTGCTGTGCTTTCAAGGACCTCCTGAACATCCACCAATACCAACATTTCCACCTACCGCAACTAAAGGACTTCTGGAGTGACATGTGTACCTGGATGTTTTCTTAGTGTCCTCACCAAAAGCAATTCCTTAGTAGATCCCGCATAAGCCATTTCTGCCTATACAACTGCTTCTGTCTTTGGAGATTCCTGTTTAACACTTATATTTGTATAAGTAATGGTTGTATAAATAAACTGACCTTATTTGAAAGACACATCTTGTATGGAGACTATAATCTGAATGCCTTACAACCTTAGGTCAAGCTTCCCACAGTATATATTATCAAACACTGTCTATATTTCTGACACTATGAATAGCATTTTCTAGCGTAACTAAAGTTATGATGAACTACATAGAACTATGGTGAATACCTGTGTTGGCTTGGGTACCTATAGTGCCTCTCTGACTTATAACTTATAGACTATGTCCCATGCTTGGCATTGAGACCTAAATGTGATAAGCCATATCTTCTAAGAGCAGCATTGTCTATCCATGCAGGATACCCATGTTTTAACTTCTCTTTAAATTATAATGTTAAATGTCATGGGAACCACTAATAAATCCCCATTAATATGTGGTTAATTTTATCTAATTCACCTTCTATCCCAATTCCCACCACCCCAATCTCATTTTCCACATATCCATCTTAGGCTTAAGTTCTGGTAACCACTTTCCAGTTCTCCATGCCACACGTACTCTAATTACAACGTTTACTTGGCTGCAATATCATATACTTTCACATAAATGCTTTCATAACCCTTTTTATAGTTAATGTTCTGTCTGCTCCTCCTTTTGTCTTTCTTGAATCTTTCCACACCCAGTCTTACCATGTTCTAATTTCATTTTATCTTCATAGTACCCATTTCTTTCTTAACGCC
Organism: Rhabdomys pumilio; assembly: GCA_030674055.1. NCBI lineage: Eukaryota > Metazoa > Chordata > Mammalia > Rodentia > Muridae > Rhabdomys > Rhabdomys pumilio. The sequence goes on along the minus strand of JANHMN010000007.1, from coordinate 29,708,740 downwards.
CCTCTCCCTCATCTCTCATTTCTGTTCTCTTAGAACCCCAAAGCACTCTGAGTTTATATACCCAAAAATTTCGTTAGGATTTACATATGAGAGCAAACATGTTGATAGTCCCTTTGGGTCTGGGTGACCTCATTCAGCATACATGCTCACACTTATATCAACTTTTCTGTAAATGTCACAATTTTGATTTTCTGAACAATTGAGTAGCATGTACCCCATTTTTCCTTATCACTCATCAGTTTATGTGTATATAGATTAATTTCACTTCCTAGCTATTGTGAACAGAACACCAATGAAGACAAATGTACAAGTGTCTCTCTAGTGGGGTATAAACTCTTTAGGGTACACACTCACACAGTATACCTGACTCCTGTGGTAAATTTAGCTTTAGTTTTCTTCTTCAATAATTTATTTTTTATTCTCTTCACATTGCAATAGCATCTTCCTTTCTCTCCTCTCCTCCATTTTCTACCCTTACAAATCTGGAGAGAAGGGGACACCCCCTCCCCTTGGGTAACATCTTACACTGGGACATCTAATCCCAGCATGACTAAATACATCTTCTATCAGTTATGTCTAACTAGACAGTTCAGATAAGGGAAGGAAATCCATTGGCAGGAAAGAGGCAGAGACAGATGATGGTCCAATTTTTAGGGAATTCACATGAAAGAGACTAAGCTCCATATCTGACACAAATATGCATCGAGGTCTAGTTCTTGCCTGCTCTTTGGTTGGTGGTTCAGTATTTTTGAGTCCCTATAGGTGCAGGTTATTTGACTCTGTAGGTTTTCCTGTGGTGTCTCTTGACTCCTTCAGCTTACTCAATTTTATCCCCCTTTCTTCCTCAAAACTTTCCGAGCTCTGCTTGATGTTTCTCTGTGAGTCTCTATGTCTGTTTCCATCAGCTGTTGGATAAAACCTCACAGGAGACAGATTTCTGTCTGTAATTATAGCAGAGTATTATTAACATTGTCAGGGCTGATCTCTATTCTATGGGATGGGTTTCAATTTGGACTAGTCATTAGATGGCCATTTTCTCAATCTGGTCCAACTTTATCCTTGCACATCTTGTAGGTAGGACAAATTTGGGGGTGAAAGTGTTGTTGATGATGGTTTGATATACCCTGAAGGTGGCCACTGCAGTCTCTATAGCTTAAGCTGGTAGGAATCTCAGCTAGGGTCACACTCTAGTCCCAGAGATGCCTCCCACAAATTTTTGTTCTAAGTCTAAATAATATCCTGCCCCACCCTTCATCACCCAACATATGTTCCCATTTCTCTTCCTTTCCTCACACCCTTTCCTATCCAGTTTTCATTCTGAATCCCTCTCTGATGACTATTTTGTTTTCCTCTCTGAGTAAGATTCACACATCTTTCTTTGAGACCTCCATATTACCCAGTTTCATTAGGTCTGTGAATTGTAGCATTAATATCCAGCAATTTATGGCTGTTGTCCACTTATAAATGAATACATATCACATATGTGTTTCTGGGGCTGGGTTACCCCACTCAGGATGAGATTTTCAAGTTCCATTCATTTGCTTACAAATTTTATAATGTCTTTGTTTTTTATAGTAATTCATTGTGTAGATGCACCACATTTTCTTTATCTATTTTTCAGTTGACTGGTATCTGGATTGTTTTTAGTTTCTGGGTATCATGAACAAAGCTATGACCCATAGTTGAGCAATTGTTCCTGTGGTACAGTGGAGCATCTTTTGGCTATATTTCTATGAAGTCTCAAAAGTTGCATAGCCGGGTCCTCAGGTTGAACTATTCCCAATTTTCTGAGAAACTGCCAAATTGATTTCGACAGTAATTGATAAATTTTTGTTCCCACCAGCCATCGTGGGGTGTTCCCCTTGCTCTACATAGTTACCAGCATGTGCTATCACTTGAATTTTTGATCTTAGCGATTCTTATAAGATGGAACCTCATAACTGTTTTTGATTTATATTTCCCTGATGACTAAGAATGCTGAACATTTATTTAAGTGCTTCTCATTCATTCAAGATTCCTCTTTTGAGAATTCTTTGTTTAGCTCTGTACCCCATTTTTAATGGGTTGTTTGGGTTGTGGTGTTTTATTTCTTTCTTTGATATATATATATCAAAGAAAGAAATAAATATATAATATAAATATATATTCTTATAAATATAAATAAATATAAATTCTTATAAATATAAATATAAATATATATTCTTTCATATATATATATATATTTATATATAATATTAGTTCTCTTTTTCAACATAGATTTAATAGAGATCTTTTACCATTCTCTAGGCTGCTGTTTTGTCCTGTTGATAGTGTCCTTAGCTTGGCAGCTTGGCAGAGGCTTTTCAGTCTCATGAGATTTTGTTTATTAATTGTTGATCTTAGTATCTGAACTATTGCTGTTCTCTTCAGGAATTTGTCACCTGTGCCAATCAATGTTCAAGGCAGTTCTCCACTTTTTCTTCCATTAACTATGTTTCTCTATCACTTGTCAATTTATGGTTAATTAATTTCATTATTTAACTATTGTGAACAGCAACGAACACAGATGTTCAAGTGTCTCTGTAATAGGTTATAAATTTTTTGGATATATATTCAAAAGTGCTATAGGTGACTCCTGTGGTCACTTTAGCTTTAATATTTGTTTGTTTGGTTGTTGTTGGTTGTTTTGTTGTTGTTTGTTTTTTTAAGGAAACTTTCAGACTAATTTCCAAAATGACCAAACAAGAAAAAATTTACAGACTCCTCAACAGTGTACAAGAATTCACCTTTTGCCACATCTGTGACAATCTTCATTATAATTTGTATTCTTGATGATAACCATTCTGACTGAGGTGAGATGCAGTTTAAGCAGTTATTTAATTTGCAATTTCTTGCAACTAAAGATGTTAAGCTCTTTTAACAATATTTAGAAGCTTTTTACCTTATTGATTGTTCTCAATTTTGATCTCCATATTTTCATCTTAGTTTTTGATACCCTAAAAGTGAAGACACTTTCACCCACTCTTATTGACTTCCATACACATAGTCATACACAGAAACACAGATCTATACTCACATTGCGCATTTCCCCTTGTGTATGGTTGTCTGTTAGCAGGTTGGCTTAAATTTTCTTTTCTACAATTACTGAAATAGACAGTCCAACATTTACATCAGTATCCATATTTTTATAGGTAAAAATAATAGTAAAATCTCCAATAAGTAATCTTTATTGTATCATTTTCTGTGTCAAGTATTGTTATCTAGCCTCTACATGCAAAGAGACTTGTCTTCACTAATCTGTTATCTTAAGCATTGTTGTTCTTGTTTACAGATCACAGAGAATCTTACAAAAAAAGCTGAGATTTGAAGTTATCAGCTTGATTTCCACGGTGTCATATACAATGCACACCCACACATAATTTGTTAAAACTCTTGGCATAAACATGGATTACAAGCACATGTGTATCACTTTGTTGTTAAACTGCAACACTCCAGCAGACAAGGAAGCAATAACATAAATCTTCTGGGAAAGATAAAGATCCATTCCTATGAATTATTATTTGTTTTAAACTATAACGGCCACCCCGCCCTGAGTCCCACATCCTAACTCTTCATATGACATCTTTCTGATGTGACTAAACACTCAACAATATTTTTACCATTTCTCTTCATTCATTTGGTACTAATCTTCCTTCAAAACATTACAATATCTGGCAATTAGTAAAAACTCCTGTTTTTTATGAGTCTTCCATAACAGAGACAATTTGTATTTTCAAAGAGGATGATAGTAAATATATAGTAAACAATGGTAAGTGTATGATGTAAAAGAAGCAACATAAACCAGACTTAGGAAAAACAATCAAACAAACAACAAAAATAGGTTTGTGTTTCAGTAACATTTAAGTAGCTTAGCAGTCTGAAGCCCTTTGCTCTATTCTGCAAGCCTATTACATGCAGCCTCAATGGCCTGAGTGACTTTGCAGGCAATTTACCTGGCTGCAGGCCCTTCTGCCTCCCTGGCTTTCTCCACAGGATGAGATTGGTCCAATCCGCAGGGAGCTGGGCAATTGCCCAAGTTGTTCTCTCCATAATAACTGCAAAAAGAAAACATTCCTAACCTGCTGCTGACCTAGAATGCTTTGCTCACTTCCAGGTTCATTGTGACTGGCAGGCCTGTTGTCTTCATAAAGGCAACTACATACAGCAGATAATAAGAAGATTATTCTCCATGTTTCATAAGTGAGAAAAGCAGAGTGGGCAATAACTTGGCAGTTGGTGCTGAATCCACATCTCAATTCCGAATAACAAGAGAGCAACATTTTCCAATTCACTAGTAACAACTAGATCCTTGGGAACTGATATAACCAAATTAATTTCTTCAGAGGGTAATTTATAAGCTTTGACGATAATCTATAATATTAAGTGTAGAAACTAACAATGTGATCAAAATACACATGATGTGGGGCTGTGATTATCATTAACACATTGAAAAGCCATCACACAAAGTGACAAGTCCTAGAATTTTCAGGATATATATAATTTAATGTTTGACAGTCATGCGTGCAATGACAAAAGTTTATATTATAATTATTATTATTATTATTGTTGTTGTTGTTGTTGTTGTTGTTGTTGTTATCAGTACATAAAGCTAAAAATAATGGACAATCAGATTTATATTTTTTATATATTTTTCTACCTAACTGAAATTATAAGATCTAAAATTAGATTTTAAGGAAAGAATGTATTTCTTATTTTAATGTTTAGTTTTTAAACAAACAATATCATAAAAAGGAAATCTCTGCTTTCATTGTTTCCAATCTATTCTATGTTATAGGATGGTATGAAAGGATCAGGAAATTTGTGCTTTATCCAACTAATTATCTCAGTGCATAACAGCCAAAACCAATAACCCTTGTCCCTGGTGAACAGTTTGAGCTGAATTTTGTCAATATTGCCATCCAGATTCAGCACAATTTTTAAGAATATAAACATTTCTGTGTGTTTTTCATTAATCCATTAATGAATATACCTCAAGATTGTTCATCCTGGGCCTCCAGAATGACGATGACCATTAATGTGGTAGGAACAAGCACTTAATGAATGCTCTGTGTGAGCATACTGGGTCATGTGCTGAGTACATTTTATGCATTCTCATTTAATTTTACAATAAAGCCTAGCAAGGCAGCGGTTTACCTGGCACTAAATGAATTCTGCTGTTCCCTAATATCTCTTTAACTTTTCTACATAAACAATTTTAGTGCGCATATTGCTCAAATAAAAATTTTTATGTGTTATGCTTGAGTTCTTTTGGACCTGTTTTTCTTTCTCTGAAAAGCTCATAAATATAGTTCTTTTTTGGCATTTTTCTTTAGATTGCTCAACGTTGATTGATGGTAAGTGTTCATAAGTTTATATATAATATTTAGAATCTTACATATACACTTATTTTTGTATGTTTCATAAAATTTGTGGTTTCTGTTAATGTTTCAGAAGTGACCCATGTTGTATATCATAATACTCTTTGTCTGTAACTATTCTGTCTACTCGGTTAGGTAAGTGTATGAGTTACAATCTCTGTGACCCTCAGATATTTACATGATCAGATAACCATAAGCCTTCACTGGGAAAAAGCATCTCTGAAGAATTCAGTTTTCCCATAAGTAACATGACGTTTACACAAAGAGAGTCACATTAATTAAAGTTATTGAGTAACATATAGTTCTTAAGTGACCAAATATATTAATTAGGGATCAGGGTGCTTAATATATTAATTAAGCAAATATATTTGCTTAATTAATAATTAATTAATAATTAATTTAAATAATAAATTAATTAAGTGCAAATATATTAATTAGGGATCAGGTAAACTGCAGAAAAAGTTACATCCCACTTCTCTTGCAACCTTGTTGTATTTTAGGTGTTTGGTTCTATACAAAATTAATAAATAGTAGAAAACACACAGGATAAAGTAAGACGGCTTCAGACTGAATTCCCGGACTTTGATGATTACTCATTTTGTGACCTTGTAAAAAGTATCAAAGCATTCTAACTTCAGAAATGGGGCTAATGTTGTTAGGGAAATAATATGTCTTGCTGATTAAATACTTCATTACCAGAGACCGTATATCAGCTGGATTTATTCTGTGCCTCAGCAAGAGTCCCTTGAATATCATGATCTACTACAGGTTCTATAAGCCACTATTTCATATTTCAGTATGTACATGTGATTCCTTTGTTAAACTGAATTTAAATTTTTCAGTAGGAGTTGAGAAGGGATAGAAGATATTAAAGTATTTGCCATGCAAAGGAATACATTTAAGAGACTTTGGAGATTTGGTTTGCTGAGAAATTAAGTTTAACTTTTGGTCATAAATATATACAGGATTTAATGAGAAAGTATAGTTCAATACTAATTTCATCAAGTAAAATGTATACTAAAATTAATGTATGTAATTAAAGGAAATGTTAATCAGGAGTAGATTGTTTATAGTGTCTCTAGAAAGTGCAATTCTTGTACTTTTAGAGAAAGAATTATTTACCTTTTCTAAAGATCTACTCCAAGATAGCTACTAACCAAAGTGAGGGAAGACAAGGATACAAAAAGTTGGAGGACCAATCAAGGTACCACAGTAATTTAAGCCAATATGTGTGCCTAGTACATCTAAATTAAAGTAGAAATCTGTCATACCATGCCATATAAGAGCATTTTGTGATTCAGATATCATGAGAATTATTCATAAAATTTAAGTATTATAGAACTCTGGAAAAAATTTTCTAAATGATAACAAAACTCTTAAAAATCAAAATTTCATATAAAGCAGCAAAAATGCTAAAAGTACAAGAATTTTGTATTTTAATTGACAGGAAATTATGATTAAATCATTAGATATTAATGATATTTGAGTCTGTGTTCTATAACTGGTGAATGAAGTTTTATAACAAAAAATGTTCATGACCTATAATTTATGATCATGTCCTTTGAATTACACCAATACTATACAGTTATAATAATAATAATAAATATATATCCAAGATATAATTGCTCTTTAATAACAGTATTATAGTATAAAAAGCAATATCACTTCTGATATAAATACCGAGCAAAGTTTACATTCAGAATCGAAGGAAAGATTTACTTACTCAGATTTAAGAATGATTATCCCTGAATATATTACACTTCTGAAAAATGACTCTCAAATATTTTTGAGGAATATGTATGAAATGGACAAACTTGGGAAAACTCTACTTACTGACAAAGTTCTTATTATTGTTCAACAATATTCAAACTAAAGAAAAGAGACTAAAGTGTGTTTCATTAAAATTTATCTAACAAATTTGATCAAGAACATAATAAACATGAAATTAATTATTTGATTGTTATTATATGAATCTCGTGAATTGATCTTATACATTTAGATAAATACAATGAAAATAATGATATATTAAAGGAATATTGGAATATGTACAAGATCATAAGAAAAATTATGTCAAAAAACCATTTTACAGTCTCTCAGGTCGAAAATTACTATTATGATTTTGTATGGGATTTTAAATTATTTATTTTATCTTTTTAAGACTATAGTACAATTATATGATGTCTTCTTTTCCTTTTCTCCTAAAAAGTCTCTACATTTTGGTTAAATTTTGTTACATACATTAATGTAACGTGTTTTATGTAGTTAAATGCATACAATTACTTTGTTTTTAAAAAAATGATTACATTGTATAAAATTTTGTTTTCAATTAAAAGAAATCTTTTTTGATATTTAGCACTTTAATATAAATTTAATAGTAATCTAGCAATTATACAAGACTGCTGCTTACATGTATTATAACTCAGAGAGGAGCAATTATATGCCAACGGTTATATAACATGATATTTTGTCTTATGAGGCACAATCTTTACATGTGTATAACTTAAGAAAAAGGACACAAGTGTGTTTCAGAGATTATATTTATGCATGATAAATGTCACAAAGAATGTACCTGAAAGAATTCAGGTATTAAGTGTCTGTATTATTCTCTCAAGTCACAAGATGGTTATATGTATACAATTAACATTTTGTGGTAAAAAGGAGTTTCTCTGGTGCATTAATAGATAGTATAACAGCCACATGAAAGGAAGCAGTCTCCAGGTAAATTGCCTGAATCCTTTCTAGCACTGAAACATGTATAATTTTCACTCATGGAAGATGGCATTGTTACAGCTTATCAGATATTGCTTTCTGGTTTGGGTGCATAAATCCTGAGTCTTACCCTCAATATTATGGATTAAGTAATATATTTCTTATCTATTTCCACAAGCTGCCAGCCATACTCTGGAATACAAAGGACATAATTAAAAAAACACCAGTGCCCTCAACATGGTTTGGCTAAGAACAAGAATCAATGGTTTCACAGCTGAGTTGACAAAATTTTTAAGTCTTTTACTCATTCTATTATTTCCTACTATGTTAAAGTCATTTAAGAGTTTGGCTTTAAAAATTTTAAAAATAGAATTAAATGTCTGCACATATTAGAAGTATCTGGTTTTGCAATCAATGAAAAGGTCAGAAAGGCTTTTGTACTAAACAAGTCTCATTAGGGTAGTTCATTAACACAATTAGACAAAACACATTCTCCAGTTTCAACTATCTATTCATTTGAAGGCATTTTCTCCCTTGCTTAATCAAATTTAACATGGTAGACTTTTCTTGGCTACATAATCAACATGTAAATTAAAATACAGTGGGGTCTCTGAAGGAACAAAAAGCTAATTATTTAATCATTTCCTCCATCTATATTAGGTTGAGAAATTTAATTAAAAGTTAGAGAAAAGTAAGAAAAGCAAATGTATTTTTAACATATGTTTATCTTCTCTATAAAAATCAAGTATAATTAATATCTAAATTGAAACATAGAATATTGAATTTAATGCCCAACTGTAATATGAATATGGATTTAGACTAATCAAATGTGGCCACCTTGATTGAAAATAATAATTAACGGTAACAATCAGAATGTACAATACACTTTGTTATTCTGACCAATAATTTCTGTTGTGGATATTTTCAAAATATGAAATGGCAGTATGTGCTCAAATATGATACTTATAGATGATACTTTCTTAAGTGACCATATTTACTAAGTAGTTTATGCTTATTCAAATTGAATATATCTTAGAGATTTAAAGAAAGAGAGTGATAATTCTACTGATATTTTATGAACAATGTCTGAAAGCACATCATTTGGACTTTCCTCTGACTTCATTGAAGAGTTTTATGGTTTAAACTTGGTATACCATAGCATTTAGATATTCATCCATTTAATAATTTCCAGATTAGTGGAGTATAAAAAGGTCTGATCTCATGATTTTCTTTATTTTTCTTCATCTGTGTTTCAAACTCCCTAAACTGTAGAATTTAGATCATTTGTTTGCGTGCTTGTTTGTTTGTTTATGTGCCCCATTTTTGATTAATTTGTTTAATAGTCATTTTGTTCAAAGAACAAACTCTTTGTTCCACTCTTTCCTTTTGTTTTTCTGTTTTATTAATTTCTTTCCTGAGACATATGTTTTCCTGAATTTACTGCTTTTGGGATTGTCTTGCTTTTATCTTGCCAGTGGCTGCAGGTTCATCATAAGTTTATCTGATATCTCTGATTTTTTGATGTAGGGACTTCTGGTGATAGACTTTTGTTATGACCACCTTCAGTTTACCCAGAACATGATAATGTGTTTTCATTTATTTTAATCTAGAAATTTAAAATAATTTTCATTTTTGTGCTTCGATTACATTCATCATTCAATAGTGTATTGTTTAATATGTACGTGTTTTGTATTTTCTATATTTTTTTATTAATTTCAATCTTTAACCCATAGGATACGACACAGGATGTTACCTTAATTTCTCTGTACTTACTGACACTTTTAAAGTATCCAAATATATGATCTCATTTAGAAATATTTCATGTGCTATA
>JANHMN010000007.1:29671853-29698794 GCA_030674055.1 Rhabdomys pumilio | reverse complement strand
TGGTATGAATGAGATAGTGAAGTCTTTAGTTATTTATATGTTCAAGTTTATCTATGTCTTTAAATGTAGCAAGCAAAGAGTATGCATATTAAATCTATAAAGTTCTACTTATCGTTAAAGACCATTATGGATACATTCATTTTCATACTAATTTTTCTAACATATCATATAAATATATATAATATAAATATATATATATATATATACATATATATATTACTGTTTGTTTTTAATTAATTTTTTTATTAATCCATTTCCTAGTCCACCATCTAACTGTTCCACATCCCATACTACCTACCTCCCCATCTCCTTGAGGATGTTCCTACCTCCCCACCCCAGCAGACCTCCCTACTCCCTGGGCCCTCTAGTCTCTTGAGGGTTAGGTGCATCTTCGCTGACTGAACTGAAACTCAATTTTTATTATGTAAAGTTGCTGAGTTCAATTGCTGATAACCTTTCTTTTTTATTTTTTATTTAGTATAAGTATATAAAATATAAATTGATGTTTTCAAATCTGAGAAGCTCTTAGGTATGCAAACGATGACTGAAGTCAATGAGAATTTTTTTATATTGCTTTGATTTATTCACCTGATGGCTCATTCTGTTATCATCAACTTGTACAATAATGTTAGTATCAAAGATCTTAACCAGTGAGGTATTTTATCCAGTGCTTAAATGTAAGCCCTGTCATTTAGAAGTGCTTTCCAGAATTGTAAAGGACATGTGGTATACAACACCATTACACACTTCTGTGAAGTATGTGTGTAAAACTTTGACCTATGGAAAGAATACTTTCCTAGATTCCATGGGAACATTGTAAGTGGCCTCTACAGAAGCATATTATAAGCAAGTATCTTCTCAATGGCCCTTTTAAAACCTGCATTACTTTCTTTTCTGAACCTATAATTTGAGATAATATGTTATTCTACAATGACTTATGATTAAGAGAGAAACAAAATTACCACAAGAGTATGGTAGCATTTAAGCAAGCCTTAGGTGCATTCTAATTCAGTAACATTGGCTACTAAAGGATATGTGTAAAAATGGCATGCAGATTTCAGGGTGTGGTCTTCCTAAAACATAAAATAACATAATTGTACAATAAAAATTAATATGTGTGTGTATATATATGTATTCATGGATATTTGTACTTATGTGTGCTTATATTTAATTGCCATGTAATAAGAATAAATCATAGTCTATGAAACTCCTAAAAGGAGCATAAGTGGTATGCGATAATCAAGAGAACAAACATTTTATAGGCTTCATTATTTGATGTATTGTCACTTAGGTTTAATAGAAGTTTTCTTGCATTGATATAATTTTCACTTTCAATAATAAAGTGGAAATAAAAATTTTAAGTAAAAACATTAGGCTGAGTTATGCATCCAATAATTTATTTGATATTCTAGGGTTTGTGGTCTCAGTAATAATATTAATTTTATCTAGGTTGAAATAAATTGAGAATTTTTTTGAAAGAATAGGTATCTGATAAATATCTATAAATATTTATTTAGTAGAAGAGAAAGAAGTGATCATTTCTTTAGGAGAAACTGCATTTAATGAAAAGTTATTCTGTATTTTTCTTTTTCTAAGATAACCAAATATGTATCAAAAATTTTATTTCAAGCTCATATATAGTTCAATGTATTGTTTTGCTTTCCAATATTTTAATACAATTTATTTACTTATAGTATACTTATGTGCATGAATTGTCCTGAATGTGCTATATGGTTGCCATGACATACACGGGGAAAAAGTTCATAGGTGGTTCTGTTTAAGAAGATAGTTTTCAGGTATCAGTTTTCTCCTGTAAAGTAGTGGGTTCTGGATCTCAAATTCAGGTCATCAGTCTTGGCAGTGAGTGCCTTTGCCTTGGGAAATATCTCCCAGGCCTTTGTTTGTTTGTTTGTTTATTCCAATAGAAGTGATGCAATTCAAGTTTTTATATATAATTCAGTAAAGTTATATATACATTGTTAGCCAAGAGTGATCATACTGTTTATATGACTTCAAGTTCACTTACTCAAGACACTCAGAACTATTAGATTTTATTATATAATATGATAAACTTAATATAATGTAACATATTATAATTTGACCAACTCCTGGTCATGTCTAGAGATGCCAAGATACTCAAGATGGAAGTGAGTAGTTTCTGACAATAGGTTGTAAACATGAGTAGTTTGGCATGACTGATTCCTGAGAATGCATAAATAGTATCCATATTTCCACTGGTATCTCCTTTAAAAATAAAAATATTGCAGCATCTCCCATGTTTTGCACATGGTCATGGTGCTGGGCAGGATACTTGTAAAGTCTAGAGACATCTCTGAAGGGTAATAAAGAAGAGTCCATGGTGTTTAGCAGATAGTCACTATGAAGCAATCTACAATTTTCCAGGAGAGTGTCGCTCAATAAAAGAATTAACTAATATTAAGGAACCTGTGGGTTAATTCATAAAAATTATACAAAAATTTCTTTCCACAATATAAATGCTTGGTTGTGTCAGTCATTACTATTATTATTGTAAAAAGAAATGTCAAGAAACAAGATGTCCATTGCAGACAAGTGGAAAAGACTTTATGTGGCGAATCACAAGATGAATTTTATTTTCAAGTAGGGGGAATCCTGCAATATCTCCACCAAAAACAGAGATGAGAGTTACTGAACATAGTGGACATGTCAGAAATTGATAACGACTGTATCACAGACAGGGGATATTCTCTAGCTTCACAAAAATGTAATATTGTTTCTATGCCCTTATTTGGTTTTTAGTTTGTATGTGTTGTCTGAGTAGAAAACAAAATTTTAATGTGAAATTCTAAAACACAAAGACTAAACCAAAGACTCTGCTCACTGATAGACTAATGGACAAGTGGGCCCATTGTGATGGAAGCAGACAAGTGAATTCTACAGGAAGTATCTTGAAACTTTAGCTTAACAATGAAGCACTGTGGCTTTTTTTGTTGTTATTCATCATTGTCCCTATAAATATTCATGAATTTCTCCAATTACCAACAGAACTAGCAGAATACATAGAAAAATACTTTGTTGTAAATGACCAAGGTTAAGAAGTACAAGAGGAGACAAAACAGACATTTTTCAATGGGTCTTTTTCTGTCTATGCCAATAAATGTACACATAATAACTATCTGACAAGAATTTTCTTTATACTGTTTACACTGTTAGCGATTATCGTGTAGAAAATATGAATCAGCCAGGGATAATCATGACCTAACATTTTTAGATCCTCTGTTGGGGGAGATCATCACTGATATTTTCCATTTTGTGCAAGAATTGTATAACAGCCATGGTCTTGTATTATTTACCCAAATAAACAATGTTCTTGTGAAAGAAATAGGAAGTTCTATTAATGAAAAATGTAAATTCAAACTCCATGTGTTATTCATGGCTATTCTGATGCAGTTGTTATTTTGCAGTGTTCCGCTATGAAAAGTGTCTTCAGCAATGAAGTTGCATATTGATGGCTGAATGTCAGAAATAAACAATCTAGCTGCACTGCAATTTCTGCTGAATGAGATCTATTATAACTCATTTTTAGAAGAATATTTGTGTTGTCAAATAATTTTAGACTAAATATCTAGTATTGCTTGTTTTTCATATAATATAATGATAAGCATCCAGAAAACTTTCCTATTAAGACTGCTAAATCAAATTTGTGCATTGATTTTCAAAATAAACTAGCACTGACATATTTATCAAAAATCTCTATCCATTGTTACTGGCGTGTGAATGCTTTCTCTACTTTCAGATTTACTCAATTCATATTCACTAATAGCTGGTTTCATTTAAAACTATGATAATATTAATGTTATTTTCACATGAATGCTGAAGAATAAATAAATTACACGAAGTGACAGAGATCCTTTAGGATTATTTGGCCATATTTTTTCTCATTCTGCCAAAACAATTGATCTACTTAAGTTGTGGTTCACTTCCAGATATATGTCCAAGAGCAATTAAGCTTATTGGTTTGATGTAAGTCATTACAAAAGCTCTACATTATATTTGATTAATTGTCTTAGCAGAACAGAAAATATGTTTTGAATAATAATTTCCATCTACATTCTGTTAAAAAAAACAATGATTTTTTTACTAGTTCCTGAGTATTTATTTTTGAATTGTTAAATTAATGACAAACACAGAGTTGTCAACCAAGCTTTGACCTCTGGAAGTGAGATCTTTTTATCCTCTTACCTTCTATGAAAGTAGAAATAGTTGAGTGGAAATAATGACACCTAATCAGAATCTCTGATTCTGTTATGGTAGCCATGAAAACTGGGAAGCCAGTAAGTGAGAAAATATAAATGTCCTGATTTTAACTTACCCACAACTTACTAGAAATTGATGATATTTCATAAATGAAGGACTAGGACCAATGAGTCTCCTCTGAATATGAGGAAATATACCAAGAAGTGTCACTCAGGTATCTTTCACACAGGTACCTTTGTGTCACATTTGGAAAGTATATGCTACTTTCTTCTAGGAAACCTAAAGAAATATTGTTTAAATGATTAAAAAATCACTCCAATGCTATATTATTATATTTTTTCCATTTGAGGAATCCTTAGCCAATATCTCTTTTTGCACTTCAACCCAAAAGGCAACCCGAGAATTACAGTAGCAATAAGAGAAATGTCATGACAATCTTCTCTTCACAAATACACTCAATTCCTTCCATAGTCTCTAGTAACAGAATATAAGAAAAGATAGCTGTCTTATACACAGATGCCAAAAGGTCACAGTAAGTATGTATTAATACCATAGTTTCTAAAAGGAGGTATGTATTATTACTCAAGCTACTGATTCATTCCTAAGGTTTCATTTACATAGGACTATGACTTTAGTGGTTTATACATGGAGACAAAAACATATGTCAGAGATAATGTGGCAAGGGTTAAGAAGGAGTCAATACATACATACATACATACATACATACATACATACATACATATATATGTGTGTGTGTGTGTGTGTATGTGTGTGTGTGTAAGTGTGTGTGTGTATGTGTGTGTATGTATGTATGTGTGAAGGTAGGTACCTATAGAAACAAAAAGAGATCTTTGAATCCCTTGCAACTGTAGCTACAGACATTAGTGATCCACCAGTCATAGAAGCTCGCATAAAAAATCTGGTTGTCGGATAATAGATAAGAACTCCTTATTGCTAAGCCATCTCTTCAGTCTGTCACTAGATATTTTGCAAAGACAATACATATACTGTTCAGAGCTATTCAGTAATTTCCAAATGTATCATAAGTAGTACCTGCTTAGATACAGTTTTAATTATAACACGTTATAAAATAAACATATTTTTATCCTAATATACTGCCAATACAGGGCTTTCAAATGCAGGCAACCTTTCAGATAATCCCTAAATGAGCATGTGAGTATGTTGCCCAGCCAGAGTCATCCAACGATAAGATGTCAGCTTACGAGTGTTACAGTGACACACTCAGTACTTTAAACATGAAGTCCTGTTTGATTTCCACTGGGAGGCTCTTGTATGAATTACTCACTTGTAATTAGATATGTAGCAAGATGGAAGTAAAAGAAACCCTAAAACTACTGTTTTGTTTATGCAGCAATTAAAATTTAATGTCTTTCCAATCTAGTTTTTAGATATATTTATTTTAAAAGTTTTTGTTATATGCATGTATTTGTGTGTATGTATGACTCATATATGTGAGTGCCTGTGTAGTTCAGAAGAGGTGTTAGATTTCCCCTTCTGCCTCAAGAGCTAATACTTGTAGTAAGCCTCCTGATGTTGGTGCTAGAACCAAACATAGGTCATCTGGAAGAACAGCAAATGTTCTACATGGTATAGGCATCTCACAAGTTTCAACATACATGTATGTTTCATTGTACATATATATGAAAGAAAAGGCCATCCACAGACTGCCCCACCTTGGCATTGATCCCATCTGCAGACATCAAACTCTAATACTAAATAATAAATATTGCTGATGCCAAGAAGTGCTTTCAGACAGGAGCATAGTATGGCTGTCCTCTGAGAGGCTCTGCCAGCATCTGACTAAGACAGATTCAGATATTCACAGCCAACCATCAAACTATGCATGGGGGACCCCAATGAGAGATTTAGAAGGAGGACTGAAGGAGCTGAAGGGGATTGTAGCCCCATAGGAAGAACAACATCAAATAACTGAACCACCCAGAGATCTCAGGGTCTAAACCACCAACTTATACAGGAATTATACACAGATAGGTTCCTGGCTCCAGTCCACACGTAGCAGAGGACTGCCTTATCTGGCATCAATGGGAGTGGAGGCACTTGGTCCTGTGGAGGATTCATGCCCCAGCATAGACAGATGCTAGAGTGGTGAGTCAGGAGTAGTTGGGTGGGTAGAGGAGCTTAGAGACAAAGAGAGTGTGGGATGGGATGGAGGCTGGGAGGAGGGAGACTGGGAAGAAGGAAACATTTGAAATTTAAATAAATAAAATAACAAATAAAAAAAGAAATTCTCAAAAATAAACAAGTTTTTAAAATTATGTTAAAATAACTAGTTTATCCCTGAGATGGATACCTAGAAAAGTATATTCATTCAATTTTAGATATTGTGAGAAAATTTACTTATATAAATACCAAAATCTAAATTTAATATTTTCTTATTCTTCATATTTTGGAACATCAACATTTGGCTCTTCAATGTATAATATTTAATATAGTATACATTATAATTATTTTCTCAGACAGTAATTTATATATTTGGAGGTAAAACTAAAACCTTCACAGATGCTATTATGATAATTAAGTTATAGCAAATAATTAAGTTCATACTGGAAGCATTTTAAGAGTACTATTGATGGAATACGTTAAATCAAAAGAAAATACACAGATTTGTCTTGAGGAATACAAAATATTAAGAGGAAAAAGACTTTTTTCAACTTCTTAGTAGCAAAGCATAGAGAAACAAAAGATGAAATACTAGTTTTACGTGGAGGAATAATTCTTACCTGAAAAATAAAACAGACTCATAAGAGATAGAAAGCCTAAATATAATGACTACACAATCTTATGTTAAAAATAATGCATTTCCTTATAAGGCAATTTCATTTAAAGTTGCATGGCTTAACACGCACTTTTATGTAGCTCTATGAAGTCATGTGATCCCTTATTTGAAGTATAAATAGAAAAAGTAAGTTCACACTGAATAGCATGACATTTTGCATGTACTCATGCACACACAAACACACACACACATGTGGATACACCACACATACAAATGTGCATGCACCACACACACACACACACACACACACACACACACACACACACACACCATTAAGTTAAATTTTAGAAATATTAGTTTGTCATCACTACAGTATTAAATGCTTCATGTAAACAGTAGTAAAGATATATCATTCAATCAAGTGTGGGACCACATGTGAGTTATAAATACTTTAGCTCCCAAGTCGCTATACATAATTTCAGTGTACTTGGTTTATTACAGAAGGGAGCAGGTGGGTTTGATTTTGTTTCATAATGGCTAATGTAGATAGATTATTTGTTTCCTGTTTATGGTATGACACTTTTTTTTTCATCTTTTTCATATCACGATGAAAGTTTCCCGAAACTAGGCCTTTATCCTTTGAGTAAATATTGAATTGGATAATCATATACAATTGTGTTGGTTTTTTGTCCAAGCATAGTATACCTACAGATTTAAGAGATCCAAGGTTTTCTGGTTTGTGTAAAAAATCTGAAATATTCCAATCCTGTTTTGAGTACACAATCCATGTTTCTCCCTGACATGTGATGAAAAGTCTGAAAACAAAATGAAGAATGTAAAATAGCCTCTAAAGATTAATTGTCCAGAAATATTTACTTATTTTGAATTCACAATGCCATGAAGGGAAGCAAAATATAATCTCACTAGAGACCAAATACTACTTTTTCCTAGGTGCCTATAAATGTACTAGGCTCAATACAAATAATTAAAAACACACAAAAAATTATTGCATAATGCAATGTTATTCTGAGCTTAAATAGGAATGGAGTCTACATAGATTGTCTGAAAATTCCTTGATATTAACATTTACCAAAAGTTTTATAGGAGGGAATCAAATCTAGATAAATTATCAGAAAATTCTTTGATATTAGCAATTACCAAACGTTTTACAAGTAGGAATGAATTCTATTTAGAATCTCTGAAAATTCGTTGCTATTAACAGTTTCCAAAGGTTTTATCCCTCCTGCAAAGGTAGTATATTGTTAGGAAATTGGTTAGTAGAATTGATGTGAAACTTGAAAATAATATGTTCTCAATGGAATCATAGAGTCTCAAAACTCAACTAAATTTTTAAAAGATCACATTACTATGATATGAATGAAAATATTATATTCATCTTTCACATCGTTTATTAGCCCAGGTGTTTAAGAAGAGAGAGAGAATCCAGGTGTAAGTGTGACCGTGGAAAAATAATCACTGTAAAGGAAAGAGAAACTCTGAACTATATTCGTGTGGATCATAGAACTCTCAGAAAAGGAATTAGAGAGGAAGTTAGAGGTCATTTATTCTAATCTTATATCTGAGGAAATGATTCTTTCTTCAATTATAATACACACAACTGCAATATATTTTCATTTATCTGGAGTCTGAGTTACTGGAAAGCTCAGTGTACTAATTTATCTCTGCACTTGACTTTTATGAGAAAAAAAGAAATTACAAATAATAGGAAGGATGGTTAATACATTTGAAGATGACTCCAGGGTACTCCCAGAAACTGAAGTAGTTTTCAGTCATCAGAAAAGATACAATTATCTTCAGTAGCATTTTAGTGCTAATTTCAAGCTTTATAAGAAGGTGGGAAAACTCCTGCTTATGTGGATGTTCAATGTTATGGGATTTGACATAGGATATGTTAGTGTTAGAAACAGAGAGAAAAACTCAAAACTAGTTCTGGAGGCCACAGAAGTGAGCAGGAAGCAAGAGAAGCTGACAAGATGAAACAGAAAGTCCTACAAGCGGTAAGGCCTGAAAGAAGTCAGGAAGAAGACCTGTTTTTACAATGGATTGGATTTTTACAATCTAATCACAGATTTAGAAGGTTTGGGAGAAGGCAGTTTGGAAAGATATTTAAAGACTTGTATGAAATTTCTGATTCTGAAGTGTGTTATGACACTTATCAGTTTCCTCAGTCTGCCCCACTTCCTCTGAGATACAGAAGTATACATCTGCACTAGGAGATACTTCCTTTCAAAGCTCCTGCAAATTGCATCTTGGTCACCAAGGCAACCTTAACAGGGCATCTGTTTCTTAAAATCTACCTTATCTAATAAATTGTATATAGTAAAATCTGCTATCTAAGATACCATTGATAAGAGACTCTTTGAAAACTAATCCCAACGTTCTCAGAATGTGAACTTACAGCTGCTGCTTTAATTTCTTCTGTGACATGTGTGCCAATATGATCTCTTTAGAAGGCACTTAGGGAAGAGTCTGTTTTTCAAGATATGGCAGTCCTCACCTCTGACTCCAGAACTCTGGCAACTGAGGCAGATTTTTAAAAATTACTCAATTCAAAAACAATCTGGGCTGAAGAAACAAAGCCAAACTAACTCAAAGAAGGATTCAAATGAAAGTACAACAGACAGTATTTTTTTAGGGTTTAAAAGGTTTAGACTTAGTTACACCTCTGTTTCTCAGGCACTTTTTTTTTGTCCCATAATCCCTCTTCTCTTGGCTTGTTGCACTACCTCTTCCTACCCATCTTTCAGGTTGTTCTCCTGCTCACCCTGTCCCTTTACCATCTGTCATGCTTCCCATTTTACAAATTGTTTAAATCTAGTGCAAAAGTATATATTAGAATAAACTATACCAGTGTGCTAAAAGTTAGCTACTGAGGCAGCCCACATGCCATGATAATTATTTAGCACATGTAGTTAATGTATTCTTAAACAGTAGTCATTACTATTTGCTAAGAACAGGTAAAGCTATTAAGAGAGTCTCACAACAGAATAACCTTTAACCCATTTAAGAAATAAAAAAGTTTGTAGTAGAACTTATGAGGTTTCAAATCCCAAATCCTCATTTTGTGAAAGAAGAGCCATTTGAGTGGTGTTTTCTCCTCTTATAGGGCCACCTAGTAATTGTCATAGTTCACAATTACCTGAACTGATGCTGTAATGTGCTTGTCTTATGAAGTGAAAAGAAAGCATAGGATGTTCTCCAAATTTGAGTCACTTAAATCATGCTTATGAAACAAAGTATTCTTTAAATATTAATCAATTTTTGGAGAACTTTATATGTAAGTACATCACTTGTATGTGTATTTACATCATTCCCATGTCCTCTCATGCTTTCAACTCCTTCCACATTCTCCCAAGTTCTCAAGACTCCTGGACTCCTACTCTTCTATTCTTTAGTTATTAATGTCACACACACACACACACACACACACACACAAATAAATATAAAATAAAATTATGGTTTTAGTGCAGTTCACATTTATAACTATTTAAATTCAGACAGCTAGGGATTGGATAATCTATAAGTGGACTTACCTCTGGAGAAGATTGACTTTTCTCATCAACTATCACCATGCCTTTTTTCTTTATCTAGATATCTAGACCTTGTTAGATTTTCCCCATCATATTGACATGTCAGTGAGTTTTATTTTCCAAGTCTCATTTAGGTCTTATTTCACCTATTTCTGAGCATGAGTACAGCTTCCCTGTAATATATAGAAGAACTCAGCTCACAGCAAATGTCTTCTGGTTCATACAACCATTGGCCGCCCACCCCAACCCTGCCATGCTGTGAGGTTTCCGGAGCCTTAGTTATAAGAGTTGTGTTGTAGGTTTATCAGTAGAGACTGGACATCTATGGTAGGTTGACCTCTGCATTTTGCCCAGTTGTGACTTTCTTTAATGACCTCTGTCTGTTACAAAGCACGATTCCTTTAATGAAGAGTGAGAGATACATTTAATTTGTGGGTACAAAGATAGGTCTTTAGAATTCAGTTAGAAATCACACTGGTTTGGCAAAGCAGCAATTATAAATTCTGCACTAGAGACTTCAACCTCAGCAGCCACAGGGAATAAGCAGAATAGCAGTACCTGGCATGAATTCTTACCAATCAGGTAGTCCTTAAGTTCATTAGATGGTTGTTGATCATCCTTATACATAAGTGCCATTATTACACCTTTGGAGATATATTGCTATGTTGGTCATTATGTTCACGTGCTTTACAGCTGGGTAGGCCTGTTGATGGCTTTTTGTCTCTTGGCAGCTGGCATAACCTCTTTCAGGTCTCTGAGAGCTAGTTCTTAGAGAGAAGCCTTCAAGGCATTTCCAGCTGGGTTCTTCCCAGCGTTGTTTCTGAAGTGTGTTGCCTTCAGCAATAAGAATCTTTCCTCAGTTTCTTGGAGGCAGTTAAGAACTACAACAATGGTCTATATTGATTTGAGTGTCTCTTAGACCACTCTATCAAAAACCTAAAAGAACATTAACCTAACTGGCACTTTATTTTTGTTTGGTCTTTGTTCGATAATACATGGTTTTGGAAGGAGTGTTTCACAATTTGTAGCATAATTTCACACACATACACACACACACACACACACACACACACACAAACACACACACGCACGCACATATATATATATACACACACATGTATCATGTTTAATTTTAATTTATATATACACCCATATAAATACATATATGGGTATATGTATATATGTGATTGTGTTTGGATTTAAGTATACACACATATACTCTTATGTATACCCATTCTTTCATTAATTTATTTATTGTTAATTTATTCACTTTGCATTGAAAGGCTTAAGACACTCCAGAAGAGGACCCCAAGGGATCCCACTCAAGTCTCAGGACAGCACATACCCAAGGACTGACGAGAGATGAGCTGACTGCAAACACATGAGATAGTTGAATGACAAAGCTCTCCAGGCCACCTGACACGTGTCTCCTGCAAGAGACAGAGAGGACGACCCCAAGGCTCCAAGATTTAGGGTTTATATAGACATGGAATGGGGAAAGGGGGGAATTTTTGTGTGATTACACACGATAGGTTGCTTTACAATTTTTGAACATCAGCAAGCTGTACCAGTCATTGGGGGCAGAGTGTAGTTCCTGCAGGCAGATGCTTATCCAGGTTAGCAGAGCTTCAAATATCTTTCTTATCTTTATGGCCAGCCAGTTCCTGGGATGGTATTACTTGGTAACTGATTAACTGGGCCTCTGGCTAGCAAACCCTGAAGGCGGCATTTTCAGCTATTTGGGTTTGGGAGAAGGAATCTACAGAGCCATGCTATTTTATTAGTTTTTCGTGGGACCCATAAAATTTTCTTTCAGCATAATATCCTCCTTCCTCCTCTCCTCCCAGCTCCACTATCAAAACTCCCTCTCCCATTACCCCCTCCTCTTCTTCTTAGAGAAGGGAAAGCTCCCTAATTTTACTAACTTGCTCTAACACTTAACACACACAGGACTAAGCAGATTCTCTCCCACTGAAGCCAGACAAGGCAACCTAGCTAGGAGAAAAGCAGGCAACAGAGTTAGAAACAGCTCCTGCTCTGTGAGGAAACTCACATGGGGATAAAGCTGTATGTCTATGAAAAATGAGTAGTGGGGCTAGGTCCAGCCCATACTTGCTCTTTGGTTAGTGGTTTAGTCTCTGTGAATCCCCTTGGACCTAAGTTAGTTGACTCTGTAGGCCACCTTGTGTTGTCCTTGATCTCTCAGGCTCCTCAATTTCCCAACTCTAAACTGTTCACAACAATCCCTGAGCTCCATGTAATGTTTGGCTGTGAGTGAGTGAAGTACGCAGCAGCTGGTTGATGAAACCTTTTAGGAGACAGTTGTGCTAGGCTCTTTTCTGCAACCACAGCAGAGTATCATTATTGTGTCAGAGTTTGTCTCTTTCCCATGAGATAGGTCTCAAGTTGGGCCAGTCATTGATTTGCCATTCTTTCAGTCTTTCCTGCATCTTTATCCCCGAACATCTTGTAGGCATGATTAATTTAGTGTAGAAAGATTTTTGAATGGGTTGATGTCACCCTTCCTCTACTGGGTTGAGCCAGAAATCAGGGATGGGAGAGGAACCTGTGAGTCTGTGGGAGTGACTCTAGCTGAGACTCCTACCAGATGAAGTTATGGAAACTGAAGTGGCAACCTCCTGTAGCCAGACAGGACTTCATATACACGCATTTTAAGTGACTATAAAAATATGAATCCCTAATGGCATATTCAACATCCTTAGTGATACTTGGTCCCTCTTCTCTGTCTCTCCACTTTCCTCCATTTTCTATTAGTAGCACTGTTTTCTTAAAAGTACATTTTAAAAGTCATTACCAAGCATGTATATTTATAAAGTATGTAGGATTTGACTGCAAAACAATTCCTGATTTTATATACTAAACTGACACTTGTTAGTTTTCCTTGACTATAATTTACTCATCTGTAAAGTAGGAAAAAAACCACAATGCTATATGAGTACATAGAACTGTATTTTTAAGTAAAAATTACATTAAAACAGCACCTTAATGCTGTTTCAACTGGAAGTCAACTTGTAGAAAAATGCAAATCAATCCATTCTTATCTTCTTTTACAAAGCTCAAGTCCAAGTGGATAAAGGACCTTCACATAAAACCAGATAGACAGATATCAACATATAACCTATGCTCCAACATATAACAAGGACACATGCTCCACTATGTTCGTAGCAATTCATTATTTGTAATAGCCAGAAGCTCGAAACAACCCAGATGTCCTTCAACAGAGAAATGGATACAAAAATGTGGTACATTTACACAATGGAGAATTACTCAGCTACTAAAACAATGAATTCGAGAAATTCTTAGGTAAGTGGATGGAACTAGAAAATATCATCCTTTGTGATGTAACCTAATCACAAAAGAACACACATAGTATGCACTCATTGATAATTGGATATTAGTCCAAAAGCTCACAATACCCAAGGCACAACTCACAAACCACATGAAGCTCATGAACAAGGAAGACCAAAGTGTGGGTGTTTTGGCCCTTCTTATAAGGTGTAGCAAAATACTCATGGGAGCAAATATTGGGACAAATATTGGGAGACAAAGCTTGGGACAGAAACTAAAGTAGGGGCCGTGCAAACTGCTGCACCGGGGTATCCATCCGTTGTGAAGTCACCAAAGGTATCCGCTGATGTGGATGCCATGAAGCACATGCTGACAGGAGCCTGATATAGCTGTCTCCTTAGAGGTTTGCCAGAGCCTGAAATATACAGAGGAGGATGCTCACAGCTAACCATTGAGCTGATCATGGTGTTCCCAATGGAGGAGTGAGAGAGAAGACTGAAGGAGCTGAAAGGGTTTGCAGCTCCCTGGGGAGAGCAAAAATACCAGCCAACCAGAGTTCCCAGGGTCTAAACCACCAGGCTGGACCCATGGCCCCAGCTGTATATGTAGGAAAGAATGACATTGTCAGGCATAAGTGGGTGAGGTTGTCCTTGGTCCAGTGAAGGCTGGATGCCCCAATGTGGGGGAAATGGGTGAGAAAGTGAGAGTGGGAGGGTTTGTGGGGGCATATCCTCATAGAAGCAGGAGGAAGGGGGATGGTATAGGAGGTTTTTAGATGAGTGAAATGGGGAAATGGGATTACACCTGAAATATAAATAAAATATCCAATAAAAAATTTAAAAATATGCACCTTAATAAAACCTTAGTTTTCTACGCATAACCCTGTAGTAACCAGTCATAATTAACCAACTATGATTCACTTAGACTTCTTTTTCCTACAGGTTTTCTAAAACGCTGAACATATTCCATTTCACGTTCAAATTTCTCAATTTTAAAATACTGAGAATTCACTAAACTATTGAAATTAATTTTTATAAATAATTTACTGTATAGAAAATGTTTATTAATAATTAGTCCATTATACATGTGTAAGTTTGTCATTATTTTTTATTTTACCATTTTGATAAAGTCAATCAGAGTAGTTTCTCTTGGAATGATACACAGCACATTATTTGCTTTTCCAAAACAATGGTGGACCTTGGCATCAGATGTCATTATATGTGCTGTTAGATTTTGGAAGACATATTCTAGAAACATGAAGGTATGAAATGTACCACTATATTTTATCACTCTTTAAGGTTTTCAGGTTTATTTTAGCATTTGGATTTCTACTTAAAATTAACTCATATTGGAATGCACAAAATATAAGGGACAATTTATACTCTCAAAGAGTTGAAAATGGGGAGAAGCTAGCTGAGCTGACTTCAAACTTCATTTATTTTAGCAAGTGTCTGTGGAAGGATATGGCTTTGAACAATGCATTTTGTTCTTGGCCTTGTCAAATAAAAGTATCTTGAACACCAATTAAACCATGATACTATAGTGCTTATTTATCTATTACACTTCTAAATAGCAAGATTATGTCATTTATTCTACACTTATGTTTGGTTGTAGGCTCCTAAATACATCTAAATATATGTGTATGATTATATGCATGTGTGTGTTGAATGCATGTTTGTGCACATGTATATGAAGAGTAAGAGACTGAGTGTCTTCAATTGTCTTTCTGTCTTAGTTCCTCCAGTCAGGCTGTCAATAAACCTGGAGCTTGATTTTTTGTTTTTTGGGTTTTTTTTCTGGTAGGTTATTGGCTAGTAAACATGAGTGATCTTTGTGTGTCTGCCTTCCTCCCTGATAAGACTAGAGTTACAAAGAATGCATAGTCATGCAAGGTTTGCTGAGCCATCTGCCCAGTCCCTAATAGATATTTTTACGGTAACATTTGTGTTAAGCTTGAATGACAAGTAATATTTTTAAGAGATCACACTGAGGTTTTACTCAATATGGAATAGAAATGTTGTAGATGAGGTGATGGTATGAGGGATGGCATTCCTTTAAGATTCTGGCAGGGAGAAAAGGGACTTAGAAACAGTAGCAATTCTAGCTGAGTGTGGGAAATATGCTAATATAGGAGGAATGAAAATTAAATATAAAGAATATGAAAGAAGAAATTCTACTGTAATGAGAACACTTGCAAATGTTGCAAAGGATGAAGCTCTAAAAGCTTAGCTTACCTGACAAGGTGTGACAGTCTAATCTCTGTGAGGACTTTGAAGAGGTCACCAAAGCTGTCTGAAGCCTGAGAACTGTGACTCCTGAGCCCTAGAATCAATTCCCACTGGGTTTCAGGGCAGCCAAGGGAGGTTCTGCTTAAACAGCCTGCAAGAAATCTTTCTTAACATATGGGGCTGTAAAGTGACAGTACATGTTGTCAGGTCCCCCATTATGACTGTCTCCCAAGTGAAGGAAATTGTGCAGCTTCTTTCTAGCCTTGTCATTGTCAAGATCTGTCCAAAAGCTTCCGGATAAAATAGTTAACTTAAGTACCCTTGTCCTTAAGAAGGTGAAGCAGAAGACGAAGTTTCTGTCTTAATGTGTGGCAGAGAAACGAAGAGGTGAATTTTCAGTTTGTTTTTAAACAAGGCTGTCTCATGCAGTGAGAAATGAAGCATCAAATACATTTAGATGACAACTAGTATGTGCTTAGCTAGAAAGTAAGGTGACAGTTTCAAGAAGAGAAACTATCTCAAGAGTTTGTCAGAATTGTGTCCTTGGCCTTCAGAAGAACTCCTAAGCTACACGTGACTGCTCTTTTCTTGCCCATTTTCTGAATTTTTTTACTTGCTAAATCTATTGCACCTGTATACTTTACTCAGTACATTTAAATCCTTCTTTGAGAATGCTCTAGAGCTCTCTCAGAATTTCACCTACAATTCTTAAACAATTTCCTAAGGTGTCTTGAGTCTTCTACCAGACAATTATTATATTCAGAACATCAATCTGAGAATATTTTACCAAACTCCTAACTAAACCTAATGTTAAATTAGACTGCAATGTCTTTTCTCCACATGATGACCTAGATTAATTCGCTATATGAAGTTTGTAAATGTAAACGTATTTCTCCTTTAAATGTCATTAAAAATGTCTAAATAAACATTGAAATGATCAATGTGTTAATTGGTTTCAGATAATGTTTATCAAATACTTAGGAAGAGAAAATAAAACACTGTATAGCAAAAAAAAATTCAATTCAAAGAGGTAATTCTTGGGGGTAAGAGAATAATAGCTTAATAGGGATAAAATTTCCACACTAACAACTTTTTACAGTACAAATGGGAAAAGTGGCAAGAATTAGCTTAAATAAAAGTTAATGCAACATTAGGTTTGCAAATTTAATGGAATAGTTAGAATTTGAAGTTTACATTACAAAGACAAATCTACATTATATTCTCTCATTGTGCGTGATTGTTCATACACATTTTACATTTATAGAATTATTGCTACTAATAATGTTTTTCATTGTAAAAGTATGATTCACAGGGTAGTTTCCTTTATTTTCACACCTAAGGATCTGTCTAGTCATAAGAATAAAAATACTATGAACACAAGCATAATTTTAAGCAATAATTCTAATTTTCTTATGTTTCAACTTGTTATTTAATTTTTTCTAGGATTGAATGCAGTTATAAATGTACATACTCTAGGTCTGAATCCTTGTGTTTTGTTTATGTATGTATGTATGCATTTATTTATTTACTTATGTTTTTATTCTTTCATTTTAATTCTATATATTATTTATTTACATTTCAGATGTAATCCCCTTTCCACATTCCTCCGACCCCATTAATCTCCTATCCCATCTCTCCTCCTTTATTTTTGCTTTTATACTGTTTAAATTACATCCAAGTATTAAGTTCAGTTCTAGGTTGAGGAACCTGCAAAAAAATAGATGCAAATAGTCAAGGAACAAGCAAGACAAGAAATCCAGATAGTCAAAGAACACACACACACACACACACACACACACACACATACACACACACACACACCAATAAACAGAGTCACATGATCACTCCTGTAATCACAATTTCTAAGGGATTATCAGGATGACCAAACCATCTGCTCCTACTTCACTGTCCTAGCCCAAAGTCATTTTCATGCCTGAAACCTACTTTGTTCTAGCTGAAGATTTATATTCCTGCCTGTAATTACTTCTTTGTTCTAGCCTAGGATTTAAATTTCTGCTTGAAATTACTTCTTTGTTCCAGCTTAATATCAGATTCCTGCCTGAAGTCCATTTCCTTGTCCTTGGATTATGTCAAATTCCTTCCAAGCAGCCCATTTCCTTGCCCTTGGCCAATGTCAGATTCCAGCTGGGCAGCCCCCAAAGCTCTCCAAATCTCTCCTTTTTATTGCATAAACCAGACTGAGCCTGTCTTAGGTCATTCTGACAAGAATGTGTTCCTTACGCATCATGGAATATGCATTATCAAAAGCAATGCACTTCTGTATTCAGTTGGTAAGGCTCTGTGTAGAATCTTACCCGTCTTTGGTTTGCCAATCTGTTAAATTAATAACTCTGTACAGGGGTCCATTTTCAGTTTTAAGTCATGTACTTTGGCCACTAAGCTGTTGACGTAGTTAGAGACAAGTTTAACAGGATGGGCAGGAATAAAAGTATTCCAATGACAAGAAGGACTAGCATGATCAAGCTATATATGCCATTCTTGAACTTTGACCAAAATGGAAATACTGACCTCAGGCCATAGATAGTTTTATTTGTATTATCTACAGCATCGAAACTCAACAGAGCAACATTCTTGAAATTCATAATCTCACTATGCAAAGTTAAAACACCCAGAGGTGTTAGAATTACTGTAGAAGAGACAAAACCAATTTTAGCTTGACAATTAAAAGAACCTTATAACATGCACTGACCCTTGTTTGAAATCCAGATCCTGATCCAACTTTATCTCTTGCTATCATAACATCATAGAGAACTGCAACTAACTTCCAAATATGCCTCTGAAAATTTCCAGATCCAGCCTTCCAACTGAAAACTGTTATTTTCAATATTGGATTGATTTCTAGACCAGTACATGATTGAGTCCAAATAACTGATCATCTTTAAGAAAAATACAAGAGTCATTATAATTTCTATTTTGATTCTCTGTTCCACAAGGTCTAAAAACTTGAGACAAGGCAGCTTGTCCTATCTGGGATATAGGCAAACAAATGTGGGTCAGCAACATATGTCCAATACAGCTTCTCTGTCACTATTGTCCGGCCAGTCAGCAAGCTCATAGGTCAGCATCATTCTTTGTCTCAGCACCAGCATGTCTCACCAATCATTCTGGCAGCCACCATGTTCCTAGAGCATCCTGGAAAAAAATACACAGACAAGCCCTCTTCCCCATATTAGATACCTGGTCAGAATCATGCCATATGTTTGTAAGTGGATCGTTCCTTTTCATCTAGGCATAAGTATGCCTAGTTGAAGGGTGCCATAGACACACAGCAGAAAGTTCCTTGGCATTCATTTTTTTTTAATTTAAGATAAAGAGTATAATTTAAATATGTTTGTGGTGTTCAGGTATATACCTCCCCCTTTTTTATTTTATAAAGATATTGTTTTAAAGTTCCATGGGCCTCTTCTACAATACCTTGTCCTTGAAGATTATACAAAATTCTTGTAATAAAATGTTGACAAAAAGTCTCAACTGCTCTGCTACAATTGCCAGTTCCATTATCTGTTTTTTTTTCCCCATTGGATATTTTATTTATTAACCTTTCACATGTTATTCCCTCTCTCCTTCCCCGCAAAAAACTTTTTATCCCATCCTCCTTTTTTCTACTTCTATGAGGGTGTGCCCTCACGCATCCACCCATTCCTGGCTCCCTGCTCTCGAATTCCCCAACGCTAGGGCATCCAGACATTGAGGGACCAAGGCCCTCTTCTTCCACTGATGCATGACAAGGCCATTCTCAACTACCTATACAGGTGGAGCCATGAGTCCCTCCCTTTGTGTTCTCATGCTGGAGGTTTAGACCCTGGGAGCTCTGGTTGAGTATTTTGTTACTCCTTCTAAGATGACCAAAGCACCCACACTTTGGTCTTCCTTCTTTTTCTTGAGCTTTATGTGTTTGTGCATTCTATCTTAGGTACTGTGAGCTTTTGGGCTACTATCCACTTATCACTGAGTGTATACCATGTGTGTTCTTTTGTGATTGGGTTACCTCAGTCAAGATGATATTTTCCAATTCCATCCATTTGCCTAAGAATTTCATGAATTCATTAACCGAAGAATAGAAGGATGACCTTATAGACAGACTGCCTGCCTCACAGGTATAGATGATGGTTTTCTTCTATCTCCTTGTTCCTTCTAATATTACTTATTATGTAATGTACTTAATACTATCTAATGAAAACATTAAAACGTTAAAATGTTTTACTACAACTGTTTCTTTCTAGCAATAATGAAAATAACTGACCACTGAAAACTCACATTTATTATTTCTCTTGGAGTTCATAGTTTTATAGAAAAAAAAGCCAGTTGTGTTGAAAAAGTTGACTACATTAAATTCTGAAAACTAAAACTTCCCCAAAGTTCAATGGGGAAAGAGTAATCAGTTTTCTATCAACCACAACTACCTAATCCAACTGGGAAGTTCTAATATGAAAAATATTCATAAGATATATGTAGGCTTGCATTATTCAAAACTTACTTTAATATGGATCTGGTGTCTTTTTATATATATATATTTTAGCAAAACATCCTTTCAACTGTCTGCCCCAGCAAAACATTGTGACCTAATTGAGTCTCCAAAGAAACCAGAAATTTCCAAAGAGTTCCCAT
Source organism: Rhabdomys pumilio (assembly GCA_030674055.1). Lineage (NCBI taxonomy): Eukaryota > Metazoa > Chordata > Mammalia > Rodentia > Muridae > Rhabdomys > Rhabdomys pumilio. The sequence continues at coordinate 29,678,083 of JANHMN010000007.1, read as the reverse complement.
TTTCTTTGTGACAAACAGGTTATTCCAGTTTGTTAGGGACTTAATTACTCTTGAATAGTCAGTTCGAATTGTGAGTAATTCACCCTGTATAATAGGATAAAGAATTATGATTTTTACTGGCCTAAAATCTACTTTGTCCCCTTCCTCAACCCTGTTTTCACATATTTTTTTCAAAGTACTTTATCTGTTATTAAATTATTAATATTATAATATATAAAGTGGGCATTATTGGCATGTCTGATATTGTTAGACAATAATTAAGAATTAGAAAGGACATAGAAAATAGGATATGCAAAGAAAAATAATATATTTGAAGATTTTATGATTTTTACTTTAAAATGGGCACATTTTAACATAAAAATGTAATTCTATATTTTTGAAGTGTAAAAACTTGCACTATTGTCTCACTCCATCTATGTTGCTGTAACACTAAGACCCAAAAATGAGTCCTCGGTAAAGAAAGATATTTTGTTTAGCTAACAATTCTGGAGGATCAAAAGTACACTGATTCCTTTTGTTCATGTTTTGTAAGAGCTCTGTGGCAAGAACAGGTACAGAAGTACCAAAATTCATGACACAAAGCAGAAGACCAGAAAAAGTATGTTTTGATTCTATTGATAACAGCCCACCCAAGTGAGAGCACACTAGCATGAATCCCATCCTGGACCATGCTTACCACTATGTCCATCACTGGTGACTAGGTCCGTTATCTACCAGCATAACCAAACTAAAGGCCAAACTCCATGCAGAGAAAATTTTGAAAGACACAGTCAAGGTTATACCCAAAACAGTGGCCATTTAGAAACATAAGTCCTGAGTGATGCTAGAACCAACAATGAGATAAAATAAAAAGTGTGAGAAGCAGCTAAGGTTGAAATCTGTTACTTCCTCATATTAATCCATGATTGTCTTAGTATTATTATATATTGTAAAAAAGACCTTATCAGACAAATATTATAAAATAAAAAATTCTAAGTTTATTTTTTTCAAATGTCATGTTCTTTAAATCATACAAAATATGGTTCATCTTTCAGGTAACTAATTTAATATTAAAGGCTATTTGTAGTTTCTTTAGGATTGTCTTATATAATTTATATATCTATATATCTATATGTATCTATCCATATATATACATATATGTGGATATCACACACATATGTATACATATACATATACATATACATATACATATACATACACATACACATACACATACACACACACACACACACATACACATACACACACACACACACACACACACACACACACATATACATATACAATCACATTTAAGAAAATGTGATTTGAGTTAAAGGAGGCAGCATAAATCACTAGTGTCATATCTTTTTCAGTGATCACAAATACTTCTCTGAGTTACTGTGAATGTTTATTGTTTATATTGTACTAAAAGTATTCCAAGAATGACTCTGATCTTTCTTCTCTGTTTTAAAGATTGGTGCAAAGTAGTGCTGCAATGCTTTCAAAAATTGATTAGAGGTATTGAGGAAATCTGGCTATTGTTTAAGATATTTACATTTGCACAGTATTTTAGATTTCATGTTGGTTTATAGACATGACCCACTTGAAGAGTTTTGCACATTTTCGTAAGATGATTCAAATCTCTATTTCTTCTTTCAGTGATGAAAATTAGCAAGGCTTATAAGCCTCCATCAGGGAAATTGTCAAATGCTTGTGAACCACGCCACCACCTCTACCTTACTGGAGACCAAGGCCATATTAGAGAAGTGAAAAGACGATAAACAAAATGCCCCCAATGGAACAGTATAGCTGAAAGGCCTGGGATATTTTCAAGTTGAAACACTTACCTTACATGACTAATGATTTTTGGAAAATTATTTAAACATTTTGAGCCTCATTTTCCATGATTTCAGTATTAAGTTAGTTCAATTTTTTTTTAACATTTCCAAATGAACTTTTATGTCTCCTTTCTGCCAGATATAGAGGCAAACTAAAGAATAGTAAGTACCCTCCGAGTTTTTGCTCTGAATAATTTCTTACTATTTTATCCCATTCATGTATCCTCTAGAAATAAGTTTTTGGAGTAAAGGCAGTGAGAACAGTATCTCACTGACTGAGATATTCTGGTATTACACACTGAAACAACAGATTCACCTATTGTTTGACAGAAAGGTTGGGTATTGCTGACTCAGACCAGAGTACACAGTGGAGTGGTATGTTCAATGCACTGTTCAGAACACTGTAATAAGAGTTCACAAGTTGCAACCTTGATTTTGTGTCCTAGACAGTTGCACTGAATCATGGTTTCCTATGACGCTCTTAGTTCCATGAATCTTTACTGAAATCCACGCACAGAAGAAGTGGACATTTCAATTGACATGTGATGCTTTACAATCCTAAAACTGAAGGTGAATTCTGTTGCTCAAATAAATTTATTCTTGTTGTTTTGCAGGGAACTTTCAAAAGAAAGTTTTAAATCTAAGGAAATCTAAGGAAATTTAAGGAAAAATATAAAGCTTAATTTTAGCTATACTTCAGAAAGAAAATGTCATTCAAATTTATAAACAATGCAGACCAGTTACTAACTTTGCTTCCTATGAAAAAATGTTTATTAATTATATGCATGCATGCTAATGAGTAGTGTACATAATTTCTATCACAATTTTTATAAAAATAAATAGTGAAAGACATATGAATTATACTAACTTCACCATTTAAATTTTTCATGACATGCACCTATAATTTAGAATTTGTAATTGGAGACAGGAAGACCAGATTTCACAGTTACAAAGTGAGTCTGATCACAGTTTGATTATATGAGGCACTTATCTAAAAGCAAAGACAAAGACTTTAAAACTGTTTTTGTTGGCTAAAAATGTAAAGAATGGTCAGCTATGTGGCTTAGAAAAAAAGATTAGGGGCCTCATTGATAAGCTTGGGGTTATAAATTTGAAAACTGGAACATACAGATCAGAACTAAAGAACAGACTTCTGCAAGTTATCTGACATCTCTGTGTGCTGTGCAATACATGTGGGAGTGTGTACATGTGTATAAACACTGTTTTAGTTATATTTCAATTACTGTGCTGAGATATTAAAATCAACACAACATAGAGATAAACGTTTATTGGGGGAATAACAGTTTCAGTGGGTGAGACCACGACCAACATGGCAGGGGGTATTGAAGAATGTATGAATGCATAGTACTGGTGTGTAAGATCTCATATCATTATCTGCAAGCAGGAGGCAGTGGGAGAAAAGACTAACTGAAAATGGTATGGGATTTTGAAACCTCGAAATCTGCCCCCAGTGACATATCTTCTACAACAGGTATATACATCCTAACCCTACCCAAATAAGTCTACCAACAGAAGAAATGGTCCAATGTATGAGCATACAGGGGGTATTCCCATTCAAACCAGCATAACAACACAATTAAGAAATGTAATTTTTGAATGGAAATAAAATATGAACATGAAAACTTGCATCTACTATGAAATACTGTAGTACCGCTTATATTATAGATACAGTCTTTTTTAAAGTATGTGAAAATATGCATGCATGTATATTTGTTCTTTTAGATCACATGGGCATGCTTTTTAAAAGTAGTGATGGATAGTGAAATTATAACAAATTGTAGGTGTGATGTATCAAGAAAGATACTTTCTCCAGCACTTTTGTTTTCTTTATTATCATGATAGTTTTATGACAAAGTCTAGTTTGCTATGACCACACATATACTTCAATTTTAAACCTTAAGTTGTATTCAGATATTTAAAAATATGAGGACAGTATAATTTTAATTAAAATATCATTTTACTCAATAGCTAAAATTATGTAATTATTGTTGCAAGTCATGTTGTCTACATAGGAAAAATGCTGAGAATATCACAGCATCACTTCCACATAAAAACACTTTTCTACATATGGCACTGTAAAGTGATCATGAGTTACTTAATGACATTTCTATAGTGAATGAGATCTTTTTAAAACAACAGAGCTGTCTAACACACACACACACACACACACACACACACACACACACACACACACAACTTCCTTTTAACTTAAAAGAGAACAAAATTGAGGAAGTTTAAACTTCTACTGTGCTCCTAAACTTATCTCATTGAAAGTGCTCAGTTGGTACACATAGCTAACATATGGTCACTGACCAGTCAGCTCAATTTTCTATTCTATTACATCTTAGGATTGATAATTTCACTGTTATACATAAATTTCTAAAATGTCAGTGTATTAAGTTGCATATCTAGAAGCTATAGTTTCAACTCAACTGTTTCTACTTGAAAAAAAACCTTGTAAAATTAACGGTTTTCTTGGAGATTCCATGCAAACAGAAATTTTAATTTTATCCCCATAATTCCATTTTACTTCACTTTTTGTTATTTTATATAATTCTTTAACAGTTGTAAATAAATTTTTGTGCCTTCCTAAGTCCCTTCATCATGATCTAATTCTCTGATCTTTTTTCTTAATACTTTGTGTTATAATTATCCCTTTTCTGTTTTATATGTTATGTCTCCATTTTTTCCTTCACACTTTATGTGGCAACTGGCATTATTTAAGTATTAGAGCCACATCTTCTTAAATGCAGCATCTTATAAGAAATGTCAGATTCGGGTATCTAAAAGTGCTCCATGGATAACTGGCATCCACAGGAAGTTCTTCCAGTCTATCACCAGACTTTCCCCGCTTACTGCCTTTGTCATTGAAGTGTGAATTCTCCATGAGGATATCTTAGGGGAACAGGGTCAAGAGGGAAATGCATTACTCTCTTGAGGAAACACTGCAATGTGTGCGTTGATTGTAATTAGCATTCTAAATATGGATACTCCAAATGCCACCGAAATATCCTCTTTATGTGTATGACTTTTAAAAAAAACCTTTCATCTGGTTTGTGGAATGCAGACACTAAAAGCAATTAAGATCCTCCTCCCCAGATATAATGTACATGATTCTTTTTTGTCAAAATGACTTAGTAAAGCACTCTCTTAATTGCAAGTTAGTCTAGACGTTTTTGCTATATTCATTTCAAGGCACAACAAGGAATTCTCTAAAGAAAGTAACAAATGAAAATCATGTAATAACCACCAATTCTTCCTCTTGGTCTTTTATGTTAAATACAACAGAAAGAAAGATACTCAGCTTTCTCTGTCTGAAAATTATAAACTATTTTTATCTACAGAAGGGAAATGGGCAAGAAGGCAAAGGAAAGAAAAAAAAAACACCTAAAATCAAATGTATCAGCTAGACTGTTGATATAAATGCATAGTATTGATTGCATTTCCATATGATAGTCCAATCAGGCAGGTTTGTCATCTACAGGTCTTGCATTCCTCTTTAAAACATCCTTGATATGCTAGAATCCGGTGATTGGGTTTCCTGTTCTTTTGGATTCATTATCTTTCCAGGAGATGTCATTTCTCCTTTTTCATCTGTTACCTCCCAAACTATATGGTGTAGATTCCTATATTACCAGAATACCTAACAACATTGGCAAACTATACAATACCACAACATTAATCACATCTAGCTTTTGGGTTGTTTTTGTACACTGAAATCCCAACAAAGAAAAGTCTTGATGCTTGCACATTAAGATTTTTTAACGTCTCTTTCTTTTTTCTTTTCTTTTCTTTCTTTTTTTTTTTTTTTAAGAAAATTGGAGGTGTGAATACTTTTAAATTATTTGCGTTGAAACATCAGTGGAAAAGTTTGCCAACCTCAGTTTATGTAGAAAAGTCTTATTAAAATATTTAATTTTAATTTAATAACTTTACATTCAAAGATTCAGTCTTATTAAAATTATTTTACATTCACTACCTCACACCCAGACCCCTTAACAAGTAAATTATTTGATCATGACCTTCTAAATCACTTTAAAATTATCTATTGTTTATTTGATTGTGTTCATGTGTGTACCTGCATTAGTTTAATTGCACCAAATGCACAGAGGTGCTGACAGAGGTCAAATGGATTTGGCTCACCTAGAAGTAGAGCTACAGAAAGTTCTGAGGCACCTGGTTTAGGTGCTCAGAAATGAGTCCACTGGAATAACAGCACATACTCTTAATTAATGAGCTATTTTTCCAGCCTGTTTAGCCATTTTTAATTTAAAGACTATTTTACTTTTGACTACCAGTAATTTCTGTATCTCCTTGTAAGGTATCCAAAACGTTGGCTGATTATATATATATATATATATATATATATATATATATATATATATATAT
>JANHMN010000007.1:29652768-29664284 GCA_030674055.1 Rhabdomys pumilio | reverse complement strand
CCCCTATTTCCGGTGGTGATAAGTAAATCCCTATTGTCAAAGACAGCATCTACTTCAGAAAATGGTCCAGATGGCTTTGAGCTGGAACAGGCTTGAATCTCCCTCCCTCAACCGCCCCCCTTCCCCTGCTGAGGACTATGTTTACTGGTACTTGAAGGTGACATGTAACTTTCTAATAGAAGGCAAAAAGAACAGTCCTACTCAGATATATTTGTGAACCACAACAATGATCAGCATAGCACGATAAGCCTAAGGCTCCAGTAGTGGCATATCTACCTTGGGAGTAACATACAGCTCTCTAACTGAATATAAGACTTCTCATCAAGAGGAAAATTTCAGGCCTATTTTGTTATTGTTCTTTGTTTGTTTGTTTTTCTTCTGACTTAGAGTATTTAGGCACCAGTGTGCACTGGGAAGGAATGAGAGGAACTAGGCTTGTTTAGGTAGGTGGGTTTGCAGAAACTCTGTTGTAGAAGAAGAAAGAAGTCTTTGCTGTAGCAAGTTTTAGTGTTTTAACTCACTTTATTAGAGGGTATGTGACTACTTCAACTGTGGTGGAGGTGGGGGTTATAGGGTTACATGCTCAAGGTGTGCAGGCCCAGAACAGGAAGAGTGAAATATTTACTCCTGCCAGTCTCAAGATGAAATGTTTTGGAATTTGGACACACCTTGACATCACTCTTGTTACAGACCTGTTTTCCTTTATTCCCCACCCACTCACTAATCCCATTTCCTCCCTCCCTTTTTGTTTTATAAAGAGGAGATGTCATCATAGTCTTCAGCCCCTATGTTGGTAACAATTTGGTACTGAACCAGAACTCAATTAGTAATGATTTTTTTCAATGCTACGTAACTGCCATTTTAGAAACTGGATGAGGCAGGATGCCAGGAGGAGTGATAGGCTAATAGGGGCCCAAGAGATGTGAGAAGTCAAGGTTCCAGAGGGTTTGAGTACCATGAGGTAAAAATGTCAAGTGCACAGCATGCAGGGAGATCACGCTGAAGATTTTTGAGCATTTTTATGTCTCATTCCACAAACCCAGATTCAATGATATAGAAACAACATTTCTCCTCCAAAACAATTCAAGTTCCTCTCTGTTCAGAGGTCATTAAGTCCAGGGCCCTACAGCTTTGAAGAACAACCCCTGACAGGGAAGTGACCTGTTGCTGGAGGGATTGCTTGATTAAGCTTGTCCTGGAAGTCACTAGCCAGAAGGTATGTTTGGGCAAGGGATCCTCCAGTGGCTTCCATGGTGACCAGTGACACAATTAGACCCAGTCAGGTGAGCAGAAGGATAAAGATCTCTTTTTTTTTAACTGATCTCCTCCCAGTTGCAAAGCAAGTTCTTCAGGATCATAGAGATAAATCTGAGGAACAATCATGATGGGGTGCAGAAACCTTAAAAAGGTGGTTTAATGCAAGAACCGGCAATGTTGTTGTGCCAGAGAAGAGTGGGAATTATGGGGGAGAAAGTAGGACATATCTTAATGACAGGGATGTTATAAGAACATGTAGGATGGGATTTTGAAGAAGGTTCTATAAGGGAAAGAAGAAGGGTAGATTTGAGAGAGGGATGCTTCTTGCCTTTCCTGTGAGTAAGGGCCTGTGGAGTTAATGGAGGGCGATGGTAATGGGAAACACTCCCATTAGTGGCCAGGAGAGGGAAGAGGAGAAGAAGCATTGAGAGGACTTGGGGTGGTTAGGTGAAGGAAGGTCAGCTGTATATTGGATGTATTGTAGTCAGGAGAGAATGGCTACGATCTTCTGAGTTCAATTTTTCAGTTAAAGAATGTTAACATGGATGAAGAACAATTTGTAGGTAGGGACAAGCTGGTGGGAGCCATCATTCTACCTAAACATTAGAAAGGAAAGCTCAAAATGAGTTTTAAGGTTGGAAAGCATGAAACCACCATATCTTGTAGATTCAATTCGGAATCCCCAGTTCTTCAACCTCCATATTTGGAGGCCTTTGAAAGCAGTCACCTGTGTTGTGATAAGGAAAGCAGAGGAAAGAGTTGGGGAAGAAATTGGGTTTAAGGAGATCTTATTCCTGGTCGGAGATCCTTGAAGTGGGCAGTACAGGATTACTATGGTTTTATTGTGTCTGTTGTAGTTCTCCCTAGAAAATAATCTCCAGTAGTCAATATTGTGAGTATTAGGGTTAGGAAGAGGCTGGGCAGTAGCAGAGTTAGAATGAAGAATAACAAAACCAGCCATAAGAACAGATGAAAGGGAAGCCCTGTGGAGGGCATATGGCTTGAAAAGCAGCTCCCAGGTGATGTTGTCCTTCCAGAAGATTTTGTTGTCCTGTCATGGATGGCTCTCTTTTTCCTCCTCTATCCTTGATCCATCAGTGAGAGGTAGGTCATCCTCTTTGTAGGGTGGTAGTAGAGATTTCTGGCAGGGATCCAAATAGGCCTAGACTGGTCCTGGGGAAACACACAAGCAAAATTCCTTCTGGTTGTAAAAAGGGAGTCTGGTCCCTTCTAAATCCTATGTAAGGAATCACAATAACATACTAGGATGGAAGGAATTATTCCTAGTTTGTGCCGATTAAGGAATATAGGAGGTATTTGGAGTCATTGTAAATGTTAAATATATTTAGGTTAGTCAGAGCCATCATTAATTGATACATTCTCTATTATCCCTTGACTCAGAAGGTTGTGGGGAATCCCTGTGTGGTAGATAATTTCCCATAGTGAGGAGAGGGTATTGAATTGGGAGCTGGTAAAGGTGGGGCCATTGTCAGTTTTTATCTGTTGGGAAATGCCCATGATGGCAAAGGAGGAGAGCATAACCTTTTGTGTTTCTGTTCGTTTGAACTGTAGCCTATATGAAAAGTGAGTATGTGTCTAATGGCAACAAAGACATATCTTTGTTTACCAAACTGGGGAATGTGGGTGACATCAATTTGCCATAGGACATTGGGTTGGAGACCTCAGGGATTAGTGCTCATAGTTTGGAAAGCTAGGATTGTAATAATAGATTCACAAGAGGAGAACGTTTTTATTATCCTTTGAGGCTGAGCAAGAGGGTTGTGGGGGAATCAGGTATGAAACCCTGTTATATTTGTGTGTGTGCATTAAAGGAATTCATCTGCTTGGTCAATGAAGGTTGTGTATACTCCTGTAGAGGCAATCTGATCAGAGGGGCCATTTCCCTCAGATATCAGACCTGGCAGGGGAGTGTGGGATCTGATATCTTAGATGTAGGAGAGAGGATCTTCCCTGTAAAAAGGTGGAGACCTGTACAAGTAGACAGGTGTGAGGAACGGGTGTGGCAGCCAGCTAGAATGGCACCTGCCAAATCTTATGAATGGCACCTGACTTCCTCACACACCCCGGACAAAGCCATGTCCTCAGAACTACTGCGCAGACTCGCTGCCATGCAGAATCAGGCCATTAGACGTGTGCCAATGATATATGCCCATGTGGCAGGCTCTGAGTGACCAGGCATGGGAATATAAGGAGGAACACGGAAAAATCGGGGGCTTCCTGAGAGAGATTGTAAAAGGTTCCCGAATAAACTGCATTGAGAATAATCCCGTGTTGTGTCGTTCCTGTCTGCTGGTCGGATAGCAAAGCGACTGACAGGAGAGTGGATTGGTGTCTAATTTAACAAAGAATCTTAACAAAATAGCATGTTCTCAGTTTGAATAATGATAAAAGACCTATTAACTTCTTTTACATAGCATAACTATGTTAAAGCTTTTACATACTTTTTAATAGATAGAATAAAGTTCCTGATATTAGGGAAAGTGTTGAAGTAGTCTTTTGAATAAAATAACAGGGAATTCATCTCCAGGGAAGCAGTATGTCATTGCTGTGGCTGCCCTCTCTTCTCCATCAGTAAATATTGAGGGGGTTCTGGTGATTGACATTTTGTAAGAAGCCAGGATGAGAGGGATAGGCACCACAACAGAGGGAAGACAGAAACTCATTTTTCTTAGAGTAGTGGTTATCAATTTGTCCTGAGAATCCTATTAAGCTAATAGCAAAGCAGGAGTGATTTCTTCAGTAGCCTTTGAGTATTGGAGAGAAAAAAAAGGAGTGACAAGACTATCAGATTCTTTCCCTAAGGTTTGTAGGGTTCTATCTCTGCCATTTTAAAACACGATAGTGAGAGCATCTACCTTAGTTAGAACTCTGGGTACAGTGCTCCTACCCAGGTGTGTGGAGCCATTCCAGCATTCCCTGAAGAAACTATAGGGCTCTCAAAAATGTAGAAGAGGAATTAAAGATAAGAAGCTGTACAGACAATTTTGAGTAATTGCTAGCAAGTTCATGTCTTTAGGGCTGTATTGACAGAATTTAGAGCTTGAATTGCCTCTAAGGCAAGTGTTAGCTGGGAGGAGGGCCTTTTATTTCTTTTTTAAGAAGTCAAAGAAGGGCTAAAAAGTGCTTGTGGCAAGAGGGAGCCAGTTAAGTTTATTTTAAAAAACTCTGGAGGGAGGTAAGAATTCCGTTTTGGGGGGAAAGGAAGGATAGGTTCAAGAGGGCATACTGAAGTGAGGGAAAATTCCATTCCCAAGAATGTGATGGGAAGAATAAGCTGTATTTTTGTATGAGGTTATTTTGAATCCTAGGAAGTATTGAGAAGATATTAAGTGATCCTTAATTTTGAAAAAGGAAGAGGAAGGATCTTCCAATAATAGTGTACCATCCGTGTAATTGTAGCTATTGAGCCCATTGTCTAACCAGTTTTATACAGTGGGCACAGCATCCTTGCAGAGGGTGGGGCTATTAGCCACTGCCTGAGGAAGAAGTGTTCATTCATAATGGAGCTTACTGAAAATACATCTCAACCTTGACCTTGATCCAGACCTGCCCTCCCCCCAACCCCTCAACCGGTAGCATTTGGCTCAAAGGAAATTATGCCTGGGACTGAAAACCTAGCCAAAAACTTGATGTTACTGAAATCACAGATCTTAGAGGAGAGCCTACCACCACCATTTTATTAAACTAATATAATCTCTAGCAACAATATAAACATTTGACCTTATATCTTCAGATAAATGGAAACTATCAAGAAAACTCATCAAGGAAATTTCCTTTTGCAACAAATGGAGATTATTAGATTCTTTGTTCTTGTTTTTCAAAATATCTCCTTATATGATTTTAAAAACTGGATTATCTCTCTGTTGATTAGCTTTTAGACTATCTTATGTTCTGAAATAAATTTTAGAGGATCATTGACAATACCAGTCATCTGAAACAATCCTGCTGTTTTCTTCAAATTCTGTCATGCTATTAGGCCTTACAGGCAAATCTGTGATCAGGTTTTGCATTGATTTTTATGTAGGACATGAAGAAGAAACACATTTGTAACTTACAGATGAATGTTTATTTCTTTTCCTAGCACTAAGTATCCAACATACTGCACTTTCTTTGGTTTATATTTGGTACTTTGTAATAACCAGATATGATTGTATGGACTTTTTCTGGATACTCTATAGTTTGTGTCTTTGACCCATGCATCAACATTTACAATGGTGTCATATTTCCTTGCCTACTAAAAGCTTATAGAAGGTCTTGAAATTGTGTTTGGTGATGCTTGCCCACATTTTGTTTGCTTGGGCAAATAGTTTTTTTTTTTTTTTTAATAAATTTTCAATGTTATTTATTTTTTGATGCTTTGCAGATGTCATCAGTATTTTGCAAGGGTTGTTTTAAGTAAACAAATTTATTTTGATAGTATATAGTATCAGCCTTTTAATAATATCATCCTAATCCATGAACATGAGAGTTTACTCCAATTTATGTATGTGTGTGTGTTCTTCAATTTCTTTTATTAGTATTTTATAATTTTCGTTTTAGATACCATTTATTTTTCATTTTATCTATTGATCTTATTTTCTAGATTTTTTTGCAGCTAATAGAAACTAGAGTGATTTGTGAATTGTTTCCCAGAAAGTTTATTATTGTTTCTATAGATGTTTGTCAATTTATTATAATGTTATTTTTATTGAATCTATTTACCAATGTTATTAATCCTTGGCAGAATCTTTTCAATATGGAAAATCATGTCATCTACAAAAGTATCTTCTTTCCTCCTCACTCATTCGCAGTTTATTCTCATCAATTACATAATTGCTCTTGCTAAATTTTGGAAAATTTTAGCTAAAAGATGGGAAAAGAATGGGAAAAGTAGAAACCATTTTCTCATTCAAGATCATGTGAGAAACATTTTCAGCCTTTTCAAATTTCATATGAGTTTTGTTATTGAAGCCTGTAGCATCATGAAGGATGATCTCTCACCACAGAGTTTTAGAGTTTTTAATCACAAAGATGTCACCAATTTTACTGTGTTCTGAATCCGTTGAGACATTTTACACAATTTTTTCTTTTATTCTGATTTGATCATTGTATGTATTGATTTGTATACGTTGTTCAATAACCTTGCCATTCCTTAGCTAAATCCCACTTGATAATGTTCAATAATCTTTTCACTGTACTGCTACATTTTCTTGATAATATTGTGATAACTTTTCATCTATAATTAGGGTTGTTGACATATAATTTCTGCTTTATTTGCTATATTATAGTAAATCTGGCTCCATTTAATGTGTTCACAGAATTACCTTTCTTGTCAATTCTTCAATTTTACGAGTGAAATTCTTGAATAGTTTGGTAAGATTTATCAGCAAAGTAGTTGTGTCCTGGGCATATACTGGTTAGTGATGTGTTTTATTACTGATTTGCTGTCATCACTCTCCATTGCTGTGATCATATTTTCTGCACACATACTTCAGTTATGGAAGGAAACACATATCTAAATATTTTGCTAGAATTTCTAACATGGGAACATATAGTGGTCTTTAATTACACCTTGTTTTTCTTTGACGCCATCACTTGTAAGGTCTTTTTTTGTTCTTTTGAATTTTCAGTCATTTTCATATCTTTATTAAAAGAAAAGAGATAGTACAATTTTGTTTTATTAAAAATAATGAACGTTAATCTTTCTATAGTGAAGTGAAGTGATGGGTTTCTTTTCATTCCTCAAATTCTTAATCTTAGTAGTCTAATGGAAAAAATTAATAATACTCATTAAAAATCCCATTACTATCAAGCCTGCATGGCTATGATCAAATTTATTTGGACTACTAAGTACCAGATGATTACATCAAATTGCTTTTTGTGTGGTCTAATATTTAGCAGAACATTGTTTAGAATAGAAAAATTTATAAATGGACCGGTGCCCTAGGTGAGATGGACATAAGCCAATGTGCAGTCACCAAAGGTGATGTGGCTGTCAGAAAGTGCATGCTGACAGGAGCCTGATATAGTTGTCTCCTTATAGGTCTGCAAGAGTCTGACATATTCAGAGGCGTATGCTCACAGCTAACCATTGAACTGATCAAGGGGTTCCCAATGGAGGAGTTAGAGAGAAGAATGAAGGAGCTGAAAGGGTTTGCAGCCCCATGGGGAGAGCAACAATACCAACTAACCAGAGCTTTCCAAGTCTAAAGCACCAGACATGGAGCACATAGGGAGGGACCCATGGTTTCAGCTGTATATGTAGAGGAGAATGGCCTTGTTGGGCATAGGTGAGAGAGGAAATCCTTGGTCTCATAAAGGTTGGACGCCAAGTGTGTGGGAATTCGAAGGTGGAGAGGTGACAGTAGGTGGTGGTAGGTAGGGGCTCATCCTCATAGATGCAGGAGGAAGGGAGATGGGATAGAGGGTTCCTGGGCTTGGGGGGGTGGAGAAATGGGGTAAGGGGGTAACATATGAAATGTAAATAAAATATCCAATAAAAAATAGTATCATAAAAAAAATGCAGTAGCAATCTTTGCCAATCTGGGGCAAAATGTGCTGAGCTGACCTAAGCATATCCATAGGGACACATTGTAGGCCTGCCTTCCTCATTAACAACCTTGGAGCCTCAGGCTTTGTATGTATCTGTCAACCTAGACTCACAGACCTGAGAGGCTCCACCAAGCAACTGACCTAAATAGATGCAGAGACCTAGCTCTAGAAGTCTTGTGGAACAGGTGTGGTAACGATTGTGGGAACCCAAGAAGATAGGGACTCCACTGAAAGACCAACAGAGAAAACTAACATTAGTGGGCTCCCAGAGACTGAACTACCAACCAAAGAGCAAACATAAGGGGGACTCTCTCCCCTACCCTCTCTCTATCTTATGCATATGATGACCCTAGTAGTGCAGTGACTTGAGTTATCAGAATGGGTTGGTACCTGAGGGAGGGTACCAACCCTTTTTCAGAGGTCGAGGGAGGGGTAGTGGAGGGAAGGGCCATGTGTGGGAAGGACTGGGAGAACAGGAGGCTGTGGTGGAGATGTAAAGTAAATAAATTAATTAATAAAAATTTCATATGGTAAAATAAATGGAAAGACATGGATACATAAGAATTGGATATAAGTGTATGTTATAAATTGACAAAAAAAGAGACAAAGAAATGGAGTCCCTATTTAAGAAATTGCAAAGCTCAAAAAGAAGATGGGGCAAAAAAGGTGTAAGAGACAGGCAGTGGACAATAATAAAAAAATATTTTCCTGGTGTAACAGATAAGTTGCCTCTACAAATTCATATCAATGAGACAATAAGCACAGAATCTTCATGAGCTCAGTCTAGAACATATCCGAGCTTATAATGAAAAGCTCCACCCTTGGTAAGGAACTACTAGCAGTTGAGAGCTATTAGGAGAGATGGAATTACTTTTCAATAAAGGCTCAATCCTGTCCAGATTGGCCATGCTTGAAGGGAAGGCTAACACATCTCACAGTTTATGAGCTGCACAATATGTACTTGAAAGGTATTAGAAACAAAACAAGAGAAAAGAAGACACAAAGTTGAGTGGGTAGAGCAGAGGGGGAGCATGCTAGTAGCTGGAGAAAAGGTGAATGAAGTCAAATTGTATTATTTGAACTGTCAAGCAACTGATAAAAATGAAGGATGAACAGTTCAAAATATCACTCCCTTTATGTTAATAAAATATATATTTTTTTGCAAAACATGATTTTTAGAGACAAACACAATTATAAGCCCATAAAGTTGAGGATATATCACAATAGTAACGAATTAGGCAAACATAAATCAACTATTTTTGACCATTACTGGGCTCATTTAAGTGGACTGTACTGAGACTTTGTATCACAGTTTATTTACATATTTCTTAAACACATAACTTTATTCTGGTCACCGGCCAAACTAATACTTCATTTCTAACAACACATGAAATTGGTAACCATATTTAATAAATTTCATGAATATCCTCATATCAGGCATTCTTTTAGATCCAGAAAGGAAAGATGAGAAGTTCTACCTTCCAATCATAAGTCAATTGAAATCATCCCTTAGGACCTTTCAGTGTATGGCTGAAAGTGAACACTGATTCTTCCAGATGGAAACTCTTCAAGAATGCTTTCTCTATGCATTTATCCTTTGAGAGTGTGAGTATGTATGTGTGTGTTGTATGTCTGTGATTGTGTGTTCATGTGGAAGTGCACTGGTATGCCTGTAGGTGTGCATGCATGTAGATGCACAGGTGTGCGCAGCTCTACATGCAAATGTATAGATGAGTCGAGGTCAGAAATTGACAGCATGCCTCTTCCATCCCAATTTACCATACTCCTTACTGGTGTAAAAGTATTTTAATAAAATTAAAATATGATTGCATCATTTTGTCTTCATGTTTTTCTCTCTAACACTCCCTATTGCTACTTCTTGTTATTTCTAAAATTCCCTACATACTTTTCTTGAATGGCCTACATATTATATACAGTACGTCTGTCTGTCTGTCTGTCTGTCTGTCTCTCTCTCTCTCTCTCTCTCTCTATATATATATATATATATATATATATATATATATATATATTATATAGAGAGATTCTTATATATATTCTATATATATAGAGAGAGAAATATATATATATATTTCATTTACATATTGATTCACATAGATATACATGCAGGCATGCATACATACATTTATCCATCCTGGAGTCTTCCTTTCTTTTTGAGACATCTCTCACTGAATCCAGAGTTCATCAAATAGGTTGCCTGTCATTCCAATGAAGTCCTAAACTCCACCTGTGTTTGCCTCCCACTTTCAAAGGTCATGTGGCAGATTCATTATGTTAGGTTGTTTGCAGAACTTCCTGTAAGAAGACCATCCAACCATTTGCACTCAAGACAGTTTAAAGAAACACAGAAAATAGGTTTTCTCACACTAGATTTATCAACACAGACTTTCTGATGTATTTTGTTTTGTTGTTTTTGTTCTGTTTTGTATTCTCTTGCATATATTTGTTTATAGTTGTTATAAACATTTAAAACTCCAAAGAGAGTGCACTGGTGAAAGACATGGATTTCCAACTTAGTGGATGAAACACAGTGCCCAATGTCTTTGCAGCAGAATTCTGGGGTACAGTGGTTCAGTAGTTTAAGGCTTTCTATGCTAGTTTGAACCAGCTCCTAAAGAACCAGGGATCCTTTAAAATTTATGAACAATATTGATTTTCTGTGCACAACTAAGGAAAAGATTTCATGGCTTTCATGTCTTGATCTAATGCTTTAAAGAAAAATATCACCAGTCTAAATCTATTGTTCTATTTGAAATTTCATATTGAAAATCAAGGATATTTACATAGACAGATTTCTTTTATCTTTTCCTTCCATTCTTCATCCTCAGAGATCTTGAGTCCAACATCGAAAAATGCTTCTGCAGCAAATCAATGAACATTTTATTAAGGCTCAACTCATAGAATGGTTAAATTGGCCTTAATTTTTCTCCTGCTGCACAGAAACATTAATTCAGTTCAATATTTAATGTTTTTATTATATTGACATTGCTTCTCTTTTGCTAGAACTATGGCTACAGTGTTGCCTTGCAAGTTAGATTGTCTTACAATTATAGTCTTAAATCACAGATATCCTACTCTTTGTCATATGTGACGTTTAAAAAAATTACTAACAGAAATGAATGAAGCATTAGAAATAGACCAGACATAGCCAGGTCCTACAGTTCATTAGCCTGAAGCATAGAATCGTCTACCAGACAGTCAATTAGATACGGTCTTGTCTGTTAATTCACATTTATGTCTGTTTCTCTTCCTTGTTAGTCTCTGCATTTCACTTGTATTTTTCTGAGTTTGTTCCTTCAAAGTCTTGCTTGCCGCAGAATACCACAAACAAACCCTACATCCATAGCCTTTTACAAATTTAACAAATGTAACTGAAATATAATGCAAAGCAATGAATCTAGTCAGAAAACTTTTGAATTAATATTATATAAACTCATTAGTTCAGGCTCTACTTTATATTGACTATGTTCATTGAAACTCTAGCCTAATTACAGTGTAAAAAATTCTAAATTACCGACTCAAACTTATAAAATGCCCCAAATCAACTATTTGCATTTGCCATTTACTTGACTTAGAAAATAAAATACAATGATGTTATAACTGATTTGTGTGTTCTAGTATTCTCAGAATTTAAATTTGTACTTAGAATAAAAAACAACATTTTTTAGGATATATATATATATATATAT
>JANHMN010000007.1:29619630-29652668 GCA_030674055.1 Rhabdomys pumilio | reverse complement strand
TATATATATATATATATATATATATATATATATATATATATATATAGTTTTAAAGAAGTGCTTGATCTGCTTGGACTGGGAGACCGTGAAATCAGAGCACCCACATACAACGCTTTATCCTGTCCCACGATGACACTCATCACTCAGAAACCTATGGTGGCCGAATAAAACAAGTGAAGTCTGAGTGGCCTATGCAAAATACGATTCAATTTAAGAACAATAGTGTTTTGTTTCCGTGCTTAAAAATAAAATCACCTCCCCAAACACACCCTTAAAAAGGAAACCAGGAAAGATGATTGCTTTATTGAGCAATAAATGATAGATGCGTTAATCACCTCAGTGTTGCTTTTTAACATAATTTAGAAGTTTCTTTCGAGACTATGCTGGGAGAGAATTGATAATGCTAAAGCATATTCCTCCAGTATTGTAAGAACAATATTAGCTCCCAGGCTCTATTAAATATTTTCATTTTTACTTTTTTTTCCAACCATTTTCTTCTCTAATTCAAACAATATCTACCTGAAATAGATTTCTCTAGCAATGGCAGGGTTAGAAATATATTCAAAAAGGTGATGGCATGTACATAAATTTTTAGTAAATGTTGCTGGTTATAGGATTGTAGGTTTGGGGATGATTTGCTTAATATAGAGAAAACATGATTTAAAACAACAGCAAAGAAATTCAAAACATTAAAAACCATAAATTCTATATGTTAGAATAACACCATGAATTTTTATTTAAAGAATTTAGTATTTATTATTTTTAGTATTAATTCTTTGAAAATTTTATACAACATAGTCAAATCACTTTCATCTCCCTCCAGTTTTCTTTCTAATTTCTCCCAACTCCATTTTTATATCCCTACTTCCTTCATAATGTTCTTCTATTAAATAAAAATCTATTGTGTCCAATTTGTGTTGCCCATAATCTCTTGTTTAGAAACCACCAGTGGAGTGTTTTCAGTTTATCAGCAACCATAATCTTAAAAGAAACTGACTGTCTCTTTCTCTAGAAGCCATTAAGTGTCTATAGTTTCTCAGTGAAGAAAGGAGTCTCATGTACCCCTCCTACTCAGTGCTGAAATAGTCCAGTACAAAAAGAAACTCTCCAATGAGGTATGAGAGCTACATTCATCTATGGAATGGAGACATATAAATCTAGAGTGTAGGTAATACTAACAAACCTCATTGAGAAGAAGAATAGTAGGTACACAGAATTTAGAAGGCTCTGCAGTCATGGGTTCTTAGCCAGATTTACACTTTTCTTATTGACCTTATTGACACGTTTTAAATAATATAATGTCATGATTAATAGAATTTTTGACTCTTTGATGGTGCACCCTTCTTCATTAGTGTGCATTAGACATAACACATCCTATGACAATCATAACAAATTTATTTCTTAATGCAAGAGCACTGGTTTATCTTCCAGCCCAAGATATTAGGACTATAATATTCAAAATGTTCTGGGATGAATTTCTTCTGAAGATCTAGCAGGTGATTATTTTCCCAATTTCCCTCTCTCTCTCTCTCTCTCTCTCTCTCTCTCTCTCTCTCTCTTGTAGGAGGCGGTCCTTGCTGACGCCTGAGTGATGTAACGCGCGTGGTATCCCTGCCTGCAGGGACTCACACGAACACGTGGGGATTCTTTCGTGGTGTTTTATTCTTTCAACCTGAGTGGGGGAGACAGAGAGAGTAAGACAGAAGAGCAAATGCAATCATAAAAGAGGGAGGTCGGACTTCTTGCTCCCGTTTATATAGCCCTTGGAGTGGACACTCATGATTGGCTGCTTGCCCACGCTCCCAGGTTCCTCTGCGCTGTACATGCGCAGTTTAATGGTGGATGTGACGTTGGAAATTAGGCATGCCCAAAAACCCTGTGCATGCGTGGTTTGTTACCTTACGCACTCAGGCGTCAGCAAGGACCGCCTCCTACACTCTCTTCTCTTTTTTTGGATGTTTCTTTAATCTATAGCTCATGTACTTCTGAAGTAGAACGTGGTGTTTTGTATTCATAGTTCTTTAGAATTACACTTGTGTGCTAATAAAACTCTTCTCCCTTCAAGAGAGCCAAGAGCCTCAGAAGATATATTTGCAAAGTTCTTTTACAATACTAGGGAATATAATAGAACTACAAGTTCTAGTTTAAACCATAGCTATTGTCAGTGTATTCCATCAATACAGAGTTGACTCAAACTAGTTCAACCCCCCTTTATATTCTTCTTCAAAATAACAGGAAAAGTATCTCAGTTAACTGTGTCTGATCAGTAAAATGAACCGTGGTGTCCTCCTAATGACACTTGTTAAATTTGAAAAATTATTGTCTCTATATTTTTCTCTGTTTCAGGCTATATGCCACAAATGAAGTAAATAGCTAATACTATAAAAATAGGCAAGCCTGACTCTCATAAAGCTTTTATTTTATTGGCTTTGAATGTTTATCATCATATTGTCATATTTTCAAAATTTAATTTCAAAATACATTTAATGCCAGTATAAAATGCATTTATATTAGCCCTGAGCATTAAGATTGTTTATTCCTTTTACACTTACTTGTCTCCTTTGTCCAAATAGTCTTATTATGAAACAACCACACATACACACACACACACACACACACACACACACACACACACACACACATATATATATATATATATATATTCCACATTTGAAAGAGAGTATTTATTGTCTGAATATAATCTGTTTTGTTTAATATAATAATCTCTTGTTTTGTGTTCTTTCTAATTGTTGAATAAAACTCAACTACATACACATCACATGTTCTTTCTTCTTCCATACTTAAGCATACAATTTCAAGCTAATTTACCTCCCTATCACCAGTGAATAAGGATTCATTTTTCCTGAAAGCTTATCAAAATTTATTGTTATTTTCTTTATTCTTACATTGTCAGAATTTTATTTTTAATATTAAATTATTTAATTAATTTATTTATAATATAATAATTAATTTATTCATTTTAACATCCTAATCACTGCCACTCCTCCTGGGCTTCCCATCACAAGTCTCTCTCATGTTCCCCATTCCCTTCTTCTGTGCAGGGAAGGGGTTACCCCTGGGTATTCCCCACAGTCTGGCTCATCAAGTCTCTGAAGGGTGAGGTACATCCTCTCCCACTGAGGCCAGACAAGGCAGCACAGTTAGGTTAAGTGATTGTACAGACAAACAAGTGCCTGAGGGATACCTCCCTCTCCATTTACTCAGGATCCAAATGAAAACAAAGCTGCACATCTACTACATATGTGCATGTGTAGGGCACAGTCCAGCTCGTGTATGGTCTTTGGTCGGTGGTTCAGTCTCTGAGAGCTACCCATGATCCAGGTTAGTTGACTCTGTTAGTCTTCCTGTGAAGTTTCTAACAGCATTCAGAGTACTGAATTAAACAAATTACACAAGTAATTTCCTAATTTACTTTTATGAATTTCTTAATTTAACCTTCCCCCAAATCTCCCCTAAGACTCCCCAAGCTTAGACCAAGATTTTGGTTGTAGGCATCTGCATCTGTTTCAGTCAGCTGTTGGGTAGAGCCTATCAGAGGAGTTATTCTAGGGTCCTGTCTGCAGGTAGAACAGAGTATCATTAATAGTGTCAGTGATTGGTGCTTGCCCATGAGATGTATCTCATTTTGGAATGTTGCATTTTTTAAATTTTTCTTTGTCATCCCCTTTCCCTCATTATCTGCTTCATCTTTGTTCAATGGGAGAGATGGAAAACAAAAACTACCAAATACTACAGTGTTCCACTTATGATTTTTCACATGTGATTTCCTGCTTTATTTTTTAATCAATGTGTTGAGGTCCTGCAAAAAAAAAAATAATGATAAATAAATAAAATAAATTAAAAAGTAAAGGGGAAAAAAGACTTTTCCTGTACTTTGAAATGTTTACATTAAGGCTTTCTGTTTCATATCTTACATAAGGTCTTTAATCCATTTTAGATTTCCTTTTGTGCAGGGTGAAGGACAAGTTTCAAGCGTTCTTCTTCTACATATGGGTTTTCGGTTTTTTCCACAAGGTTGGCTGAAGAGGCAGCCTTCTCCTAGATGTATGTGTTTGGGATCAGAGCAAAAATGTTGGTAGCTGTAGAAGTGGAGATTTACTCACCGAGTTCTAGTCTGTTCCCTCATTCTACATGTCTGCTATTAGTCTTTATCTTTTTATTCTTTTGGCTGCAGTAACACTTTATATTATTTGAAATCAGGTACTATAATAAATTCTTCACATTTTGCTGAAGGTTGCCATTTGGGACTTTTGATTTTCACTATTAGCCTTTATAATGTATAATGATATAAAGACCCGTACATGACATTATGATGTGAACTGCTTTGGACTGTTGTAAGTAGGATAGCCATTTCACAATATTCTACTTAGCAATGTACATGGGAAGCTTTCATTTTCTACATTCTTCACTTTCTTCAATGAATTATACTGACGTTTTTTCTTTGACTCTCAATTTATTTTAGGATATTTATCATACAGGGCAGTGAAGTTGGTCAAATTCCTTTTTGTATTATTAAAAGGATAACTTGATTTGTATCCTTAATTCCATTTAAGTGTCATATCATATTTATTGATTTTCCATATGTTGAACCATCTGTGCATCCTTGGAATGATGCCAAGATTCTCATAATGTATCATTTTTAATGGGTACTCTTTTCACAAGTAATTTAATTAGTATTCTATTTTTTGTTTATCCTATGTATCAATTAACTGAGAAAATTTATGTGGTGTGTGTGTGTGTGTGTGTGTGTGTGTGTGTGTGTGTGTGTGTGCGCGCGCGTTCTTACTGTCTTTAGTTTCAGAGTAATGGATTTCGGGCTGACGTGAGCTTGTTAACATTACTACTCTTTCTGTATCATAGATTTCCTGCAGATGATAATTGTTTATTTTTGTTTAAGATGCAGCACTATTCAGCAGGGAACCAATTCACTCCTAAGCTCTTTTGAGTTGGGAGATATTTTTTGCTATTTTACTTCCATAGGTGTTTATACATCTGTTTCAGTGCTAGAAAAGTAATTTGAATTCTTTTGCTTAATTCCTGTAGGAAACGCCTGTGACAGGAGTCTACCTTCCTTCTAGATTTTTCATCTTTCCTTTAACATAGATTTTCAAAGTATCTGTAAATGCCCCTTTGATTTTCATCCATATCTATTAAAAACTCCCATTTCCATATCTAATTTTACTAATTTCCGTCTTCCTTTCTATTTTGATTAAGTTAGCTAACGTTTAGCCAAACAGTTTTATTTTTCCAGGGAACAAGGACTGACACCCAGATTATTTTATTACTTTTGTTCCCTGCTCCTATTAGTTTCCACATTAATCTTATTTTTCTGTCTTCTTACTTGGAGTAAGTGCTGAAAACCATTATGTGTCAAGTCCTCATAGCTTATGAACAGTTTGGATACATACAAAAATAACTGTAACTACTTCACGGCTAAATTGATTCCGACAAAAGCAAAACCAAATACAAAAACCCAAGAACACCAACCCAAAACAAAGACATTTGTTAACTTTTTCTCTTTCACATATTACATAAGAAGGTTAACTTTCCTATGACCCTCATAGACTTTGGAACCACAAACTTTTGGTTTTTTGACAAAAAATACTGCCATATTTTAATTGATAGAAGTTTTGCAGAATTTATTACTTATATACTTTGATTTTCTTCCTAGAGACTTACCTTGCCCCTGCCAATCTCCCCTCTCGCTCCCATGCTCTCCCTACATATAATTCCCCCACCCACTCCATTCCCCTTTTCCTCTATCTCCTTACCTGGACTCTTGAGAGTTCCCAGAGATTGAATCACCACCCAAACAGTGAGCATGGGCTGGAACTAGAAACCCTGCATTTATTTAGCGATGCTGGTTCCCCAAACAACTCTAGCAGGCTCTCTCTCTGAGCCTGTTGCCTCCTTGCCTACTTGTGGATCCTGCACCCCTAAATGGACAGCCTTGTCTGGCCTCACTATGAGAGGATGTGCTTAGTCCTGCAACAACTTAATGTGTGGGGTAGAGTTTGAGGGTGGGAAGTAGAGGGTGGGAGTTGGCAGAACGGGAAAATAAGGTCTGGGGGATAGGGTGAAACATACTGGGTTTGATACCCAAAACAAGGCTTCCACTTCTAAGGTGGTGAAATGGAGTGTGGACTAACATGAGACAGTACTGGAAGGAAAGAAACGACTGATAATTTGATAACTTATAAAGTGAATAAATAGATAAAATTAATAAAAAATAAACAAACACAAAACAAAACAACAACAACAAAACAAAAAACAGCCTGCAGCCTGACTGTGTTATACCTTCCCCCAACAAGACTGCATTCTCTGCCCTCAGTGGGAGAAGATGTGACTAATTTCTCAGATAGTTGATGCAAAAGACTGGGGACATGACCAGGGTGGACCTCATTCTTTCAAAGGAGGAGGGGAAAGAGAAGAAGGGACTGTCTGAGTGGGGGACTAAGAGAGTGAGCAGCATTTGGAATGTAAATAAATAAATAAAACAAAGGAAAAGGAAAAATTCTGTTAATATTCCATTCTTATTGAGCGACTTAATTCATTTATTATCATGTTTTTAAAGTTCCTTTACATGACAGCACATTTCGATATTTATAATCTTTTATGAATAAACAATATTTTATGGGCTGGTTAAAACATTTTTGTTTCTTTGTAAATAAGTTGATGGATTTGAATTTTTTCTACATATTTTTTGTGACATTACAAACATTTCTACTGCAAGGAACATTTATGTACAGCTTTTAGTTATGAAATATTTTTCCTGGGTCTGTATCTGGCAGTATATTTACTGGTAGTATAATTATAAAGAACCAGTTTAACTATTTGAGAAATATTTTTAGAAAGTGTTTCCCAGTATATTTACATTTACATAATAGTGTCTGAGGGCTACTTTCTCTCCACAGGCTTATCATAACTTTCCAGTGCATGTGAAGTGCGAGCTCATTGGGATTTGCATTTTCCTACTGGTGAATTCTGTTGAACATTTATTCAGATATAGGTGGAGTTGTGCACACCCTTTTAGAGAAATCTGTTCAAAATTTTTACAAAATTTTTAACTTATCATTTTATTTTTTAAATGTAAATTTCTCCATATTGTCTGAATAGTATGTTTATAAAAAAAAACATTTGTTTTGGTGTTTTCATCTTGATAAGGACATCATTGGTTAAATACTAGAATATGAAATCTGTTTTCTAGTGTTTTCTTTAATGGTTTGTCATTTCAATGAATTGTATAAGAAACTTTGGCTAATAAAAAATGAAGATTAAAATTATTTTAACAAGTTTTAATAAAATTTACTGTTAAATTATTTTTCTACCATTATTTTTATTACCTACTTGCCTTTGTACCTTCATAGAGATGTTAGCTAATAGCCAGTGTTCTTTCTTATCTGTCTGGTCATCCCTCATGAAATTATCTCTTAATACCTCTTGTATGTTCTGCTAAATTAGTACTTCTAGAGTGTTTATTGGGGAGTACTTGATACTTCTTTTATAAAGAATGGTTTAGTGAAGCATAAAATATATAATTTAAAATGGTTTTACCCAAGCTGTCTGACTCTCCCATTCCTCCTTTTTGTCCACATGACACTCAGGAAAATGATGGGTATTTTTTAACTTTGTGTCTTTCATCATCATCTTTTCAACTTTTTATCTTCTTCCTCCTCCTTCTAATGTTCTTTTACACAAATGGAAATTAAATCATGGGTCAATTTTAATAAGGAACATTGTATTAATTTCTTTTGATAATATTTTTATAACTATAAAATAATACTGAGACTAGGACCATGCATCCTTAAAAAAAAAACATATACACATTTAATATATTTTTGCTGCGATCATAACTGTTGATACTAACAGTGGAAATATCAATGTGTCTCCAACAGACATTCACCATCTTACTGACTTGTACATACTAATTCCTGAAACAGCAGTAAGGTCCTTTTCACTTCAACCAACTCACTGAAGCCGTCATCATTATAACACTTGCTTTATAAATAAAGATGCAGAAACATCTTGAGTTTAAGTGATTTCTCTGTGGGGCACACAAATGCAACAATAATGTTGATTCTCACAGTAAAAGTGTATAAGCCAAGTTCCATCCATTTGCCTGCAAAATTCATGAAATCATTGTTTTTAATATCTGAATACTCCATAGTGTAAAAATCAATATCGACCAACCAGATCTCCCAAAGCTTCGAGGGACTAAACCACCAACCAAAAAATACACGGTGTGTACCCATGGCTGCAGCTGGATATGTAGCAGAGGAATGCCTTATCTGGTGTCACTGGGAAAGAAGCCCATTGGTCCCGGAAGTTCGTTGCACCAGGGTAGGGGAATGCTAGGCTGCGGAGGCAGGAGTTGGTGGGCAGGTGGAGGAGCACCCTAATAGAGACGGAAGAGGGAGAAGAGGATAGGGGGCTTGTAGAGGGAAAACTGGAAAGTGGGATAACATTTGAAATGTAAATAAATAAAATAGCTAATAAAAATTATATAAGCCACAATACTGATGAAAAAAATCAACCAAAGAAATTCAAACTGCCTGTCTTCGATATCTGTTTACTGTGGTGTAGTTTTAGAAAAAATAAAATAATTCTGTATCTTAAGTTAGAGCAATTCTATATGCTCTATCAGAAAAGTTAGCCTTCTGGTTTCTTCTCTTCTCTAGAGTCTTAAAGCAAATGAATTAAATGGGGACAGCTGGGTGATTGTGCTAAATTATCAGTTTTAAACAACTTCAGCTTGCCATTGTTTACGTGGTCATCATTTGGTGATTCTAGTCTTACAGTGATATTGGATATAGCATGGATTTTGCTTTCTCTTGGATACAGTTTAAAAATAGAATAAAATCTCTTCTTATGTATTCTTATTATTCTAGTTCCATATGGCATCCCAATTCTTTCTCTAGACATAGTCATTAATATCTATTTTAGGCAAACATCTACATATTTTTTTCTATTGGTTCAGAAATGGGAGATTGCTACAATGCCTGAGGCCAATACTAGAATTAATTTGATAAGACAGGGAAGGCCAATTATCAGGACTTGCACATGTATTTTTTCTTCCCTAGTGAGGAAACTCTTAAAAGCAAACTCTAAGAAGAATGGTCCTTAGGAAGTCATTGTCTAGCGAAGTAATCTGTGGAAGCCAGAACCACTTGATGTCTTTATTGCCTACTTATTGCATAGAATTAAATATATAAATTGCTTTGTTAACATTTTTGTTTTTATGTATATGCAATCTTTGAAGTAGAATCAGTTTGTAACTCTATTTATGTATTATAAACCAGATTATTTTTCTTTCAGAGCTTGACTATGTGAAAATGCACATAACTGAATTTATATGTTTTTCTTTTATAAAATATTATAATAAATTAGGTTGTCATAGCAAGCAACATTATTCTTCGTGATCTTTCACCTCAACACATAAAAGTTGAATTGTTAATGACTTGAAGGTATCTAGTGACTAATTAATAAGATTAAAAACTTCTTGTCTTTGAAGTCAGGTGTGTACTAGGATCCTCCTAAATAAATAAAATTAAGCAAACATAAATGTATCAATTAGAAATTTTACATAAAAATTTATCTAGTTTAGGAGCACTTATGAAACAGAAAACTATATTGCCCTTTGACTCTACAGCTTGTCAAACTCAAACCAGTTAGAGAGCACTCATGCAATCTACAGAACAGTGAAGTTAAGAAAAAAAACAAACAAGCATTATGTGTAGGAAAAGACCACTGAAACTAGAACAGGGATGTAGGTGGAGTGCAAGAAAACCCAAGCAGCACTGTGTCCCTAATACCGAGTGACTCATTTGTGATGATGAACATATTCAGGCTTGATTGAGGCTGAAGGAAAGTTATTAGAGTATTGTATTCTAGATGGAAGAAAGGGATAAATTCAATCTAACACACTGGGCAAAGCAGTGTGCTTGAGGAACTGAGACACTAGCAGGTGGCCAGCATAGGTGGATGAGTTAAATCAATGTGACAAAAATACCTCCTTTGCCAAATATGTTTAAGGGGCAGGCGTGGTAGCATATGTCTTGAATCTCAGCACATGGAAGTCAGGTGGTCCACTGTGAGTCCAATTCCAGTCTAACCCAATAATGAGTTCTAGGAGAGCCAAGGCTATGTAGAGAGACTGTCACAAAAGAAAACAAAAACAAAAACCAATATGTTCAGGTCACTCACTTCTTGACTAGTTCAAAATCTTGAGCATTAATTAACCAAGTAAAGGATCTTTGACTAAAAAACAAACATACAAACAAAAACACCTATATAGGAATGTGAGTTAATTCAAACAAGTGTCAGTTGGACAGGAGCCCAGGTGGACATCAAATGAAACCAACCCTCTTCTTGTAGTTTATAATTTTTATTTCCATAACTGTTCACACTCCATCCTCCTTCATCTCTCCTTTGAAGATCATGTGACCTCTCTACAAGTTGACTGCAGTTCAAATAGTTCCTCTTACATAGTTAGTTAATAAATGAAACGTGTTTTCCCTGCTTTAGTTAGCATTCATGTTAATCTTGAACCACAGTAGCTAATGAGGCAAAGTAATTTTGTGTCATTGAAGAAATGATTGCCTTTTAATCTCCGATACTCTGAATATTTACTTACAATAACTAGAAAATCTATTGAGGCTTCTTTCAGCTAATAAAATGGATGATAGGACATTGCAAAGAACCAATCTAACGCATGACTTTTCCTTTTAATACTGCTTTACTTGTGTCCCCTTAGTTTGGGTAGGATGTGTCAACATTTTCACTAAATTCCAGGGAGTCTTTAGTTTATCTCTCTCCTGACCAAGTTGTCATTGAGTAGAGAGTTATTCAATTTCTACATGTATGTGGGCTTTCTGTTGTTTTTTCTATTACTAAAGACCAGCCTTAAGATATTGTGATCTGATAGGATGCATGGGATTATTTCAATCCTCTTGTATCAGTTGAGGGTTGTTTTATGACCAATTTTTGGTTGATTTTGGAGAAGGTACCATGAGATGCTAAGAAGAAGGTGAATTCTTTTGTTTTAAGGTAAAATGTTCTGTAGATATTTATTAAATTCATTGGTTCATAACCTCTATTAATTTCACTGTTTCTCTGTTTAGTTTCTGTTTCAATAACCTGTCCATTGGTGAGAGTGGGGTGTTGAATTCTCCAACTATTATTGTGTAGGGTTCAATATGTGTTTTGAGCTTTAGTAAAGTTTCTTTTATGGATGTGGGTGCTCTTGCATTTGGAGCATAAATGTTCAGAATTGAGACTTTCCCTTGGTGGATTTCCCTTTGATGAATATGTAGTGTTCTTCCTCATCATGCTTGGTTACTTTTGGTTGAAAGTCTATTTTATTGGATATAGTAAGGCAACTCCAGCTTGTTTCCTGGGACCATATGCTTGGAAGACCCGTTTCCAACCATTTACTCTGAGATTGTGTCTGTCTTTGTTATTGAGGTGTGCATTTTGTATGCAGCAAAATGCTGGATCATGTTTGCATATCTAGTCTGTAGCTTATGTCTTTTTATAAGTGAGTTGAATCCATTAATACTGAGAGATATTAAAAACAGATGACTTTTAGTTCCTGATATGTTTGTATAAGTAGCTATATGTGTTTATGGTACTCTCTTTTTGGCTTGGTTATAAGATGCTTAATATCTTGTTTTTTCTTTTGTGTAGGTACCTTTCTTGTATTGGAGTTTTCCTTCTAGGATCCTCTGTAGGGCTGGAATGGTAGATAGATACTGTTTGAATTTAGTGTTGTCCTGGAATATTTTATTTTCTCTGTCAATGTTGATTAAGAATTTTGCTGGGTATGATAGTCTGGGCTGGCTTTTGTATTCTTTTAGAATCTGCATGACCTCAAACAGCCTCTTCTGGCTTTCATAGTCTCTATTGAGAAGTCTGGTGAAATTCAGATAGATCTTCTTTTGTATGTTATTTGGCCCCTTTCCCTTGCAGCTTTTAATATTCTTTATTTGTTCTGTGCCTTTACCATTTTGATTATCATGTGATGAGAGTATTTTCTTTTCTGGTCTCATTTATTTGGTGTTCTACAGGATTCTTTTACTTTTATGGCCATTTTTTCTTTAGGTTGAGGAAGTTTTTTTTATATGATTTTGTTGAAGATATTTGCAGGTCATTTGAGCTGGGAATCTTCATTCTCCTCTATTCTGATTATTTTTAGATATAGTCTTTTCATTGTGTGCAGAATTTCCTGTCCGATTTGGGTTAGGAATTTTTTATGTTTTGAATTTTCTTTGACAGTTGTGTCAATCTCTTCTATGGTATCTTCTACACCTAAGACTCCCTCTTCTATCTCTTGTATTTTGTTGGTGATACTTACATCTGTAATGTCTGACCTCTTTCCTAGGTTTTCCATTTTCAGGTTTGCCTCCATTTTTTTTTCTTTATCGTTTCTACTTCTACTCTTAAGTCTCAAGGGATTTATTTGTTTTTTATTTAAGGCCTTCTACCTGTTTACCTGGGTTTTCCTGTATTTCTTTCAGTGAGTTATTTATATCCTCCTTAAAGGACTCTATTACCTTCATGAGATAGGATTTTAGGTCTGCTTCCTGATTTTCAAGTGTATTGGTATATTCAGAGCTTGCTAGGGTGGGAGAACTGGAATCTAATAATGCCTATATATATTGGTTTCTCTTGCTCATGGTCTTACCCTGACCACTGGCCATCTAGTTACCCCTAGTATTTGTTGGTCTGGATGACTCTGTCAAAAGTCTGCCTCTTTTGTCTCTGGTTTGCTTCAAGTCTCTTGCTAGGCCTGCAGCCCCAGCAGTAGCACAGCTGTGGGTCCTTCCAACTGGGGGCTCTTCAGAGTGGCGGGAGAAGCTGGTGATCTGTTGCTCTGGCTGCAGTAAATCTCCTGGGATGCCTTCAGAAAGTTGGGTCTTCCGAGGAGCAGTCAAGCTGTTGTCGTGTGTGAAGATGTTCTCCAGTGGCCCCACAGACTGTGGTTTCTGTTTCCCCATGTTCAGTGAAACTCCAGGGAAGCCTTCAGTCTGTCAGTTCAGTTGCCCTACTTGTCACAGAGTCCCTGCTAGGTCTACAACCTGTGGTGTCTGTTTTCCAGTTGCCCTGTGTACAAAGGAGCTCCTGGAATGCCTTCAAGCTGTGATGTCTTCAGGAGAGTAGACAAGCTGGTGGTCAGTTGCTCAGTTGCCATTTGTGCAGCAGATCTCCCATAATACCTCAGGTTGTGGTGTCAGTTGCCTGACTGCTCTGAGTGCAGTGGATCTTCTGTGATTGCTCAGGATATTGTGTCTTCAGGGGAGCACACTGGTTAGTGGTCTGCCCCAGTAGAAAGAACTGGGAGGAAGGGGAGAGGTATTCAGTGGGCAGGAGATTTAGGTGATGATGGGTCCTGAGTCCACTGAGCTCCCAGCAGCAGCTCTGGGACTACCAGGGAGTGGCATGATTGCTAACTGCTCTGAGTGCACAGAATCTTCTGTGATAGCTTAGTATCTTCAGGGGAGCAGACTGGCTAGCAGTGTGCCCCCTATATAATTTATATACAAAAGAAAAAATATGATTTTATACTTTGATCAAATATTCATAAAAATATAAGTCAAATAAAGGCATCTTAGAACAATTATTTTGTGGAATAAAATTATTGTTGCTTAATTAACAAACCAAATACATAATATGTAGGTTTTTTTTATCTAATTAATTCTAGTGAAGTACATCTGATGAAGACAAATTCAGTATAGTAAAAAGAAGATGATAGTAACAGGAATTTGCTTTTATGGAGATCTCTACATATGATATCGATTTTTATTCCCTTCAAAAGTTATTTCTCTCACAATCTTTATGAAAAGTATGAAAAAAGAGCAATACCAAAGAAAAATAAGATCATTATTAAAATACAGCTTGTGTAGTTTTGTATGTCTTTTTATTCAAAATTGTTGAAAAAAGCTAGTTGTATTTGGTGTAAAATAAAATTTTTTTGTGTGATTTTCAGACTTTTAAAATGAGCCAATAACTAGAATTTGAGTACTTTTTAAACATTCTTTTGCTCTTTTCTTTGTTTTATATTATTTATTCACTTTACATCCCAGTAGTTGCCCCTACTCCTAGTTAGCTCCTCTCACAATCACTAAACTTCCTCTTCTCCTCTGAGAAAGTGGAGGTACCCCTGGCTATCTCCCAACCCTGGCACTCCAAGTCTTTGTGGAGCTAGGTTCATCCTCTCCCACTGAGTACAGTCAAGGCAGTCCAGCTAGGAGAACACATCACACAGACAGGCAACAAATTTTGGGATAGCATGCCCACTCCCATGGTTTGGGACCCACATGGAGACTGAGCTGAACATTTGCTACATAGGTGCTGGGGGTTCTAAGTCTAGGGTGCAGCCTGTGTATGTTATTTTGTTGGTGGTTTAGTCTCTGAAAGCCCCAACAGTACAGGCTAGTTGACTCCATTGGTCTTCCCATGAATCTTGAGTACTTTTTAGAACACAATTCAAGCTAAAGAAGAATATGTTTTTTAAGGGTACTCTCATAAAAATTTTAATAAAAGAGAAGCAAACTGTAACTACAGTAAATAGGAAGAATTGACTCTTTGAAATAAAACTGAATAGTTAATTCTTAGACAAATTAACCAAAATAGATAGATCGACTTTAAGAAAATTAAAAATGAAAAAGTGTAGTTATTATATAAAATATCAGAGAAAGTCAAAAGATCAATTAGAAATACTTTAGAAACTTATATTCCAGTAAAGTTGATAACCTAGAAGGGACAAATTTGTAAACAGGAGTGGTATACAGAAATTAAACAAAGGAGCTGAAACTACAGAAGCAGGTCTATGAGGAACAATGGAAGTAAATCAGCAAGAAAGTGTCTCCCAAGGAAAAGGAGTCTAGAACTGGAAGGGTTTTCTGCTTAATAATACTAGATCCTAAAGCAGAATAAAGAGTAATAAACAGAAGTATAGCAAAAATATAAGACTCATGTTATGAATCTATTAGTCTAAAATTAAAAGAATAAAAAATACACACATAGATACATACATATTCTCTCCCATACATGCAAACACAAAAATTACAAGTCAATTTTTTCCTGAAAAAAAAAACCATGTACATGAATACTAATTAAATTACTTGTGAACAAAGTACATTTTAAAAGTGATACATCATAAACATGTTGGCTTCATTTCAAGGATGCACAGATGGTTCAACATATGAAAATTTAATAAATATGATGTGGTACATAAATAGAATTAAGGACACAAATCAAGTGTGATCAATGATAAAGGTCCTGAAGGAAACAGAGAATTGAAGAAATATCAACATAATCAAAGTTATAAAATACAAAAAATAGGCAATATTACTGTAATCATTATAACACTGAAACCAAATCAGAAGTTTCACAAGAATGCTCTCTCTATCCACTCAACATTTGTCTTGATGTTCTAGCCAGATACTAAAGCAAAAGAAAGAAACAGAAGTGTTACAAATAGAAAAACAAGAATAAGATATCAGTGATTACAGATAATGAGATTCTATACCTACAAGATCCTAAAAACCAAGTTAGAAAAGTTTTAGAATTTACAAACATGTCAACAAATAAATGAGATTAAGCTTAGAAAAATCAATCTATTTATACCCATAATAAACATGATAAAACCAATTAAACCAAAAAAAGGAAAGATATGTTCAGTTTTCTTAAATAAGAAAAATAGCACTAAAAATTAAAAACTAGGCATAAATATGAACAAGATTTAAAGCTATCTACAAAAATACCCTTAAAACACTGAAGAACATAACTGAAGAGAGCATAAGTTTCACAAAAGAATCAAGAAGGTTAATAATAACTCCTAATTTTTAAAATAAACAGAGCTAAAATAACAAAATCAGCACTTTACAGACAGAAAAGCAGACACCTAGAATAAGAGAATAGATTGTAAGATAAACAGGAAGACCTACATAGCTATAGTCACCCAGATTTTAACACTAGGTCCAAAAATACATTTTGAAGAGAACACTGCTTCTTTAATATATGGTGAAGGGCAATAAACATGCATGTGTAAAAGAATGAAACTTTATACTGTCCCCTCACACTACACACACACACACACACACACACACACACACACACACACACACAAACAGAAATCTAGAACGGATTAATGATATTAATGAAAGATATAAGATGGAAAGCAGCTAAGGAAAATACTTGAAAGTGTAGGCAGGACATTTCTTTAAAGTAACCAAACATCTCAAGAAGCCATAGCAGAAAAACATAAGTCAGATTCCATCAAATTCAAGATTCTGAGTAGCACAGGAAACAATTAATTTGGTAAAGGATATCCTATGGAAGAATATAAAGTTTTTGCCATGTAGACTTTTGACAAGTTTTTAATATCTATACAATATATGAATTTCAGGAATTAAATAATAAATAATTAAGCAAAACACTCAATATATGGAACAGAAAAAGGAATGTGAAAGAAGTAAAAATAGAAATGACACATTTATATGTATATAAATATATATGGAAGATTTCAGTATCCTTACTCATAACCAAAGTGTAAGTCTAAGCTATATCAACCTTCCATGTTGCTCCAGTCAGGATGACAACTCTAAGAAAGAAAATGAGAACAAATTCTGGTACACATTCAGATAGAGGAACATCCTCATTCACCGGACCGTTCAATGTGTTTTAGACAGTACTAGGTAAGGAGAAATAATATGTATTCTATTTACATTTAGTTTTATTTAGCCATGTAGAATACATATGTTATTTGCAAGAATACAGAATTATTACCTTGTTAAACAAAAAACGCTATACTCAAAAAGGCAACTTGCATGCTCTCAAAAATAATGACTAGAAGATTGTGTGTGTATGTGTGTATGTATATATGTGTGCATATATGCACATGTGCATGCTTGTGTGTATATGTACATGTGTGTGTGTGTGTGTGTGTGTGTGTGTGTGTGTGTGTTTCATAAAAGTCTATATGGGACTATTTTTAATCTTATAAATTTGTAAATACAGTGAAAAAATAACAATGAAAATTCCAAAAAGACAAAATGAAGATGTTTGGTTAGAGTAAAAGCTTGATAGTTTATTGTAGTTTTAGCTATTATTAACTTCACTGATGGCTTTCTCACAGAGAAGGCAAGAGTGTGATGAGGCTATCGATTTTCAAATTTTTAGCAACTATTAGGATAAGAATGCCAGGGTTCATTGTACTACATTACTAGACTATAGATCTGTACATACATAGTGTACAATATATGTTACACTAGACAGATTATACTGAGGTAGACTTTATGTTGGTGTGAAGATCAAGAAGGGCCTCTTTCAGTTTATGAATTCAAGTATATAATGTGTTACATAGGCTATGATGCCACAACAATATCAATATCTTAAACAATCCTACAGATGTTTTATATTCCCTTTTATCTCAAAACAAACTTATTAAAAATGACATCTCTTATCTCTTTTGTTGGGAATATTTTCTTCATTTTAGTAGGTCAACGTAATCATAAAGAATTATGAGTACAAAACCAAAGGTCATAGTTTGCATGGCTTGGAGCCAAGGAATGAACGAACACCAAGAGATTACAGAGTATACAAATTACCTCTTGGTTCTTCATGGGGAATTCATCCCAGCAACACATTGAGTTCAAGAGTCCTGACCCCTCCAGCTGGAATGTAAAATACAGCTCTTCCACTAAGCAACTAAACATGTGGCAATTTGTTGAGCTTCAATAGAAACCTCTTATGTATACATACTAATCGAATAGAGAACTATACTACTGGAGAGAAAGGTAGTTGTTATTATGTCATGGAAAATCTATATTAGTCATATTCAAAACACAAGTCAAATAAACAAGAACACTCAGACTTATGTGCCACCAAAAATATCATAAGACGACATCACATAATAAAATATTTTTCAAACTGTGGTTGGTTTGGGTTATTCAGTTCTGCATGCCAAGTGAAGTAAATTTTTCTTTTTTGTAAATCAACTCATTCATTTTCACCTTGTCAAGTTTACCTTAAGGGAAAACTTCATCCATTTTTCAAAATGAAAAATTAGGATCAACTTTTGAAAAGCTGCAATAATTATAGAAACAAAACAAATGAATAAATAGCACACTACAGGTGGTCTTGCAGTCAACTTGCCTTTCATTTAGTGTTTGACTGCCAGAGACATTTTCCCACCTCCCTGTGTCTTTCTCCTCGGTTTTGAATAAAAAGAAAATGGAGGTAAGAACATCTCTGATATGAAATTTATTATTTTGGAAAATATCTGTGATCTTCCTCTTTCGGGTCCTCAGTTGTTCACCCACTATAATTTGCTTATTTTGTTGGTGATAAATCCTTGCTCAAAGTTGCTTTATCTTATCACTCCTGAAATCACCCACAATGACTTCAGTGCTCTGTATCCTAATTGTTCCTGTGATGATGAACAAGTATGTCCCCTTCAGGTCATTATATCCAAGACTAAAACAAAAGAAACAACAATAACAAAAAAGTATGCATCTACAAAAACAAAGCAACAAAAAGCCCCCAAACTAACCAACTAAACAAACAAACAAACAAACAAATAAAAAACTTAGAAATTGAACCATAACTTAAATCATAAGAGTTGTTAACCAGTTTTTGAGTTCTTTATAAAGACAACATTCATTTCTTCTCTAAAAGTGGTTGAAAAGTAAGGGTTAAAACATTTATTATTAGAATTTTCTAAACCTAAAAGCTCATGACAAAGCTGCTGCTGATTACCTCTGGAATGCTGAGACCAATAAAAACTATGCCACAGTTATGTGAAAGGACCCTCTTACCTTTAAATGTAATGGCCTGGACCCAGTTCTCATATGGGGCAGAGGATTGACATGCCTGTTTGATACCAAAGAAGACACAGCTAAATGGCTGCCAAAAAGATTAATGAAATAAATAGATACCCCCACAAAGCCAGGCACAATTATAAATAAGATGAATAACAATTGACATCCAGGGAAGAGAAATCTCCCTGAGAATTCCCTTCTTTTCCAGGTAAAGATGAATCACCCGTGGTGTTTGCTGTTGGAAGTTCTAATTCTGATGCTGACCTCTGGACTTACACTACTCAGACCTTCGATGGGCCATTGACAAGGCCATCAGATAGCTAGAGATTGACATCACTAATCTGAGGAAATCCCTCTTTTCGCTCTCTGAATTGATCTCCAAAAATTGCAAAGGACATTATTAGACTTGATTTACTCTTTTACAATAGAAAAGACAGTGTGCAGCACTAGATTTTGTACAGCTCTTAAAGAAGAATGTTGCTTTTACATAGACAAGATAGGGATGATTAAAGAAAACATGAAAAAAGTCAGAAAAGGCCTTGAAAAAGGACAGAGAGAGAGAGAGAGAGAGAGAGAGAGAGAGAGAAGAGCTGGCACAAGAATTGGTTTTCAACCCCTTCATGATTGTCAACCCTACTTTCTTCCATTTTTGGGAACAATAATTAGGTTACTTTTGCTTATTTCTTTTAGTCCCTGGGCCTTAAATAGGCTGACTAACTTTGTGAAACAACAGTTAAATAATTTTGACAGCAAAACCTATCCAGAAACATTATCATAAGTTAGCTATGGAAGACCACGAGACTCATGACTAGGTTGTTACTCTATCTAGGTTGTTCCTAAAACCCATCTCCACCCAACCTAAAAGAGGGGACTTCTGCCCCTAGATCAAACAGGGAGGGGTCACCCAGAAACCTCTCTGACTGGTGATTTAAATTATTGCTTAGACTGTGAGGCTAAGCACTGCAAGGGAATACAAATAAAAATTTAAAATATCCTTCTGGATTCCCTGAGGCACAAACCTGACTGCATAGATATTGATGTCAAAAGTATACCCTCTCCAGGAAAAAGACATCAGGACAGGTATGGACCTCATGAATCACTGAATGACAGGAGGACCAGAGCCATTACAAGTTCCCTTTTACTTACTGGAGGTCAGGCCTCTATCTCCGCCTTTGCAAGACTGGAATTGCCACTGTTCTTCTATACTTGGAGAAAGGAGAAGATGTCAAGGGCAGCCTTGCTTATACACTGAAGGACTAAAATCTGCCATAGGCCAAAGTCAGCCTGCTAACACAAAGTCTTGGGCTCTGTGGAAAACACTGAAACAGATAGCTGTAAGATATTGTCCACAGGCAGCTTTGGTGGAAATTTACCAGCCTGGATTAGAACTAGTAGCCATAGACCTTGTGGATAGGTAACCTTGGTGGATAATACCAGCTTAGAGAAGAAAAGAGCGATTCATAGAGTCATAGTGACATATTCCTGAACCTTCACCCAGCTGATATTCTGTTCTGGAAGATATCTGTACCCCTCCCCTCCCCCAACCCCTACACTCCTGTATCATCCCCTTCCTCACATCCTGCCTTTTTGTGTTTATAACCCCTGTGTAAAAAAGTAAAAATCGTGGTTTGATTAAAAAAAAGTTCATGAAATATGTTATTTTAAAGTTGCTGACATTTCTGTATGCTATATTTTACTCATTTAAAAAATCTAAAATTACTTACATTTACATGTACTCAGATTGTTATATGGATTTTGATTAAATGAGGCAAAATTCAGGTTTCCTATTCTTACCAGCTTTTGAGTGAGATTGAATTCTGAAGTTTCCTAAGTAGTACTGTAATTTTACACCCAATATTTTATGACACTGCTCTTTCTACATTGTCTGATGCCACATTACTTTTTAAAATATGAGTACTTTGCAGTAAAACATGCATGATTTGGGTTTTAGCATGTTTCATTAGAAGTATTCATCTTCTGTTTCCAAAATTTACAGACAAACTAGTTATGCTTTAAAAATGTTTAATTCATGTTTCTTTTGGGAAGATTTGTGTGTTTTGTGCCAGTATATAAAGTATTGGGGTATTTTGTTTTGATATTATTTTTGTTTAACCCTTGAGTGTGTATGTATTATGTACATGTGCACATGTTTGCTCATGTACTTGTGAAAACATATCCGCCATGCTGCATCTGTGATGTCAGTGTCAGTTACTGTTTCCACTTTGGGTCCCCACTGGATCTACCAGAAAAGCTGTCTTGTGGTCTGAGGATTTTCCTGCTTCTTTCTCCATCATAATATAAGAGCACTGATATTATAGATCAAAAAAACCCCATCTATTAATAGTCTATAAACAATTCATATCAAATACACTATAAGCAAACTGAAAAAAAATAGATACACTAGGTTCTGGAGAGATATCTCAATAGTTAAGAGAGTTTGCTCCTATTGAAGTTTGGGTGCTAGCACTTCCAGTCACAGAAGATTCAATGCCCTCTTCTAGCCTTCTTGGGTACCTGCACACATCACACACACACACACACACACACACACACACACACACACACACACAGACACACACACTCACACACACACACACAAAGCAAGTTGGGGGCACACAGTCACACAAGCACAGACACCCAATTAAAAATTAAATTAAATTAAATATTGTAAGTTTAATCCATCTTTGTTCATATAACATCTATAATAGTATCTGAACTAGAAATGTACTAAGGAATGTTTGTGAAATAGTATTGTAAAACATGTCTTTGGATTTTCTTATGTATTACCAGTGTGCTTTAACAGATCTGTAGTCTGGATATGAGGTCCACAATACATACACAGTAGAGGAATGCTGGGTCTGGGTTCAGCCAGAGAAGATGCAGCTAACCCTCAAAAGACTGGAGCCACCAGGTTTTGGAGAGGTCTATTGGGGTCGGGGTGGGGAGATGAGGACATACTCCTCTTGAAGACGAGGATGGGGTGGGGAAGAGGTATGGGATGTGGAACAATAAGAGGGTAGACCAGGAGGGGGATGAAATCTGGAGTGTAAACAAAACAAAAAGATTAAATAAAATTTTTAAAAAAGAAGAAGAAATTACTGCTTATGACTTAGGAGGTGTGAGGAATACAAAACAAGTTGATGATACAGTTCATATCCACAAATTCACAGAGAACTTTTTTCTTGTATACTAATAAATAATTTTGAGAGAGTGAGAGGTACCCTGTGAAGGAAATGAAACAGGAAAAAGATCAAGAGAAAGAGAAGGATAGGGAGAGGAAGAAGGAATATGTTGGAGAGGAAGATGGGAGAAAAAAAGTAAAAGGGAAGGGGAGGGAAAGGACAAGGCATTGTGAAGAGTTTACTATAAATAGTGATTATGTGGGAACTCATCACTAGAGGAAATTGACTCTCCTACTGGCTGCACACACTCACCCTCTGTTGCCTTTCATCTAGGGCTGGAACCTTGTATAGTTTCCTTGACAGGTTGGCTGGTGTTGTCATTAGTCTGGTCTTTTCAGACAATCTCATTGTTTAGAGTGCATACATGCATTTTCCCTGTCATGTTAGGTGACATCATTTAATGACATGTTCAAAACCTCTGTCTCTTGCAATTTTTCTGCTCCCACCTTCCACTCTAAAGTCGGTTTCTTTAAATATAAATCTAGTCAAGCACCACCCCAGTTTTAAAACAGCTTCTAGTTTAGATCATGGGGAAGTTTTTATGGAGATATTTAAAATTTTAAATCAGGCATTAATAAACGTTTTCTGAAAGGGCGATCTGGAAAATATTTTAAGCTTTGTGGGTTATACAGTTTTATTTTAAATACACAAGTCTGTCAACAGCAGGAAAAGAGCAGAAAAAAGTTTCTATATGAATGAATGAGTATGGGTCCATCTGAATGAAATTTCATTCATGAATAGTGAAGTTACGCTTATTATATTTCAAAAGTAATAAAATATTTTATTTTTAATGCTTTTCCTATTACTATAAACTGAAAACAAATTATTTCTGTGCTTTTAAATACAAATATTTACAAAGAAGTTACACTGTACATTCAACTAGGAAGTCAAAATGAGTAGCCTTGGAGGGCTACTGAAGGAAAGTAAGTCATTGTCTTCAGTTCCATCACCACTGGTAGGGTATTCGTGCTCAAGGAGATAGCTTCATATTCATATTCACGTGAGCCATATGAGTGCCTATGGTTAAACTTAGTGTGCTCAAAACAAAACAAACCAAAACAATACAAAACAACAACACACCATAATGTACATCAAAGTAGAATAAGAACTTAGTGGGATTAAAAGAAATTTACAGAGATGTAAAGAGAACAGATGGCAGAGAAATGATTCTGACCAGGATGTATCATATGCACGTATTAAATTGTGAAAGTATAAATATTTAATTAAATTAAAACCACATTCCTTCCCATGGGCCCTACAGAATAACCTTTGCTAACCTCCTAATTGAAATTAGGTTCCTTTCTTCTATTCTTTCATGGAATCCTTCACTTTCCCCTTCATAGCCTTTTAAAATGAATAACTTTATATTGATTTTATAATTATTTTAAAGCTATTTTTTTTATCATTGGACTGAAAGCTAAAGAAGAGCAGGGCTTCTGGCTCCCCTGCTCAAATACAATACGTTTGAGTCCCCTGTCTTGTGT
This sequence comes from Rhabdomys pumilio, assembly GCA_030674055.1. NCBI lineage: Eukaryota > Metazoa > Chordata > Mammalia > Rodentia > Muridae > Rhabdomys > Rhabdomys pumilio. Next base: position 29,629,160 of record JANHMN010000007.1, on the reverse strand, counting down.
TCAGCACACACTAGAAATTTTATGGGAATTGTTGAAGATGGTATCAGTTTCTTTTCTATGAAACTACTATAAGGAAACTGGCAAACGTTTTACATGAAAATATACAAGAAATGGAAAAACATAGTTTTCTAAAAGATAAATGAATTAGATTTATACTAGTCGACGAATGCAATCTTCTCATCGATTTATGTTTCCTGGCCTTCTGTAGCACGTTTTACTTTCTTGTCTTATTCGGCAGAGGTTAGCACATCGGCATTCCACTGAACATCGTGCTCAGTTTCTCCAGTGATGCAGAAGTTCCCTAGAGCCACAGCCTCCTTAGGCTCCATGGCCTTTATGCAAATTAACTTTCACAGAATGTTTCATCACTTATCCATCAACTAACTACTTAGTACCAGACCTGAACTTCATCCCAAATTTAAGTGTCATAACAAGTTGCTTGTGCACTCTCAGTTGATATGGCATCTTTTTTTCTCATTCATCGTCTTAGAATTTTCCTTTGAGGAAAGTAATTTTATTTCCACCAAACAGTCCCTGGGTATATCACTGTGTGCAGAGATGGCAATGGCACCCTCACATTTTAGACATTTTTCACTTATATCAGCCAATTTCTATTACAGAAATTCGCTCTTCAAGCTCCTTCTAACGAACACATACATTTTTTTTTTATTACAAAGAGATAAAGAAAGCTGCAGCAAGCTAAATCATGTTTCTTTGGCAAAGGCAGTAATTAATGTTTCAGACAAGAGGTTTCAATTTACGTATCTGTGGAATTTTTAGATGCACCCCATTTATATTTGTCTACAGCCGGATAAAGAAAGATACCAAGATAGCAAGCCAATTGGGACAAAAAAATAATTTGGCTTTTTCAAGAGTCTGAATTTTGATTGTTAAGATGTTCCAAGGGAATATCAAGTTGAATGCTATTATCACTTGTGAAGCTACTTAATTGCATTTTTCTATTCTTACATATCTTTCTCAAACTTGAAATGATGAGCTATTGCTTTTCTTTGTCATAAAGATATTTTTTCCTTAGTTTACTGGTAAGAAATAAGGCTCCTCAGAATTTGCATGTTTATAATTGTGTGTGGTCTGGCATACATGTGTCCCAGATTGAATTTTAAATATAGTTTTAAAAGTCTTAAGAGAATAATGGTTTTGTAAATGAAAAAAACAGTCACTGGGAAATGCAAGAAGGAAAAACAGTAGATATAGGGGAAGAGGTAAAGAAGAAACTAATTCTTCCTAGGGTGATACATAGTTAAAATGATATTCTTTTCAGTAATAAGAGTGTTAAATTCAATTCTGAAAAAACTTGACTGTTACCAATTCAACAATATTTCCATGCAAGCTATACCTATATGTATTCCAATAAATACATCACATATATAAAATCAAATTAAAATACTTTGACTAATCAACAATTTTGAAATACTGAAAATGTGATATAAGATTGTCATTTAGACCACTAATACATGAGATAGTCTACCTTGCCACATGCCTTACTCTATTGCTGTTCTTTCAGTTGATACACAATATTAAATCTCAACTTTTAATATGAAGTATCTGTGGAAGGCACGCTGTATGTCACATGTCCAATGTCTTGTGGCTAGCTGAAGGAAGATATTCATAATAAAGAACAAATACTTTAAGTCTGATCACACTTTTGTTAAGTAGAACTATTCCACATACCAGAATCAACTTTCATATAATAGTGATGTCAGTGTCTCCAGATATAATCAAGTATGGCAAAAATAGGTCAGGTTGTAAGAACAATGGTTGTAGGGCCAGACAGTGCTTATTTTAATTATATTGTCACCTTTTAAGCAGGTACACGTCTTGTCTCAAAATTCATGTTTTACAATTTTGGCATTTAATGAGCTGCTGTTGGAAATGCTTTCATTTTAGTATGTACTGAGAGTTTTGCAGGTGATCTGGACAAAAACCATGACTCAGAAGTACCTTGGAGACACTGATGAGTATTCAAATAAACTTTATAAACTTTAAATAAATCCAGAGTAGCAATTCGTTCCCATCACTTTAGCTATTGGATCATGAATGCTTCCCACGTGTCTGTATGTTAAATATTTGGTATCTAAAGTGGTATTGTTGGAGGGATTAGATCAATATATGACTTAAGTGTTTCATTTTTTTGTAATTCCTATTGTGAGTTTAATGGCTGCTCAGTAAGTTATTTTGAATAAGTATAGTTTCTATAGGTTTATATATTGCAGCACTTGTCCTGTATTTGGTAGGACTGTTTAAAAAGAATTAGTAGGTGTGGCCTTGTTAAAGGAGATGTGACTGTGGCCTGGATTTAAGGATTAAAAAGCTTATATTGTTCCTAATTAGCTCTCCCTTCTGGTTATTATTTCAACACTTTAGTTCTCAATTAATGCTCTAGCGTTATGCTCCTTGTCATGATGGTCATAGACTCAGTATTTAGATAGTAAAACACAATAAACTCTTTTCCTATAATTTATTTTGGCATCTCTTCACTGCAATAAAAATATACCTAAAACACTTAGCTTTCTCGCTTCATTTCTAATTAATAGCTTCATGCTTTCCATGGAGATGTCTTTATTTTGAATCATGATTCCAGTATGTATGTGATAATTAATTGAAACTGTTTGAAAATGTGTCTAGACACTTATTGGCTGAGAATAGTGGAAACTGGTTGTTTCCCAGCTATGCATACTATAGAAATGCAATCAAACTGCTGGTTTAATAATGTATAAACTCTGTAGAAGTAAGTTATTTTTGTTTCCCTGGTTTCCTAGTATTAGTTGTAGGTGTGTCTTAATTTATGGTACTTATCTGTTGCCTGTTTTTTATATTTATATTAACTTCACTTTTTTGTTTTTTCTTCTATATATTTTCCGTCTGTTACTTTATCTAACAATTTACATGATGTTTGAATAAATAAAACCTCCCATCTACATTTTTCTTATAACATTTTTATACTACTCAGTGCTTAATATCATCATGTAATATAACAAGAAATGCTGCAGGATTAGGTTATCATTGTATTTTAGGAACTCTCACTCAATCTACCAAATACGATATATCCAATACATTTAAAACAGTTAAAATATTTCTGAGATAATATCTATCTACGTGCATGTTAACCTTTATGTCAATATTAACTACAAGTGCATTTTAATATAGGTATTTGTACAACTTTGTTTAGCCATTAATGTATAGAGATATACAATAGAAATCAAGTTATATGTGCTCATATATATTTATTTATCAAAAGGATAAATATTGGGTAACAACTTTAATTGTGTGGGCATCTTGTTGATTGAGCATTTCTAAATATATAAATCCTTTGGATAATCATTAAGCTTTAAGAGTTTTATTTCTACCAGGTACTACAAAGATAGCAGATATTGTCTGGGGTTCAACTGAGCTTTGTGGATGCAGCATTGTGGATTGGCATAGCCATCCTCCACACTGGAATCTCATGGGTGCCCGAGCCTTTCCGTCTAGCTACCCAGAGCCCAAGTCAGAGCCTAGGAGCAGTGGGAACATGGTGGCTGCCTGGGAACAAGCCGGACCAGGCACCATTTTATAAATATCACCCCTACAGCTGGTCATGTCTTGACATATTGAATTTTCTCTAACTTTTTGAATTATATTTGCTACTCCATCAAATGAGATGACATAGTGATAAATAAGATTTTATTCATCTAAAACAATTTGATTTGGGGCTTAGCTTGTTTTTACATCAGAGTTTAGCCTAGTCTCACACAGAATGGTCTTGAGAGGTTAAGTTTTCTACTCAGTGTGGCACATATGTGAAATCATAGTACTTGGAATATAGAGGAAGAAGGATCAAGAGTTCCAAACTTGGTTGTGTGACATCAGCTTGGTTTGCCTGAGATCATGTCTCAACTCTTCCTCCTGAAAAAAAGATAACATGCATTGTATAGTGTCCTTTTACATAAGTAATGGTGAATAGTGTTTGAAGTATTTATTTACCTGGAGTAAATTCAAGTCTGTCAATGTCTATAAAAATTCATGGAATTCTGGTTTAAGAGCTAATATTATTTGCATATGATTTTTTATAGTTCAAAATAATAATAAACATAAGTTGGTAGCTTAAAGTATCCAAGCTGCAAGTCATTAAAGTGGAATAAGCTCTTGAAAATGAATATAGACTCTGATAAATGCATATATTTAGTCAAACATTTCTGAATGTACTTTCTCTAACGGGCAAATTCAGAAGCATGGAAATAAATGCAAGTAATTTGAGTGCTCTGCACTGGCATTTAAATACAAGAGAAAAAAATGTTAATAGGATAAGTACCAGAAAGGATTAAGTGTCGCTAAACACTAAAGAGGATTAGTTATTATCCTGCCTTTACAGGCACCCAGGTTTCATGTGGCCAAGTAGATACGAAACAGAGAGCCAAGCTTAGAAATTGGATTTTTTTCCCCTTTTGCAGCAAGCTTATATTAAAATCAGTTTTACTATGGCATATGACTAAACAAGTAACATAACACCTGAGCTTGCCTGTAGATAATCTAAAATGTAGTATGCTTTTAAATGTACGCTAGGAGAATTTCAAAGATGTTTTTATGCAAAACATTGCTTTTAAGATAAGCACCTGGATTTGTTGTGAAACAATAGTCAGCCTTTTCAAAACGATCTTTCATACAAACATAGTACGTCCTCAGTGTTGATGTCAACGGGAGATGCAGATTGGCAGGTTTTATTTCATCTATTGCATACATTTCTTTACATTAACATGAAAAAAGTAGTATCAAGAGCTTAGACTGAAACTTACTCCATTTTATTATAACTAGGCTGAGGTTTCAGTTTTCCAAAGAAGCAGGCAAGCTTTTCAGAAAAAAAAAAAAAAAACACAAAAAATGGGCCTTTAATCAGTAATGACCCCTGACATCTAGCAGAGCGAGACAGCTAGCCCAAGGACTGAGACAGTTCCTGGAATTTCTTAAAGACTTGAACAAAAATGGTAAAGATAATATAGTGACCAATTAGAAATGTACTAATGTAACTGCTGCTTACCTAGCCAATCTTATTAAAAATGAGCCTAACCAATTCTAAAATTCCCCTACTATGCTTCAAAAGAGCCGATGAACTTATCTCTCTGTCACCACTTTCTATGAATGGCTGACTTGCACATGCTAGTGCTTTCTGAAGAATAAATGCTCTTTGCTTTTGCATACTTTTTGAGTCTGGGGCCTTCCTTCAGAGACTCTTGGACTCTTACATTTGGTGCATGGGCCTGGAATACTGGGTTCTCCCTGACTCAATAGGAGAGCAATTGGCTCTCTGTCCATCAGTAAGTTGGGCCATGCCTCTGTGTTGTGTGTCTTTGTCTCATTTTATGCTGTTTGTTTTTATCTCAGCACATTTTTTGATTTGTCTGGTATCCTGGATACAACCAGGAGACCAATATAGGTGGGGTGAAAGCTCTAACTCTCTGGATTCTTTTCTGATGGAGCTAGAGAACTCTAGTCTGACTCAGCATTTAGTGGATAAGGACTGGTCATTCCCTTCCAATGGAGCCTGGTTATGAAGTAGGTCACCATATGTATCATTTCAATTTCTTTTTTGATCCCCTATAGGCCTGTTTCTGTATTTGTGTGTTTCTATTTTGCTTGTCCTCTGCTACTTTATAAAAAGGCACCATGGGACAGGCAACAAGCTCCATCCCATTGTACCTAGTTTGATCAAGCTTTAGGGATTTCAAACACCTAAAGGAGAATGTGGGTTTAAATCTTTTGCAGAAATAAATGACCTACATTGATTGTAGGATGGCCATAAAGGAATTCCTTCCATCTTCCTATCATCTACTTGGCTAAAAGTATTATGTATGGAAACCCTGGAAACCCTGGCCAGGTCTCATATGACTAGTGTCTGGTGGAGACCCCTGCTTCATGGCTGAGTCCTGTCTTGCAACCAACTCCAGAAATCTTGCAGATTAAGGAAACAGAGCCATTGAAGGACCTTAAGCTGGTGATTTTTACCTCCCTTCACTCCAGAGGAGAACCTCTGTCCTTATGATCTTGTCCCATTGCATACACCTTCCCAACAAATGGATGATTCACGCACACAGGAGGCTGGAGGGGAGATGGCAAGCCTCCCTACATGTAGGCCCAAACCACAAAACAGGTAGATTATACCATAATTACACTACCACTGCTGGTGACTCGCTCCATGATGAGTAGGTCAATCAATACAGGACCCACATCTCCTTTTCCATAAGCAACCTATACAACTGAAACATGCAGAAGCCAAAGTTCTGAGAGAAACCCTCCACTCTGTAAGATCTGTAAGATGTGAGTAAGATATTTACTCACCAACCCACATGGATGATTGTCAACAGCTTTTGCAGGTGCTTTTCATGACTGAAAAATGGGAATGCATGACATTTGCAACCCAGAAATTGGTTCTGGGATCTGATGGCCAGCCGGCAACAATTCAGGCCAATATTGATGTAACGTTTTCTTTGACCCATCCAGACTGGGATCCCAATAGCCCTACAATTGAGGAGATGCTAAAAGTCTACAGACAAATTCTAATGAGGGTGTCTCTAGGAGGCAACCTGAAGGCCCACAAATTTGTCTCTAAAACAAGACAGCCTATACCAGGTAAAGAGCAAAGCCTTGGGGCATTTCTCAAGAGGTTACTGGAAGCCTACTGCATGCCTCTTGACTCTGAGGCAAGGGAAAACCAGTCTGCTGTAAATTTAGCCAAGCAGTTGGCATCATCATCTGCAGAAAACATCAGGGGAAAAGATTCAAAGATAAGCAAATGGCTGAGCTCATGGCAATAGCCAAAAAGTTCTACAACAATAGGGCATCTAAAGAGGACAGCAAGACTGGGGACATGCCAAGGTGCTACATCCAACCAATGGAAGAGAGACATCAGATGTTTGAGTGTTGAAAACTATAACATATGGAAAAGGAGGGAGAAACATGCACTCTTGGACTGCCTCATTTTCAAAAAGACCAAAGTGCCTGTTGTAAAGAAATGGGGCATTGGAAGAACAAATGTTCCAAGAGTCTAAAAGGGAGAGAGCCTAAAGTTCTGAAAATAGAAGAGATAAATGACTGAGGGCATTGGGGCCCATAGCCTCTCCATGAGCCCTGAGTAACCCTAAAGGAAGGGGGGAAGCCAGCAGACTTCCTTGTAGACAGAGAAGTACAGCATTCTATCTTGAAACAACCTATGGGACCCCTGTCCAACAAGAGAACATGGATTCAAGGTCCACTAGAACTACCCAAAGAAAGGTGGACTTGAGAATGGAACATATAACCCATTTATTTGTGGTCATCTCCAGATACCTACACCTCCTCCTTGGTCAAGATCTTCTGACTAAGATGGAAGCACAAGTCCACTTTGGTCCCCAGGGAGTTCAAGTTCTTAATGATAATGGTCCATATCTTGATTGTGGCACTAGAAGAAGAATATAAGCTTTATACAATGTGTCCTTTGAATATAGATAAGGACCATATCTAGAGGAGTTATGGGAAGAGATTCCAGGGTTATGGGCAGAAAAAAATCCCACGGAGCTAGCAAAATGCCCCAGTCAAGGTGCAACTAATGTCCAATGCCAGCCTGGCTAGACTCCACCAATACCACTTGACACAAGAGGTAAAATTGGGAATAACATCATACACAGATTGACTCTAGGAAGAAGGGATATTAGTCCTTTGCCAGTTGGCCTGGAACATTCCTCTCCTGCCAGTAAGAGAGCCTCATTCTAATGACTACTGACCTGTATGGGACTTACTCAAAGACAAAAAATGGATAAAAAATATCTCCCTATAGTGCCCAACCATTATAATTTGCTGAGCAGCCTGCCACTCAAATGAGATATTTACATCGTACTGGACATCAAGAATGCCTTTTTGTAGTTTGCCACTAGTCCCAGCTAGTTAGCCAATGTTTACCCTCAAATGTAGCCACCCAGAACACAGGTTTAATGGACAACTAACATGGATTAGATTGCTATCAGGATTCAAGAACTGGCCCACCATCTTCGATGGAGCACTTGATGAAAAACTCAGTGAGTACTGGCAGATTAATCCCTAAATAAATATCTTGCAGTATGTTGATGGCCTCTTTATAGCTGCCCCACATGAAGACACTTGCCAGAGAACTGGACCAGACAGGATATCAGGTGCCCATAAACAAAGGGACAACTCTGCCAAAAGGAGGTAACATACCTCAGATACATATTCAAGGTATGCCAACACCTGCTGTTTAAGGCTCAGAAATAGTCAATCCTCAACACTCCTGTTCCTGAGACTCAGTATTAAAATTATGAGTTTTTGGGCCCAGCAGGGTTCTGTAGATTCTGGGTACCAGTACTTATAGAGATTCTTAGATCCCTCTATGTGGCCTCTAGGGAACAGGGAAGTACCTTAAATTAGACTCCTAAGATGAACAAAAACTTTTACAGACTCAAGGAAACCCTTCTTAAAGCCCTGGCGCTCACCATGCCAGATAATCTGTAAGCCTGTCCACCTGAATATAGATGAAGATAAAGGCATAGCCAAGAGGATGCTGACCGTGAATGTAAGTCCTTGGAAAGGACCTGGATCTTACCTGTCCTAAAAGCTGGACCCCACAGCACAAGGATGACCAACTTTCCTAAGCTACATGTAATAATTTTTTTAAAAATCTACAATATTTTCAGATATAATCTAGTAATATGGTTTCCCCTCCCCCATTGGGAGCTGCAAGCTAAGGTCTTCCCTGGTTCCCTGTGGTAACTTCCAAGCCATCTCCCCTCTGCTGCTAGCTGTCATGAAACCTCATAATTCAGTAAAATTAAAACTCTAGAGCCTTGTAATTTATCAGACAGATTTATAACAGTAAATTTTCAACTCACAAAACGCCCACACAATGAACTAAAAGCCAACTGATATTGATACAATCCTTCCACCTAGATTGGACAAATTGTCCTATGTTATTATAATTCTTCTATGATATACATAGGTACTTCTGGCTATTTCAAGCCATGTGGATCTGCTTTTTCCTCTTCCTTCATCTTCTCTGTTCTTCTGTCCTCTCTGTCTCTCTGTCCCATCTCTAAAACTCTCATTCTGCCATCTTTTTCCACTACCCAATCACAGGCTCTAGCCTTATCTTTTGCCTGCCCTCCCCTACATATAAACAGCAATCCACATCTTAGAAGCCACTGCATTTTTGGTTAAGGATGCAGGTAAAAAATAGCATGAGACAAGAACTGATTATAACCACCCTTCATGCCATCACAATAGTTAACACCCTACAAACACACACACATACACAAACACAGACACACATAAACACACACACTGGATATCTAATGCTCCTCTGATGCATTAGCATGTTGGGCTGCATATCTGCCTTGCTGCTATGATGTTGGAGTGCCACGTGCATGCTGTTTGGGAAAGGAAGAATCTAGTTCAAGATAGGAGGTCCTAGTTTGTGTTTCTCTAGATGAGAAACTCTCTCTCTCTCTCTCTCTCTCTCTCTCTCTCTCTCTCTCTCTCTCTCTCTCTCT
>JANHMN010000007.1:29569037-29609921 GCA_030674055.1 Rhabdomys pumilio | reverse complement strand
CATTTTTACGGTGTTAACACTACCTATCCATGAGCAAAATAATTGTAATATCTTCTTCAATGTCTTTCTTCAGAGACTTGAAGTTCTTGCCACACAGGATTTTTTTTTTTTTTTTGCATCGTTAGAATTACCTCAAGATATTTTGCATTTGTTGTGGCTATGGTGAGTGGTAGGCTAATCTTAATTTCATTCACAGCACATATTTTCATTTGTATAAATAAGGGTTACTGTTTATTTTGACTTAAATTTATATCCAGTCACTTTGCTGATGGTGTTTATCAGCTGTAGGCATACTTTGGTAGAATTTGGGGAGTCGTTTGTATATTATCATGTCATCTGCAAATAGAGAAACTTTGACATCTTCCTTTGTAATTTCTATCCTCTTGATCTCCTTTAGTATTAATATTGCTCTAGCTAGAAATTGAAGTTCTATATTGAACAGATATTGAGAGAATAGACAACCTTTTATCGTCTTTTTTGTAAGTGGAATTGTTTAAAGATTGTCTCCATTTAGTTTGATGTTGGGTATTGGCTTGCTGTATACTGCCTCTATTGTTTTTACTTATATGTTTATATCCCAGATCTATCTAAGACTTTTATTATAAAGGGGTAATTGGATTTTGTCAAAGTCTTTTCAGTATCTAATGAGATGATCATGTGATGCTTTTCTTTCATTTCATTTATATAATGAGTAACATTGATGGATTTTTGTATGCAGGACCATCCCTTTATCCCTGGGATGAAGGCTGCTTGATCTTGGTTGATGACATTTTGGATGTGTTCACGGATGCAGTGTGCAAGTAGTTTATAGAGTACTTTTCCATCAATGTTCATTAAAAAAATTGGTTTGAAATTATCTTTCTTTGTTGAATCTATGTTTGGTTTAGGTACCAGGGTAACTGTGGCTTCATAGAATGAGTTTGGCAGTGTTCATAATGTTTATATTTTGTGGGATAGTTTGAGGAGTATTGGTATTATCTTGTCTTTGAAAGTCTGACATGATTCTGTACTAAAATCATCTGGCTATGGGCCTTTTTTTGGTTCGAAGATTTTTGATGACTGCTTCTATTTCTTCAAGGGTCTATGTACATTGTTTGGTTTATCCTGCTTTAGCTGTGTTAAGTTGAATCTATCATGAAAATCATTCATTTCATTTAGAGTTTCAAATTCTGTGGAGTACATGCTTTTGAAGTAATACTTAATGATTATTTGTATTTCCTCAGTGTCTGTTGTTGCCTTTTCTTTTATTTCTGATTTTGTTAATTTGGATACTGTCTCTTTGTCTTTTAGTTAGGTGGGGTAAGGGTTTGGCTAATTTGTTGAGTTTTTCACAGAACCAGCTATTTGTTTTATTGATTTTTTTTTGTATTGTTCTCTTTGTTTATAACTTGTTGACTTCAGCCCTGTGTTGAATTATTTTCTACTGTTTATTTATTTTGGGTCTTCTTCTTCTTCCTTTTCCTCTTCTTCTTTCTCTTCTTCCTCTTCCTTTTTCTCCTCCTTCTCATCTTCATTTTGTTCTAGAGCATTTCAGTGCGCTTTTAAATTGCTAGTATGAGATCTCTCCACCTTTTTAATGGACTTCCTTGGGGTCAGGCTGGCCTCCTTTAGAGGGAAGGCAATAGAGCTGGGGGGGGGGGGTGACATACAGTGTGTAACTCACCTCTCTTTTCAGCATTATTGATGAAACTTACTAACTCTAACTTACATTTTTAAGAGTTTGGTTAAAAATAGTTGACTAAAAATACATAAATTCATTTCTAGGTCCACTAGTCTGTTTTACTAGGTATGTTTATTTTTATAAAGGTACATTTCAGGATTTATTAATGTATATTAATATATTAATAGTCTATCTAACATCTACCTACGATTTATGTGGAAAGATTGGGGATTTGGTACAGACAAAAATCATGGTATTATATGCATTTTGGTACCTTGTATTATGTCTTAGAATGAAATATTAGAATTAATGGAAAATTACTAATATTTCAACAATTATTGAGACATACATAAATTTAATATATCAATGTCAAATTCTTAGATATGATATTTCTCACAGTTAAGGTAGAAAGGTAACTTGATAAAACTGCTCATAACTATGAGAATGGTTAACTATTATAGTGAAAAATTTAAAATATAAAAATACTCTTAAATTTATTTTAATTAATTATTATACACAGAATTTATTTTTATTGAATTTCTTCTAGTTGACATAGCATGAAATTGAATGAGTGTAAATATGCTTACTTGATTTTTCAGTACTTTATAGTTTAGATTTTTGTCAGATATTTTAGGTCAAAGAGAAAATATTGAGAAATAAGAATTGGCAAGTGTAAATAATTTTCCAGTAGAAATAAGCAAAAAAGGTTAAAGAATGCTACAAATCTTCTTTGTTTCAGCAGTGTTTCTAAACTACTAAATACTTTTAAGTTTCACATGTTTTTATATATATCCCAATAAAGTAATTTTTTCATTTATCAAAAATAGTCAGACATACTGGCATTTAAATAAAATTCCTTATAAGAAATTGTCACCACTATTTTCCAGTAAAGTTTGGACATGAGTGGTAAAATAAATGCATGGACAAACCTTTAAAATCATACTAAACAGGATTTCACTCTTATTTTAAAAAGGCAATAAACTTGCCAAAGTTAATGGGAATGTACTTATTTTTCCACATTCGATATAAGCAAATGAACCTATCAAATTATATAAATGCTATGCTATTTCAATGATATAAAATTCTGTAGTTTCAAACTTTCTTTAAACAATTCTACTTAGAATTCAAAATTGCAGTGCTAAATATCTGTTGTAATTTCAAACCATTGTCATCCTTGTATATTGTATATAACATGGAAATTGCTTCCAATAACAAGACATTAGGAAGCTTTGTACATTTATAGAACAGAAAAGAACACTCTTTCCCAATATTTTTTATTAAAACTTTGGCTAGCAGCTAAAGGTATGTGATAGGCATTCTTTAGCAATGACAAATGTATACGTAGGGTTTGGGGAAAAAGTTAGATCATTACTGGTCAGAGGTTACAAACACAGTCACTTAGTCCTCACAAACAAGATAATCAATATGAAGATTCAGTCAGCCTCCAAGTTATTTTTGTATTGATTACTGTATAACACACTACTATGATTTATATAACAAAACTTTTGAAAATGTACACAGATAGTATTAATCAAGATTAGATGCTAATCATAATTCAATGCCTTTTATGTATACTCAGAACCAAACTATAAGGTCTTATGATCATGATCCATTAATGAGTTCAATAAAATAAAAAAAATGGGATAAATTTAAGTTCTTCTGGTTAAAGCTACTGAATTAAAAAATCACACTTGATATTGTAAATTTGATCAAATGCATTAAATTTTCCGTCAAATTGTACTGGTACCAAAATTAATTATGTCAGAGTGGTTGTGTTATCTCTGAAGTCTTAGTTTTCTCATCTAAATATTTGCCATGTTGCATCTACTTCAGTGTGTTGTTATTATGTTAATATATGAACTATATGCCTCTAGTGCTAATGATACTGATATATATATATATCATATATATATATATATGATATATATATATATATATGTGTGTGTGTGTGTGTGTGTGTGTGTGTGTGTGTGTGTGTATTACAATCATAGCCAAGTACATAACTTTGTTTTCTTAGATTGGAGGAAACAGTGCATTGATGAGAATATCTCCAGATGGTCTTCAATTTGAAGCTTATATTTTATTTTTTATGTCTTAAGTTCATTCAACAAAATGAAACTAAATATTAAAAGTTGTGATGGATAATCATACCAACTTTGCACAAGCTAGAGTCATGAAAAGACAGAGCCTCAAATTGGAAAAACGCCTCCATAAGATCAGGCTGTAGGCAAGCCCATAGGATAATTTTTAAATTAATGATTTATGAAGGTGAGCCATGCCACTGATGGCAGTGCCATAAGTCGGTCTGTGTTCTATAAACAAACAAACAAACAAACAAACAAAGAGGCTGAACAAGCCATTTGGAGCAAGCCAGTAAGCAGAAACCCTCTACAGCTCTGTCAACTCCAGCCTCCATGTTTCTGCCTGAGCTCCTGCTCTGACTTCCTTTGATATTGAACAATGAAGAGCATTCATGAAGAAAATAAAACTGTTTCTCCCCCAAGTTCCTTTTTATCATGATATTTCATTATAGCTATAGTAAACCTAACTAAAACAGAGGCATAGTCAGGTTATTGGCATTTAAGCAGTTGCTTAATCAAATTTCAGTTTCTATTTTTTCTCCTTCTCCATCTGTCCTGTGGACATAATTTCTCCCTAGCTTTCCTTTTCTGGTAATCTGGTGCTTGCCCAGAAGGCTCGCCTTTCCCACTTCCAGCTCCTACAAATCCTAATAATTACCTCACAAGGAACAGATTGAGTCTGCTTTTGCCAGACATTAATTTTTGATGGTTGAACTTCTGTTTCTGTACTCTTGGATGCTCAACATAATACTTAAAAACCCCAACAGTTAGTTGTTATTTTATTTTAATAGAAAAATACACTGGAATTGTAGTGAACATGTGTGGATTCTATATTATCTGTTTCTCACATAAGGTTACTGAGCCCCAAAGGGCTTTCTTTGGTAGCCTCACCCAACAGTTCTGCCATTTGAGGTACACATAGACTTTCTCTTGAGACGGCTCCACTACAGGCCTGCATGTTTCCTCAGTATATGGTTTTATCTCCTCTAGAAGCAGAGCTCTTCACCACAAAGTATGGCTTCACTTTTACAGTTTCACATAGTAGACTCACAGAGTCTCTTTCAGAATACTACAACCCACACACTGCTGCCCTCAATAGCTCTCAGGATCAATGGTTTAAGATTCCATGACACTAGCAGCCCTGCTGTTCTCTTGCTTCCTAAATTAGTATCTTGTGGACAATTCTGTCAAATTCTGCTGTCAGCACAGATTGGAGCCTGGATCCTTTGGAGCACAGTAACATTGACTTCTGTGTGCTGACTTGCAGAAACATTTCCCTGGGTATTTCCTTTGAACAAAAGACTCCTTCAGAGCATTGTCTTTATAAGAATTCTCTTTTCTAGAAGACCATAAGAGTTAACTAACCTTGACTCTAGGCAGCTCCAAGAGAGCAGCTCACCAACCAGAGAACAACCACAAGAATGATGTTGGCCCCTTGCACATATGTAGCTGATGAGAAGTTTAGTATTCATGAAGGGCTCTCAACAACTTGATCTGGGACTGTTCCTGAGCCTGCTGTCTGCCTGTTTGTGGGTCCCAGGCTCATAAATGAACAGCCTTGTCTAGTCTTAGTGGAAGAGGATGTACCTAATATTGCAGAAATATGTTGTATGGGACAAGAGAGTTGGGGTTGGGGATTGGGCTGCAGGTTAGAGAGGGGATTAGGAAGGAGTATTGGGATGTAAAGTGAATAAAAAACACATTCAAAAGAATCTTTTCAAATGAATTCATATTTTCAGATGGTAAATAAAGGCTTGCCTTTGGAGCATATTTCCTGTTGTCCTAATAAAGGGCCTCATATTTTTCTGTAAGGATACAAACCTCCTATTCTTTACAGATGGTTTGCAATTTGTTGTTTATAAGCATATCATTTTGCTGTGCTTTCTGATCTACTTTTTAACCTTTCTTACTGTATGCCTAGATAAGACAGTAGACAATAATCATGGTTTAGAGTGAATGTTATTATCTTAACATTTCTTCTGCAATACAAATCAGGTTATTGTCATCAATTCAACATCCTTCAAGTTCTCAGGGCATTGTCAGACTAGCTGTATTACTTGCCAAAATATTGTACAAATTGACTGTTTTCCATGATAGACGTCCTGTTTCCATCAAAATCTAAGAAGGTAGATCTCTGTTGTCCACATTTTGCCACATACTTTTTTCAAACATGCACCAGAATTATCCACTAAGTTCTATTTACACTATTCAAGGGAATTCCTGTCCTCAAGTGTGAAGCTCTTTTTAATGTTCTTGTAAGCCAATCCAAACACTTAATTATCAGATGACCATGCCCATCACAGTGATGGTTTTACTTCCGAGAATTAATATTTTGTATTAGTCCCTTGACATACTATGCTAAAATACCTCACAAAGCAACCCAAGGATGTAAGGGTCAATTTGACTTGCTATTGGAGAATGCAGTCCTTCAAGGCAGGGAAGCTATGGCAGCCTGCCTCTGAGGCAGATGTTTATATTGCATATGTTGTTGGAAAGAAAAAAGTCATGAATGCTGCAGCTCATCTAGCTTTTATTTTGTTCATTTTATCCACTGAGGGACTTGCGTGTCTCTCACTTAGAGTGGTTCTTCCCACTTGAATTAATCTAATCTAGATAACTACCAACAGAAATTTTCAGAGATTTGTATCCATGGTGATTCTAAATCCATTCAAATTGACAATCAGTTTTAACCACCACATAGGGCATGTGTACACACACATTTCAGAGATTAATTACATTATTTAAAGCCCTATATTGTTGTGGGATATATATATATTTCATTAGCAGGTATAAACTGGTGAAAAATAATGTTGAAGTTGAGTTGGTACATTCAAAATTATACTGTGTTCCCCCCCCCAAAATGTATAGTTAGTGAGATAGCAGAACTTACATCCTCTATATGCAATGGAAAGACAGTAAAGCAACTCAAAAACACAACTCCTAAGAATATCAATACCCTGTCTTCACCAACATAGTGAAGAACTATGATGCAGTGCTCACCCATTATATTTTAAATTTTCTCAGACTACAATCAATCAATTTCTCTTTGTGCACAAAATCAATTACATTCTGGTATAGGCATTCACATTGTGGTCCTGATCCCACTTTTGATGGCTGTGTGCCAAAGCATAATTCAGATTATTGTCAGATTAAGAAAAGCAGGGTGACTAAGCATCTGGAAAAATTATAACTCAAGAGAGCAACCAGGTGATTCTGGTTATTAAAGGTGAAGATGCATTGTGTCAAGAGAAATTCTTGGAAATGTTTCAAGTGAGTAAGCAAGTGGGTAAATAAAGGATTTAGATTTTAGATATCTAGGCAATTATAGAGTACACATAATTCTTTATAAAATCATGCATATATACATTAAGCTTTTGTCACTTATATAGATTAAACACAAAACTTCTCTAGAACTGTGGAGCAAATGCAGAAATATGTTCTAGAGATAGATAATTTCTTTCTCTTTTATGACAAATATTTCAGGAGTAAAAATGGATTAATTATAGCCCTTAATTCTGTTGTCTTATGAGTTCTCAAAGAAAATAAAATGTTATTTTAGGAAAGGAAACAAATATGAGGCCAAAATGTTCCCCTCCCTTTTAAATTTTGTTCTTTTCCTTTATTTGAGACACAATCTCTCTATATTGACCTATCTGTCCTGGAGTTCAATATACAAAGCAGGTTGGCATTAGATTTATAGATTTACCTCCATCTAAAATGCTGGGATTAAATGTGTATACTACCATAGCTGTCTAGAGGGTGGTGACTCTGCGACTTTAGGAAAATAATCTCATTTTCTTTTCTTGTGGTATTAAATGATGGGGAGAAGGTGCATGAAAGGATGTATTTTCTTTTTCCTTCTCTTGACATAATTTTTTTAGTTCTCATCCCAGTTGTGGCTGTAAGTTAGTACTATGGTGGGTAGGAGGAACTTAACATACCAGTCATTGTTACTAGCCTCATTTCAACAGTAAAAGCTGATTAATATCCAAAAACGTCTAGCCTGTTTGACTAATGAGTCCACAATTTGGATATACTCAGGGTGTTTGAGGCCATAAACAAGAGCAAATATCTGTCTCATTCTAATTTGTGTGGCCTTATAAATTTTCCTGTGGAAGAGTATGAGCCTTGAAGAAAAATCAATGCATACCTACATATGAAATAGCTGATATTTCTCATTATCAGTCATATTAATAGCATGAAGACTATTTTCATCTAAATCTCCTCCTGCAGCATTCATGATTTTTTCCATATGCGTTTGGTGTGGGATACTAGAATGGTCTATGAATAATGATTATTTTCAGTAAGAGATATTTTTTTATCAAGTCAATTCAATTTTGCCTTATCAGAGTAAGTCTTATACAGGGTACTATTCAATAATGAGAAACATATGTAACTCCGAGCTGTACAAATATAAGCTGCTTCCAGGCAATTTACAGAAATGGTAAGAAATCAATGTTTAAAAAAGGATGTGATAGTATTGAAAAAATATTCTTCCTTCTGAAGAGTAGTGCCATGATACCATTTTAAATGAATAGCTAACAGATATGTAATATGGGAATTAATCACCATTCTCTGGTCCTTTTACATCATTGGAGGTCTCTCTACTTGGAAAAAAAATGAGTAAAAGATTCCCAGTAGATTTCTCTGACCAAACCTTTAAGCAAAAGGGGATACATTTGAACTGATTTATCAGGATGAAGTCATATGTACTGGAAAGTATCCAAATGTGTTGGCTGTATTATAATTCATTTACATAAAACACTGCAGAATGTTTCTGTGAATATCTAGGCAACAGCTAGTTCTAACATCTCCTTTTTATACTACTTTTACAAGCTAAGGAAGTTTGAGAATCAATTGTTTTTGGACTAGTAGCCAATAGTTCTGCTACTCTTAAACTCAATCTGTCTTCTCTACAAAATATCTACTTTTCGATTTGTTAATTAGAACCACTGAAAATGACTACATTAATTTTTTCTTTTCATTTTTTTATTTAAAAACAGCAAAGGCAAATAGACATACTCTAAAAAACATGTCTCCCTAATGGGCCTTCAATCTCACATGCATGATTTTCAAGCAATCACATACTGATGGAAGAAAATGGTGTGGGGGTATTTCTTCCTTGTTCTTGGACCACTATAATCTGTTGTTTCTTTATTAATAAATAGAAAGCATTGAACTGTGATCATATGTGCACACAGTACCTTTTTTTATTGTCACTTGCAGTTTATCTCTGAAGATTTATCTAATATCTTCCATTTTGTCCTTGGTTTCATTATTTTATTTGTTGATAAGATTATATTAAGATTTACTAACTTAATATATATGATTTTTGATTGTTTCCTATGCCTCAATAGATCCAAGCTAAGAGTTTATTATAATCCAGAAAATAATAAATCGTTATAAACTTTACATCTCCAGTTTATTTCTCTCACTTTTAAACATTATTTTACCTCAAAGAAGCTTATTGTTCTGAAATCATCCATTTTTCCCCACATACCCATTAACTCTGTTCTAGCATTATGTATATTCTACCATTTTTACTTCTTGTACTGGATTCAAGACATGACAATTGTTGGAATGATTGCTTTTGTACCTGCAAGAAATTCTCAAATTTGGCTATTAATCTAGTTAGCAAAATGTCATAATGATACAAAGCTAATTGTGTCACAATTGTTCTATTTAGTGGAATTTTAAAGTTCATATAATGAATATATTTACAGATATTGTTTTAAGAAATGTAATTTAAAATATATTTCAACATGAAACATTGGCCAAAATAATTTGCAAATATTGAGTAAATTTTTTAAACTATATGAAGCTCTGGTATGCCCAATAAATGTTTTTAATAATAATTTATTACATATGGTGAATATTCCCAAAATAATCTATAGATTGTTAGTTTAATGCTTCTGCACCTTAATTCTCAGAATTCCATAAAGGAAATTGAGAGAAAAAATGCACTTTCTCATAAAGAGTGGAGAAACTTTAAGAATAATCTGTATAAATGCATGAACAACACATATAAAATGAGATGCCCACAAAGTTTGAAGTGAAAGATTTCTGGTTAAAAGTTTTTAATCCCAGTTTTGGGCTTTTACCCCAGTTTTGAACATTTAGTTCTCAGATAAAAGATACATACTACCTTTATATCCTAATAATCTTTGTTCCATACAAAAGCTGGGCAGACATCTAGTCTCCATGCTATTATGGCTATTGCCCACAAATAATCCCACTAAATAATTTGCCATGATTTGTCTGGGCTGCTCTTAACTCCAGTTATCTGAGGGACATAGTCATCATTTCAGTATTCTTGACCTAAGGCATCTCCTTTTGTCACCTTCTTCCTTTACGACATGGTCTCCTCACATCCCAAGTGCAGGATGACTTGGATTTTTCTCTGTATATTAGGCTGGCCTCAGACTAACTAGGAACATATCTGTCCTTGCCTTTGTCTCCCAAATATTGAGATCAAGGCCTATAGTTATTAATTTAAACTACGTGTCTTTGAAAACATTTATGGGAGTTCTCATTTCTTTTTCCCTTCTTCAAGACTAATATCCATGTGGCTAAATATGGTAAAAAGATCAGTAGTTCTTTTATTTTTACTTTAAAATTTTTAATTTTAATTTTGAGATTATGATAAATCATATCTTTTTGAGTTCCCTTTTCTCCCACTTACCCCTTCAAAGTCCTCCTTCCTTGGTCATTTTCAAATTTAGGACTTTTCAACACTACACAACTCCAGAAAACTAAATAGTGTCAAAAATGTAAGAAACAATTTTCCAGGAAAGAACATACAATCAATAATCCAACTGCAGGTGGTCATTCTGAAAAGCCTACAGTCAACACTATACACACTAAGTAAGTTTGACTTATGTCTTTAGGAATAGATGAGTACACACACACACACACACACACACACACACACACACACACACAAATAATTAGTTGAAAAATAGGCAATGAAATAGAATTGTTCTTTAATGAGAAATTAAGTGATAACAGAAAAATTATAACTGGATGAAGCATTTCCTTCTATTGACATCAATTTTCTTAATAAAATGTGAATGTGATTAATCTTCAGATATCAGAAAATCATATAAGTCCTTAGTCAAGCACACGGTTGTATTTGAAGTATTTAGATGTGCAGTATACTAGTAGATAAACTGAAAATTTTATCTACAAAATTTTTCGTAAAATGTTTTGATCATGTTCTTTCCCCTCCTCTAACTTCTTCTACCTTCTACTCACTTAAATTCATGCTCATTTTCTCTCCCTCTTTCTTCTTTCTTTTTTCCCACACACTCACCCAAAGAAAAGCAAAAACTAAAGATAAAGATAACCAACAGAAAGTAGCAACAACAAAAAAAAAAATCAAATCAAAACAAAAAGAAAACAAACCATGCAGGTTATTTTGTGATGCTCACCCAGGCATAGGGCCTGTCTCGGCATGTGCTTGAGATATTCAATGACTTCTCAGTAGGAACATTGCTTATTGGTTAGGGGAGAGATTTTGAGTCCACTTCTATTTCTCTGTGCTGGGATTTTTGTTTGAACCTGGGCAGGACTTGTGCGTGCCTTCCCAGTCTCTGTGAGTTCTTGTGTTTAGTGTACTGCTGTGTCTGAAAGACAAAAGTCATGGAGTCATCTATCAACTGTAGTTCTTATAATCTTTCTTCCTTTGCATCTGTATAGATCCCCGAGGCTTGAAGAAAGGATAAAGACATCCCATTTAAGGCTAAATGATGCAAAGTCTTCCACTCTGCACTTTGTGTACTTATGGGTTTCAGTGTTAAATTCCATTTACTAAAAGAATTTTCTCAGAGGATGATAGAGAATGGTCTTAACATATGAATATGTCAGTATTAGTTATTTTATTATAAATTTTACTTTAGCATAATAATTTTGAAAATATCTTTCATTCACCAAATGCTACTGTTGTCTCAGAAACATAAGACTAAATAGGCTCACACTTTTAAGTTCTTTCTGAACTATAGCTGAGTGGTTCAACTCAGCTGTTCTGACCCAAACTTTTCTCCAAGCTGACTGATTCAAACTGGTTTATATCATCTTGTGACTGAATTGTTCTGCTTGGCCTTAAACTAACTCTGGTAATCTGTACTAATCTTCTGGCTCCTTCTCGTTCTCAAGCTTCTTCTGTCCTGATCTGCATTGTTTCTCTGTAAAACTGCCTCTTCTCTCTCTTTCCCTCTCAAGACATCTCTTTTTCCTGTATGTTCTTGTGAGAGTTGGATGTATCCTCTCCGAGACTTATTCTGTCAAATCTTTCTCTGGTCTATCACTCTGTCTGACTCTCAATTAGATGTCACTTTCAAACATAAGTGCTTTCTTCTACAAAGTAACTTCACCTTCATTGTGAGATCCAAGCGTACTAAGGATATTCCAGACAGCTCCTACTGAAATCCAACGTGTGTCTTTAGATGTGATTCCCTTGCCATAGCAGCAATGTGCTTGGATGAAAATTCCTCTACAAATAATAGTAGTAACTTTTCTCTTATGTCCCCTGACATGTCTATGCCTATGCCTATGCTTATACTTATACCTAGTCTAGTAGGAACCTGGTTTTTGAACTTTAGGTAGAAACAATTTGCTTTTTAATGAATGAGATGTTATTTGAAATTTTCCAAACTTGTTTCACACATTATTTATAGGATTGCTAGAACAGGGCTAGCTCTGTCCTTGTTTGTAGTGAAAAAATGTCATTATTTTATGACAAGCAGGCTGTCACTGTAGGCATTGTCAAATGTAATGAGTATTATCACCAGTAAGGCAATTCTGTATGCACATTGTTCATGTAAACTAATCTAATGAATACTAGAGTAGTTTCAATTTATGTGTTGACATGTATACACAATCTTTTTGTTGTTGTTGTTTTTAAATGGCTAGGTGGTGTAAATGGACTGATGGTATTGGTCACAAAGTATGTATTAACTGTGCAGATTTTAAATTCTTATTTCCAGCCTTTTAAAATACAAATGTCAAATATCTTGTCTTTATATTGTACTGAGCTTATTAGCATAATATCAACGTTCTTAAAAACCCAAAAATAAGGACATGATTTGCTTCCATTGGATTCTTCATGTCGATATTTAGAATATTGGCAGATATTCTGATATGTACATAAGCCCATAAGAGAGTTGCATGATTTTGTAGAAAATAAATGATATGGAACAAATTTAAAAATGTACTATAAGTCAAACTATGCATCTCCCTTACAATTTCTTTGTTCTTTGATTGACAAAGGTAAACTTGCTCTCCTTGTTCTTCGTAGAGTGGGAAAGCAGGTGATTATTGAATTCTTATCCCTATGAGGCAACACACCTTCTGTTTGGCTTGAACATATGCATCTTAGTTGAGATTTATTGGGGTTCCAATACGAAGAATTCCCTGCTTTGTGCTTCTGAGAGGTTCTCAACTTTCTGGAGGACAGGAAAGGTTGGGAGGCTAGGAGAACTGGAAAGAGAGAAGGTTGTAGTAGGGATGTATTGCATGAGACAAGGATAAAATAAGAAAAAGAATAGGAGTATGTGGAAACATATTAGTACTTTATATTTCATTTCTAGATGGAAGCTAACATTTGTGTACATTCAAAGTTTCAAATTGTGAAACAATGCATCCATGTGTAAAATGAATTTGTATTTTGATTTAAAACTAATTATTAATTTTCAATATCTATCACATGCTAAAGTTTTACCAAAATGCTTGTTTGAATGTTAATGGCAACAATAGTAAATAATATGTATGCAGTATTGTCTCAGTAACTAATATTATGCTAAATTTTTATGGTTTTGTATCCAACTTAACTATCCAACTTTATTGTTAGGTGCATATTATTACCATTTAATTTTATATTAAAACTATTTCTACAACAGTAAAGGAAACAGAAGTATTTCAAAGTCACAAGCCTAAATTAGCTCCATTTAATATCCTGTTTTACTCTTCAAGTAAAACATCAGGAAACATGAAGAAGTGCTAGTGAGAAGAGAATATGAAGTGTTTACCACTGATTGTGGACAGACAAGCTGGGCTTGGATGATCATACATAGGTAACCTTAGTCCAGAATCCTTGTATTTATATGTGAGCCTCCATGAATGATACTTTTATTGATTAACATGGAAAGAAATGGAGCCAAAAGAATTAAACTGATTACCAGGTAAATTCTTTATGCCAAGTTTTAAGATCTTTGATCCTTGGGACATACACATGTAATAAGAGAGAGTTGTCATGGCAAGTTACATCTACAAGACTTAACATTTTAGTAAATAGTCATCAAGTGACCATTTAGAACTTCCTAATGAAGTCTAGTGGGAAAAATGTGCTTGAGAAGGACAACTGTGTGGAATGAGAGGGCAGAGGCCAAGATGCCAAGATTTATTTGTGGTGCAAAGAAATGTGTGTTCTATCTTTGGAATAGCATTATTAACTATATTGTTATTTGATATATCTTAGTATAAAGTTGTACTTAAACAGTGATCATTTTAAATGTAATGCTAAATTTAAAATTTATTCTCCAACAGCTGATTCAAAGAAAAAACAGACTTTTGGCTATTGTTTATCATACAAAGATAAAATAGACTGGAAGTAGGAGGTAAAAGAGAAAAAAATGAGAAAAAATAAAGTGATAATGAGAGGTAAAATTAACAGAAAATAGATGTGTCTTTATATCTATACTTAGTCCAAAATAGGAAAATATAAAATTCTTTAAAATATTTAATATTTTAGTTTTCATCAATCAAATTTTAATTTCATGACTTATTGTTTAGAAAATTAAATTCAAACAATTTACTATTACCTTGATTACCATCATGCTTTCATTCAAAAGCATACTTCAGGAAAAAAATTAGTACAGGTATTTATTTTCTTCCAGTGCAGCAAGTAAGGCCAACATAGCTATTGTCAGAAATCTGTACTCACAGATTGCAAAAGATCGCATTTTAGAAGGTAGCTTATAATCTGTAACTCTGTAAAATTAGAGGGAGCATCAGTAATATTGTTAATCTCCAACTTTTCCTAAGATTAAAATTTACTCTTGAACCATGTATTTATGGCAATTTATGGAAATTTTAAAGGCAACAATAATGTCTTTCAATAGTTACAAGATCCACACTATTGCTATTTTAAAATTCCTGTTAGTTTCATAATTTCTATGCATAAAAATATGGAAAATTGTTGCCTTAAATCTGTATGAGAAAACAATCCTAGGATGTTGTAAGAGAAAACATACAAAAAAACATACTGGCTACTTGAAATCCTTATTCTTGAGGATATTGAAGTTCAATGGCTCCTTTTAAATATGTGTTTTGTTCCATTTTGTATGATTCTATTGTTTGTAATTTGTATTTAAGTCTATGAATTCCTTAATTACAGACTCTTATGTCCATCACTCACTAGGGAAACTGCTAGCTCATAACAGTATTGATGTAATTTGGTTTTTGTTTCTTTTCTTGCATGTATTTCTGCTTATCAATTTATTAGGTTCATCCTTTTTGCTATACCTTTTATTCTGCCTGCTTCTTTTCTTCCAGTCCTCCCTTTCTTTCTGGAAACTTCCCTTTTTAAAATTACTTTTAATTTTTTACAGTCTAGTCATTACCCACTCCCAGTCCACCCTCTCACAGTTCCGAATCCCATTCCTACTCTCTCCTGAGTCCCAGTGTAGCTTTCATCTTTTGAAGCATTTTTCTTTCCCTCATGAACTGTTTCAGTCATCCACTTTCATTTTTGAGTACAAGCTTGCCTTTGCAACACTGGTAAGTAGTGTGTGCCTCAAGTGAAAGGTGACTATTTATGTTCTACATGTTGTTCTTATAATAAAAGCACCTATGTTTGCTTGATTTTTGAACTTCCCTGGAGTATTACAAGAGATGATGCAGACTTAAATTTATTCTCCCTCTTCTTGGGGGTTTGCAGGAACCCATGTTTAAGTATTTAATTTAATGAAATTCGAAGTGTACTAGGACAGTTACTTTATGGACTTAAAACACAGACAAATATTTTCACTTTATTCAGTTAAAAAGTTAAAATTATCTAGAGGCCATTTCTTTTTTTACTTTTTATATGATTATTTTTTCATTCTTTTTATCATAACCTCTTATGTTCGAATTTCTCAGTACAGTCTGAGAATGGCTTCAACAGTCTCATAGACTAGTATATCAAAGCTCTTTCATTCAACTAGGTTCAGAAGACCAACCGTGTATTAAAATAAGGGTCACCATTCAAAGCTAATGTGAAACTGCCTTATAGAGCTAAACTTGGCATCTGCTTGGAGGTTCAAGGTGAGATGTAAAGCTGCTGTTGCCTTCTATAATACATTCCTCAATACAGCTAACCACTAACAGATGACACAATGATATAGCTAAATGATCAACAATAACTGAGAACACAAAAGATTAGGATATGAGACACAATACTGCCAAATAATATTGTGAATTTGAGCAAGCAACACAGTATTAAGACCTTCAGCTTTTCACACAATTATACAATGAAAAGAGTAAAATGATAGTATAATGTAAAAATGTAATGTATAAATATCTGTTAGGCACAAAGATTCATAAGCTTAATAGAAAAACAATGGGTTCTATAATATAAAAATTCAGTAGTGTGAGAAAACAACACTAATGACAAGCAGTTACCCCACAGTGACATTAATATCATAATTCTTTCTATCATTTTTAGCTTTTGGAAAAAACGTCATAAATTCTATGACATGTTTATACAGGATTTCTTTTTTTCATTCAAAGTTTGATGATAAAACAATTTGAAGTTATTTAAATGAACTAGTTGAGTTTAACATATAAGGGAGAAAAATAAATCATAAAGTGCCTTGAAATTATAAGAAATTTTATTGGTTTATGCTATAATAAACTCTATGATTAGGTAGGGTTCTAGGCACAATTATTGTAGACTAATAACAAAAGGGTCTGACTTCATTTCATTTTGCTTCATTTTCATACAGAATATTATTCTTAGATAATGTTCAATGTACACCCTCTGATAAAGGTGAGATAGCTATGCAATCACCAAATAGAAAGCTGGGATAAATGTTACTTTGATATTCTAAGGATGTCTGTGAGAGTTCAGTGAGTTAATCTGACTGTAGGGGCTTTCATTACAAACACGACACTCACATGGTCACTGAGTGCAGAGAAGGTACATAGCTTGCTATCAGTCATGCTTTTAAGAAAAAGAACAGCTCAATGAGAGATGTAACTCTCACATGCTGCGCAGGAGCCAAGTTTTGGAGAATAAGCCACTCAAACATAAATTAGGGTTGAAAATAAATACTAAGCAAGTGATATGATCCAGTGGAGATATCTGCATGTTTAGAAAGGCAGTTAGATATTGGTGTATGGTATAATCATAACACAACACAGGTATATTCCTCATATGTACAAAAAGAAATAATCAAATGAATGCTTTTCCTAATGAAATGACAAAAACTAGAAAACACTTCTGCAAGTGTCATGCAGTAAAAACAATACAAAACAAAAACACCGCCAAAATAAATACAACAAAAAAGAAAGATTAGTGGATTCTTTGGAAATTATATTAGAACTAAGTTCATGAATGTGTTTATCATCTACTCATTAGTAGTAATATAGAGTCTTAGATATTTGTCTTATGTTATTGTATGAAAAGCAATGTTTTAGTTTGTATCAACTTCAAAATTCCAAATTTTCCCCATAGAGCTCCTTTACATTTGTTAATAACTTTGTATTAGAGAATGGAGAAGAGGGATTACCTGTGACTATTAAAATTATGTGAGCAAGCAACAGTGAGCACTTCTACATGTTGGTCATTCATTCTTTTAATTTATTCTCTTTCTCCTCTCTCTTTATCTCTTGTGTGTGTGTGTGTGTGTGTGTGTATGTGTGTGTGTGTGTGTGTGTGTGTGTGTGTGTCTCCAAGGACCAGAAAAAGGCACCAGATTCCCTGACATTGCAGATACAGAGTTATGAGTATGCTAACATAGGTCTTGAGAATGGAACCTGGGCTCTCTGAAAGCACAGCAAGTTCACTTAACTACTTAGCCATTTCTCCAGTCAGGCTATATCAGTTTTGATGTCAAATATATATTTATTGATATTATATCTTTTAATTTCTGAATCATTTAGAGAAGTGTATTCAGGGCCCTGTCTTAATCTGTTTAGTGTTTTGTAACAAAATTCCATTATTTAGGTAGAAAATTAATACATCAAGTGAACTTATGTCTTGTATTGATAAGTCCATGATCACTATATTTGTCATCAGTAGAGCTGATGGTTTTAGAAATCTTTTTTCTCATATTAACATATTCCATTCCCACAGTGTTCGGTGTTGACGCAAAGGACACAGGATTCTTTTTCAATAGGACACTAATTCATTCATAAGGTTATTGCTGCTCTGACATCATCATTTCCAGGTCACTGGATCCTAATAAAACTATCTCAGAGGTTAAGATCTTAACATATAAATATGCAGCAGGGATTCAGACCAGAGTAACCTTCAATTTTAATAATATATTTATTTATTATTTATATATTTCAGTCTTAAATTACATATTTTGGCAATGTGGAGTTGATATCATACACACTATATTATACATACATATGATATATACAATATTATCTTCTTGGAGAATCAAATTCTATAACATTGTATGATCCCGTTCATTAATTTTTATAATATTCCTTGTTTGGAATTTGTTCTAAACAATGATCTCTGCATTCCATTATTAATATTGTGATAAATACTCATTATACATGCATTTTTGCATATCTTAAAGTTAGCATCACAGTGTATATTTTATCCACTGTGAAGTTTAACTTTCTGAACATGATAACATCTACAATGACTTCGTATCTGTGAGTCATTATCTAGAGTAGGTTAACTGAAATAGGAAGACCCACTGTCTGTGGGCAGTATCATTTCACAGACTGATGTCTTGGGCTGGTTAAAAAGAGAGAAATGATCCATATATACACATTTCTCTCCTCCTCCTCCTCCTCTTCCTCCTCCTCTTCCTCTTCCTCCTCCTCTTCCTCTTCCTCCTCCTCTTCCTTTTCCTCTTCCTTCTCCTCTTCCACCTCCTTCTTCTTCTTCTTTTTTTTTTATTCCACATCTGATATGACATGGAATAAAAGCTCCTGGTATTATGCTTTCCCTGCCATGGAAGCCTACATGGGAGCTTATAGTAAGTTAAAATAAACTCTCCCTTCTTAAGTCATCTTAACAGGGTATTTTTAATTACATCAAAAATCAACATAAAATAACTAATACAGATAATACATACTGAGATATTTATATATTCTTTCAATTACTTTATATATTATACTGTTCATTTTAAATTAAGAATTGTCATAGGTTGATTAATATATTTAATGTATGTAATTATATCTACTTACATGATCATATTTTCCTATCCTCATTAGTCTGTCTCTGGTTTTAACTATGCATTCACTGTTATTGCTGTGCTATAGGCCCCTTTTTATTATATCAGTCATGCACATTTTAAAATAAAGTAGCTGTCCTAAACTTGGTGATGCAATTTTAAAGTTTTTGACATATGCTTTTTAATAACACTATGCTGTTTCATGTATAGAGGGATGTCTTATAAGTATGCTGAATAATTTAGTGCCATCACTTTTATTGTCATCTTTCATTTTAGTATCCTATCCTATAAATTACCTAATATATTGTAACATTATTTCTACTGATTTGCATCTTTCGCCACATAGAAAAAGTAGGTGGGAGAATGAGATTTAAAACACTTGTGAAATTTCTCCTGGAAGTTACACAAACTTGCTTTTCTTATCATTTTTGCAGACCTTCTAAATTTTGTGGAAGCCAGATATTTCATATAAGGTCTTAGAAATTGGGATGTATACACTCTTTTAAAGATTTTACTCTGGCTTGAATTTTATTTATATTTAATGTTTTCTGTAGTTGTGCATGCCAAATGATCAACACTCCTCTCTTATCCTTGTTTGGTCTTCATCCCTATCTTAGAGCAAATACGGACCTACTAGCTTCACAAGACATAAGTGTCTGTCACCTATTAGAATCTTACTGGCGTGGTGATAAGCAATAAAGAAAGAAAAGTGTTATGATCTTGTGACAGTACATCGGCTCTTTAACGGTTTTATTTTTACAAGCTTCTCACTGATTTGATGCCTCTTGCCAGAGCTTTGAGTCTGAAAATCAAGAGTTATGAAATCTGTAATACAATCTCATAAAAGGGATAACCCTGTATTAGTTCCCTTCACCCCACACCTCTCTGCTATCTCTATTCCTTTCTAATAATAATTCACAATGACTTCTCTTCCTGTTTCTCTGCTAGAGCTACATTGATATCATTCTTAGCTTCTGACAAAGAGATTGACCGAATGTTGAGAAGCACTGCTCATTTTCATTGTGGACTCTGAAGTATCTCAGTCTTCCAATCATCTTTGGTATATGCTTTTCAATATGTAATATTATTTGCATGTAAGAACTTAGCACAAGTCTCTATTGTACCTTTTGAAGTAAGGATATACTCCATGAGTCCTGAACTCTGTCCAGTTTTAAAGCAGTACATCTGCTTTCACTCAGATACAATCTTTGGAGATAGTAAATCTTACATTTTATTTTTACTCATTGCATATTTCTTAAGTTTTATGAGTACTAGCGACATATGTCACTATATATCAAGTCCCTCATTATTAAAAATGTAGAAGACTATAGCTTTTTTATTTTCCAATTTCATATGTTTGAACATAATGAGGGCACATTTTGGTGAGAAGAAATCTTTAACATATTATCTTACTAAGTTGACACATTCTTACATTCTGATATTTTTCTATTAAAGTTTTACTTATATTTTTTAAAAAAATTCATTTTCTACTAACAACATTTTTCAAAGACACAGTGGGTTTCACAGATGATCTTACAAGGACCAGAAGAATCTGAAATAATTAAAAATGTGCCTACTAGATAGATTACTTTTGTACCTTGTGAAATATTTCAGAATTTAAAAAAAAAAAGTCACTTGTATCTTGTATTCAACAAAAAATCCAGTACCTGTGGTGTCAGGGAGGGAGTATACTCTTACTATATCTTTGAATGATTAAAAGAATAATCATGAAACATTCTTCCAAAACTCAAGTATTACATAGAAAGTCACAACTTGATGCAACGTTTATCCCTGAAGAGGCACTCCCCTTACTATTTTGTTAAATCTTGGTTTGATAATCCTCTTCCTATTCATCTTTGGACTTAAATGTAATTGTTTCAAAACAGTTTATATAACTTCTGCTTTCTTCCGTTTTTGGTATTTATTAAGCTTTGGGTAAACACGTAGCACATGTAACCAGGACTGTGGCCTCCTGTCATTCTCAAACTTTTGTTCTTAAGAGTTGATCTCCCTTCCTAGTTTGACATATCTGCTTACATGTGGCAATTTTTAGTGAACTATGAAAAAAAAAAAAGCTGTTGATGCAACAACTTTCAACAAAGGAAATTGATATACCCAAGATTTAAAAATTTCTCACATATATATACACTTTTTCTGGATGTTTCAGACTTTAACAAGTGTATGAATTTATCAACATGACTTTTAAAAGTCATTAGTTTAGTACTATTTAATTTTACAATGTTCAATCCAAAACTTAAGGAAAAAATAAGAATGGTATTTTTGAACCACTCTCTGTGAGCATTTATCTCAGGTTAGATTTATGAAAGTTAATCATTATTCTTGACAAAACCTGTGATCAGTGTCTAGTCTTTCTGGTGCCTGGCTGAGTTTGCGGGGAGTCTCCTTGGATGATGTATTTCTCTTTCTAACCAGAAGCCTGAAGGCATTGGCTCAGTTGAATATCTTTTTGAATTCTTTAATTACATACATGTGTTAGATTTGCCTTGAAATTTTAATCAGTTTTGAAGACATAGTACTTAACAATGAAATGCACACAGATTCTGCTTGTTTTCATGACAAATAAATGCAGATGAATCTACCACTTTAATCATAATTTTTCAAAATCACCTATACATTCCTCATAACCCTTTGTTGTTTCACCCACAGCATGAAAACAAGCATCACTTTTAGCTCCAGCAATACAATTCATAATTGCTTGGTCATGAAATTTAAAACCAATGGAACTATCTTGTGTCTCTTTGGCTTTTTCTCAACTTATTTTTGATTCACCTTTAAATTCTATTGCCTGCTGGGCATAAAGCCTACCCTTAAGTGTAATTTGTTTCCATGCTGGGAGTTCCTTTGAGAAAACTAAATTTTCATTGGCAAGTGGTTATCAATTGGAGATTGCTTCTACATTAGGGCTAGGGGTACTTCTTTCAGCCCTAGGACCTCATCTGGTTTAGTTTTGTGCAGATCTCAGGGATGCTGCCACAATCTGAGTTCATACATGTGTTCATCCTGCTTATTTAGAGTCTTATTTACTTGAATTTCTCCTCACATTCTTGTTTTTACACTCTATTGGCCTCCTGTCAGGTAAGAGATTTGATGGAGGTACCTCATGCAGGACTAACTGCGCCAAGGTTTCTCGTCCTCTATATGTTATGGTGTCTCTGTGTTTTTTCTCATCTGTTGCAGAAGAAAGCTTCTCTGGTGATGGCTGAGAAAGAGAACTACATTAGAAACTTTTATTGCTACATATTCTTAATAGAAAAAGACTAACTAATTTTGTCTTACATCCCAGAGTCTAGTCTCAGATTGTTGGTCTCTCAAGTGGTGTCAGGTATGGATTACATCTCCTTCAGTGGACCTGAAGTTAAATCAGATATTGATTGACTACTTCCACAAGCTTTGTGCCACCATTGCACCAGTTTATTTTACAGGCAAGGAACAGTAGTAGATTGAACTATTTGTGGCTGAGATGGTATTAATATTTCTTATTTGGTATTGTACAGACTACCTTACTGTACCAATGATATTAGCATATGGAAGTAAAGGCTCCATGAAGGCACCAAATATTCTTCTCTATGTTCAATGAGTTGTATGGGTTTTCTGTTTCTGCAATAGAGCCATGTTGGGAAGGTGGGGCAGAGCTCAAATGGATCCCTTTGTACAACAATTCACTTAGATGTAACTGATTTTCAACACTGAAAATTTCATTTGGTGACATCTAGATGTCTAGTTGGGGCTCTGATGCCTATTATTTAGTGATTTTATTTTGATCACCTTCATATATATATATATATATATATATATATATATATATATATATATATGAAGCTTCTATAGTATTTGGTCCCCATACTACTCCTTAAAAGGCTCTTGATTTAAATATATCTCTCATATTCGCTCCTTAATATTCCCTCTTTCAGCTTCAGTTCATCCTCCCATTTCAGTTGAATGTCCATCGACTCATCCTATCTATTCTATTTCCCTTACCTAGTGAAATCTATCAGCTCTCTAGTCCTTTACTATACACCTGTCTCTGTGGTTCTATCAAGTGTAGCTTTGTTATCACTGAAATAATAACTAAAACCCCACATATAAACAAACCCATACCTTATTTGTCTTTTTGAGTCTGTGGTACCTCACTCAGGATGATTTTTATTTCTAGTTCAATTTATTTACCAATATTTATCATTATTTCATTTTTTAAAAAATGGCTTAGCAATATTTCATCTTAAAAATGTACCACATTTTCATTATTCATCCTCCAGATTAGGTATATGCAGGTTGTCTACATTTTCTAGCTATTATAAATAGAGCAGCAATGAACATGTTTGAGCCAGTGTGTGTCTGTAGTACAGTGAAGCATCCTTTGAATATATCGCCAAGAGTGGCATAGCTAGATTTTGAGGAAGATTGATTCACAGCTTCAGAAGGAACTGCCACAGTCATCCACAATGGCTGTAGGAGTTTATACCTGTATGAGCAATGAGTGGGATTTTCCTTACTCCACATCCTTATCAGCATGATCTGGAAATTGTTTTATTGTTCTAGGTATTTGTGACTCATGCAAGTTGAAATCTTAAAGTAGTTTTGAATTTTATTTCCCTAATGACTAAGAATATTGAACGTTTTCTTAAGTATTTCTCAGTTATTTGAGTTTACTCTTTTAACAATTCTCTGCTTAGATCTGCTTAGATCCCTTTTTTGAACAGTTTATTTGTTTTCTTGATATTTTGTTTCGAGAGTTATTTATTTATTTTGGATATTAGTGCTTTGCCAGATACACAGCTGGTAAAAAAAACAAATACAAAACAAAACAAAACTTTTCCTTTTCTTATTTTGCACGCTCTTGCTTCCCACCTACCAGTGGAAATAAGGGAGCAACAAAGAGGTCTTCTAGCAGTTTATTGCTCCCTAGCTCCAGCCTAAATACCCACAGATGATCCAACCAGACCATGCCACGTGTCTGAATCCGGTAGGTTATCAGAATGCAGAAGTGCCTTCAAGCAGCAAGCATGCCTTATATGGCTTATAAATTACAGGGTGAACAATGGCTGGCCCGAAGCCAAGCACCATTTTAGGGAGCGGCTCTCCACAGCATGCTACTGCTTTGTCTTAATCATAATATCCTTTTCTTTGTAGATGTTTCCCAGTTTCATGTGTCTCATTTTACTAATGTTGACCTTAGTTCCTGGGCTAATGGTATTCTTTCTGTTCTGAAAGCCATTTCCTGTGTAAATGATTTCAAATCTAGTCCCTGCCTTTGCTTCTATTAGTATCAGTGTATTTGGCTTTATGGTATGGTATTTGATTCATTTAGAAATGAGTTTTTCACAAAGCGACAGGTATGGATGTATTGGATTCTTCTATACGCCGACACCCAATTTGAGCAGCATCTATTTTTGAAATGCTGCAGTTTCTCATTGTGCATTTTGGCTTCTTCACCTAATATCAAGTGTCCACAGATGTGTGTATTTATGTCTGGGACTTAAATCTAAATACATTGATTGATTTAGGTAAATACCATTCTGTTTTTATTACTATATCTCCATAGTATGGCTTGAAATTGGCAATGTTGTTACCTTTACTAGTTCTTTTATTATTCAGGTTTGTTTTAGCTATCAGTGTGTGTGTTTGTGTGTGTGTGTGTGTGCGTGCGTGTGTGTGTGTGTGTGTGTGTGTGTTTATGTGTGTTTAAGCTATAAATTGTCCCTTTCTTATTTGTGAGGAACATGTTAAAATTTTTATGGAGACTGTATTGAATCTGTAGATTGCTTTTTTTTTTTTTACTTAATTAATTCTACATATCTCTGAGCAATGAGAAAATTTTTTCATCTTCTTATATCTTCTTCAATTTTTTTCTTCACTGTCTTAAAGTTTTTATTGTATGAAGTCTTTCCCTTGTTTGACTAGAATTACCTCCAAATATTTCATATTATTTGAGAGTATTGTGAAAAGTATTGTGTCCCTGATTTCTTTCTTAGTCTGTTTGTAATTAATATAAAGTAGGATGACTGACATTTGTGAGCTAATTTTGTATACTTCAGATTTGCTGAAAGTTTTCATCAGTTTCAGGAGTTTTCTGGTAGGATCTCTAGGGTCACTTCTATATTATATCATATAATTTGCAAATAACAGTCCTTCCACATCTTCCCTTCCAAATTATATCCCCTTGATATCCATCCATTGTCTTACTTTTCTGGCTAAGACTTAATGTACTCTAATATGTCTGATGATAGTCGGCAACCATAAATTTTTTTTCTGATTTTTGTGGAACTGTTTTAAGTTTCTCTTCATTTAAGTTATTGCTCACTGTGCAGATGCCATAAACTATTCTGATTTTATTGAGGATTTTCCCTCATATTGCTAATCTCTTCAGGAGTATCATCACAAAAGTGTGTTGGGTTTTGTCAAAGGCCTTTTTGGCATCGAATGAAATGATAATATGAGTTTTTTTTCCTTTCAGTTTGTTTACATAGTGGATTACATTTAGCAATTTATGTATATCGAACCATTCCTGAACTTCCAGGATAAAGCATACTGCATCATGGTGAACGATAATTTTGATATGTTCTTAGATCTACTCTTCGAGTAATTTATTTAGAATTTTTATATCTATGTTTATAACAGAAGTTGACCTGGAGTCTCTTTCTTTTTTGGTCTTATTGTAGTTTGAGTTTCAGGTTAACTATGCCATCATAAAATAAACTGGACAAGTCAGGAACGATATTCATGACACTAGTAGCATTCACATCATTAATACCAGTATTTGGGAGGTAAAAAGATGCAGATTTCCAAGTTCTAGGTCAGCCTGGTCTACAGAGAATGTTCCAAGACACCCAGTGCTATGTATAAAGACTATGTCTCAAAAAAGCAAATAATAAAAAATAAAAATATTTATCTAAAGACATTTGTAATATGAAATATAGTTAAAAACTAAACCTGGTCTCCAAAAGCAAGATTTTCAATACTCTAACACGAATATCATGTCTTACTTAATTGCATATTTCTAAGTTAAAATAACTGGTTGAGTATTTTTAGATCCCTTATAATTTTGCTCTTTTTTTTTTTAAACCAAGATATCACTATTGAAATACAAAGAATATTTTCTGCTATCATTATTATTACCTCAAATCAATCCATGTGATGTAATTCAATCTATTTTCATAGAAAGATGTATATAAATATAGTCATGTGAATTCAAAAATAAATTCAGAAGTCATTATTTTAGATAGCCCAAAATAAAACAGTTACTGTCATTTGTGTCAAATTATTTATAACAATGATATGGAAATGTAACCCGTATTTTGTTTTTTTTTTTTTTTGAATAATATTTTAGATATATTTAAGAAACTTGGCATAATTAAAAATCAACTAGAGAAAGCTCCATTTGATCTAGTAGGATGAGGATATAAGGAAAACATCTTCCTTCATAGTTAGAGGGATAAATGATGTGCACAAAGACTCACAGTCTAACAGAACAGAAACTAATGAGTGTCACTCCACCATGTTAGCAACAAACGTTTGAAACTTATCAGAAGAAACGAAGTGTTACGTTTGGGAATCTTGAACTTTAACTGACAAGTTGGTGGAGGCTAAGTATGAATCTCTAAATCCCAGAATTGGAACAATGTCTATTCTTATGTTTTACCTCAAAGAGTTTATTTGATTTTCACAGAACATACTAAGGGGGAAAAGATCTTTTTCAGCTTTGGACAAGAGTAAGATAAAAGAAACAATTCTGAAATATGTTGGGAAATTCTGTTCTTAGTAAGGTCACCATTAGAAAAAACAAAAACAAAACAAAACAAAACCAAACAGCTGTCTTTTCAAAGCATAACCAGGTGTGCCTTTAAGAGCCTAACCCACTTATAGGGAAATAATTCTGATTCCACATAGCTAAGGAAAAAGCTATAAAATGCCTCTGCTCCCACTTAATAATTCGTTATAAAAGACATATTTATGTTGCTCATTCACACAGTACTACATGTCTACTTTTTTGAACAAAAGAGAGAAAATATAACAAACATTAATATTTAAAAATGACTTTAATGGTGATTATAACAGAAATCATATATGACAAATGATGTCAGAATTACTGATATAGAAATATTTTACAACATTTCTAACGACTTTTTTACAACTTTAATTGTAATATAATATAATTTAAATGGAAATATAATGCATTCTGGTTTTTCTATCCTTATAGGCTTCTATTTTCCTCACATCCTGGACAAATCACATTTTCTTTACAATTTTTTATTTTCCATTCATGTTTGTGTTTTGTCTTGTAAATAAATTACAAATACATATTTCAACTAAAGTGAATGTTTTAAGTGTATTAATTCAAAAGGTAAACTATATATGATAATAGATAGATTTTGAAAAAATTTATTGGGGTCATTGGCAGATTGAACATGGCTGAAATGTTTTGATCTAGACAATTTAAAAATTGAAACTGAGAAAACTTAAGTATACGGGGAAAAATAAACTAAAGCCCAACAGAAGAAAATACCTTAGAACTATGAAATAAGAAGCAAGTGAGCAAAAAACAAACAAAATATAACATATATCATGGGGAAAATGCCCTCAGTCGTAACAGTGAAAAAATATGACTAAACTCTTCATTCAAAAACCAGGCTTAAAGATGAAATGAGGACCAGAGAGGTAGAGGTCAAAAGCCAAACTAATCGTGAACAAGATTCAAATTTGTTTTTCAGCACTCATATAAGGTGTCTTACAACTGTCTTTTTTAAATTAGTGGATATTTTGTTTATTTACATTTTAGCTGTTATCCCCTTTCCCCAATAACACCCACCAGAAACCCCCATCCCATCCCTCTTTGTCCTGCTTCTATGAGGATGTGCCCCTTCCCTTTCACCCAGTCCCACCTTCCCAGCCTCAAATTTTCCCACATTAGGACATTCAGCCTTCACAGGATTAAGATCTCCTCTCCCACAGATGTCCAACAAGGCCATCCTCCACTACACATATAGCTGGAGCCATGGGTCCTTCTATGTGTGTTCCCAGGCTGGTGTTTTTGACCCTGGAAGCTCTGGTTGGTTGGTATTGTCTTTTTCCCCATGGAGCCACAAATCCCTTCAGCTTTTTCAGTCTTTTTTCTAACTCTTCCATTAGGGACGCAGTGATCAGTTCCATGGTTACCTGCAACCATCTGCCTCTGTATATGTCAGGATTTGGCAGAATCCCTAAGGAGACAGCTATATCAGGCTCCTGTCAGTATACACTTCCTGTCATCCACAACTGAGTCTACATTTGGTGTTTGGTGACTGCACATGGGATGGATTCCCAGGTGGGGCAGTCTCCAGAGGGCCATCCTCCAGTCTCTGTTCCACACTTAGTCTAAGTATTTGATTCCGTGAGTATTTTGTTACTCCTTCTAAGAAGGACCAAAGCACTCATACTTTGGTATTCCTTTTTCTTGAGCTTCATGTGGTCTGTGAGTTGTATCTTGGGTATTGTGAGCTTTTGGGCTAATATCCATTTATCAGTGAGTGCACACCATGCGTGTTCTTTTGTGATTGGGTTACCTCACTCAGGTTGTTATTTTCTAGTTTCATCTAGCTGTTTCTAAGTCTAGCTCTTAGAGATCTGAAGTCCTTTCTGGAACCTAAAAGCAACTGCAATTTCATGAATACAAATCATCACACAGTAACAAATAGACAAACATAATTAAAAATAAAACTGAATAAAGAAGATAAAACATATTCAGAGTGTTCCTTGTGTTAGTCTTTTAATCAAAATTAGTTTATTACAATTATTTAAAATATTATATTTTAGAAAGAGAAAAGAAATTGATTCTGGTAAAAGAAGTCTGAAACTATACTACTGGTGTTGTAGTTTGCATGAGAAATATTCTCCATAAGTTTTGCACATTTGAATATTTAGTCTCTAGTTGGTAACCTTATTTGGGGAGGCTTAGAAGGTGTGGCTTGATGAAGGAAGTGTGTCACTGGGGCAGGCTTTGGGGTTTTAAAATCTGTGTTCCTCTCTCTGCTTCTTGTTTCAGTTTCAAGATGTGAGCATCCACCTACCGGTTTGCAGTCTGTTGCCTTCACTTTACCATCTCCAAATCTTACATTCCGGAACAGTAAGTCAGGTAAACCCTTTCTTCTATAAGTTGCCTTGGGCATTGCAATTTATCACAGCAAAAGCAAAGTAATCAATATAATAAAGAAACACCATTATAGAATAAATAAATGTAAGCAATAATTTTTCATATTTTTAATTAATGTAACTTGATTTACAGAGTCAACAAATTCTCAATCTACTTTTTGGTATTAATCAACTGATTCTGAAGTTCCTTTCAACAAAAAAGCAGAGAGACGGGCTAGAGAAATAACTCTGTGGTTAAGAACACTGACTACTCTTCCAGATGCCTTAAGTTCAATTCCCAGCAACCACGTGGTAGATCACAACCATCTGTAATGGAATCAGATGCTCTCTTCTGGCGTGTATAAAAATAGCTACAGTGTACTCATATAAATAAAATAAATGAATAATTCTTGTTTTATTGGATATTTTATTTATCTACATTTCAGATGTCATCTTCTTTCCCCAATTCTCCTCTTTAGAAACCTCCATCCCATCTTTCTTCCTCTGTTTGCTTTTATACCATTTTAATTACATGCAAGTATTAAGGTCGTTCTAGGTTGAGGAACTAGCAATACAATAGATGCAAATAGTCAAGGAACAATCAAGACAATAAAGACAAATAGTCAAAGAACAAGCAAGGCAGGAAATAAAGTTCCCAAAACAGTCCCTTGATCCAGTGGTCACGGACAAGGAAGTGGGCTTCAGGAAAGAATCTGACATGCTAGAACAAAGAAGTGACTTCAGGCAGGAATCTAAATCTTAGGCTAGAACAAGGAAGTAGGCTTCAGACATGAATAATTCTTAAAAGAAAAAAGAAAGAGAGAACAAAACTAGAGAGATTAGTAACTTCAGTATTTAAGTAGAAGATGGAACTGACAACATGCTCACTAATAAATGCACGTTTCCATTCTGTTAGACAATCCTCAAGAGAGCAATGTTACTTAAAAAGAAAATAGATAGATAAATGGAGAGAGTTCCAAAACCAGAACATACAAAGATGGTCAGTATATCTCACACAACCAGGCAAGGCAGTACAGTGGGACAGAGGATTGTGTCTATGTGTGCACATGAGCCACTGCCACTCAAAGTGTAAGAAAAGAGAAGACAGAAACTACTTAATGATAGCAGAGGAAGCCCAAATGAGATCAAATATGGCAACAAAGTTTTAAAGAAGCACCTGAAGTCTGAGAATGGGATGGATCCCAAGGTAGGATGGTCTCTGAATGGTCTTTTTTTCAGTCTCTGCTCCATTTATTTATTTATTTGTTTGTTTATTGTCCCTGTGTTTACTTTTGACCGAAACTATTCTGGGTTAAAACTTTTAAGATGGGTAAGTGGCTCCTTTTCTCAATTGTGAGCCATGCCTATCTATTTGAGGTGGTCTCTTCAGGCTCTATCACCAAACCCTGACATTATTGCGATGCCAAGAAGTGCTCGCAGACAGGAGCTTAGTATGACTGTCCTCTGAGAGGCTTTGCTAGAATCTGAATAAGACAGATGCAGATATTCATAAACAACCATGGGACTGAGCCAGGGGAACTCCAGTGGAAGAGTTAGAGTTAGGGAATTACTGAAGGAGCTGAAAGAGACTGCAACTCCAAAGGACGAACAACAGTATCAACTAACCACACTCCTCACAGCTCCCAGGGACTAAGCCACCAATGAAAGAGTATACATGGGTGAATCCATGGATTATGCTAAGGCAGTCTTTATCTGACAGTAATGGGAGGGGAGGACCTTGGTCTTGGGGAGGATTGTCGCCCTACAGTAGGGGGATGCTAGAGAGATAAAGCAGGAGTAGTTGGGTGGGTAGGTGGTGGGATACCTAATTAGAGGCAAGGAGGAGGAGGGATGGGATGGGAGTTTGTGGAGGGGAGACCTGAAAAGGAGTAATTTGACATGTAGGAAAATAAAATAATAAACAAACAAACAAACAAAACATTTTATTTTCAGGCATACATGCAATTAAAACATATAAAATAAAATAATAAAAACAAAACTAAAGTATTATCCTGTATTTAATTTCCACTTTATTTGAGATTTATCTGCAGCTTTGAATACTATTCATAATCTTCTAGAACTTCATTTTCCCTCCATATGTAGCTACCTTATGTCAATACTGTTCATTGAAAGTTGTTTTAATTCATGTATTAATGTAATTGTTTCTGATTTTCTTCCTGATATCCTTAATACACACAACAGCACCATAGACTTTTGTTCCATAAATAACTTTTAGAACATGCAAAAATGAAAAACAAGTTATATGCTGAACCCTTATCTGTTATGGTAATATCTCTTTTGTACAAAATCTTGTCACAATGCAAGCATATGTATAAATATATGAAGAAAATCAACTATTTTTAGCATATAACATTGCACTTTCTGATAATGATTTTTATGAAGAGAACACATATATTCACTTTAGGAATTGACTGATAGTACAGCAATATATCCTGGATTATTTCATACAGGAGTTGTTAGGCTCTCCATTTTGGGTATTTTTATCTGCACCAAATGGAATGTGGGCCTTGTTGGGCATCAGCGGAAGGAGAAGTCACTAATCCTATGAAGGCTCGATGCCCCAGTGTAGGGGAATTTGAAAATAGAGAGGCAGAAGTGGGTGGATGGGGGAACTCCTTTATAGAAGTAAGGGTAAGGGAACTGGATAAGGGGTTCTCAGGGGGAAAACTGGGAAACAGGATATCATTTGAAATGGAAATAAAGAAACTATCCAAATTAAAACAAGAAAAGAGAAGAAAGAACAAAAGAATGAAAGAGTGAATGAAAGAACGAAAGAACAAAAGAGAGAAAGAAAGAAAGAAAGAAAGAAAGAAAGAAAGAAAGAAAGAAAGAAAAAACGAAAGCTATCAATGCTTGTCCATGGGGTACATTCTTCCAGCTGGGCTGCCTTGTCTGGCCTCACTGGGAGATAATGTTCCTAGCCCTACAGAGACTTGATGTTCTGGGATGGGGTGACACCCAGGGTTTTCCCTCTCAGATGGGAAGGGAAGGGGGATATGGAGAATGATTGAGGGAGGAGGACTAGGGAGTGTCAGTGCACTGGATGCACAGTGAATAAATAAAAATAAATTAAAAAAGAAAGCATGGTCTAAGTAGTGTAGCAGTGAGAGAAAATATGGATTTGTTCTTGTCTGCTTCTTTTTAGAGTTTGCAGAATACTGAACTTTCTTCTCTTATTCCTTCTCAAATAGGAAACCTTTAGATTAAGTTGCAGCTGAGGGATGGGTTGAAATTTATTTGATGGAAACGTATTTGTTTAAATGCTATGAATACAAAATGCTATCTTAATATCCTATAAACAAATAGATTGAACAAAAATTTATAAGCCCACTTGAAAATATGCTGCCTTCGGTTTTCCTTAGAATGCGCTATAGTTCTATATTATGGTTGACATACATTGTATACAAATCTATTTAAAAAATATAAGCATATGTAAATGTATTCCCATCTTTCTCTACCTCTAACGGACTGACTGACCTTGAGTAACCCTAAAATAATGTTTAACCATACTTTGCATCTTACTTAACTTCACAGGTTCCTATCTATAGTTATCATAACAATGAAGAGTTCTGTCATAGTTGATTTTAGTATATGCACAGTGAAATCCATTATTATCAAAGTCAAAGATAATTTCTCTGTATTATATTTTTTCATTGTGTTCAGATAAATTCACAATTGTGGACTTTTAGAACTTAAAGAGAAAAGCCAATTAAGTTAAATTTTGTGACTTCTCAAATAAACTGAGAAACTAAAACTTGATATGTTCTGGTATACGTTATTCATCCAAGGTCACAGGTAAATATATGAAATGACAAGGAGTCAAATAACTATCTACAGTAAGACCTAGCTGACGCAAATGTGTGTAATGCAAGTATCAGAGTCCTTATGGTAGCCCTTAATTAATTTTGTAAGTATTTCATTCCCTTTTACTGTATAAATAATACTACATCCACAATCACAATATATTAAGTAAATAAAATAATATTTAATAATATAATAGTCATATATATTTATTCATTTCAAGAAGTGAAGTTTATTGAAGCTGTATCTTTATAATCCTTAAGTGAAACATCATTTTATTTTTTGCTATGCCAAAATATGGAATATAAAACTTTTTCTTCAAAGGATGTGAAAACTCTTTACACTTTATGGACCAGGTGATCTTTATCACAGCCCATCATCTTTTTTTATTAGACAGAATTAATCATAGAGAATAAGTAAACAAATGAGCAATATTCAACTTCAATGACAATTTTTTTTCCAAACATAGGAAATTTTATTTGATCCAAATGGTTTGATAGCATATATCATATGGGATTTTAGACATATAGTGTAGTATAGACATAATTATTTGTGTATAAATAATATTAAATAAAAATGAGTGCAAATTCTGCAACTAGTGTTTTAGTTGCTTCAAGTACACAACACCATTAAGTATTATGACATAAAATAAAATTGAACTAATAACTTATTACAGATCAAATTTCTATACCTTGTCTATAGAGATAGCTCCTTTCTAAGGAAAGTATCATGTAATTTAATACATGCCAGTAAAGCTGAGCTGCTAATTTATTGAAGTATATGAGAGTAAATATTGAATGAGCAGATGCCAGCATATATTAGTCTAGACTCAACTTATATACAGATTCATGTGAAAGGTATGAAATCCTGATTACCCTATTCATCTCAAGGCAGATAAGTTAAAGTGAAGGTGAAATTTTCCAGATATTCTATCTCATAGCTGGGATTAAAATCACTGTCACATGACAGATGGAACAGTCTCAGTGTGTAATTGGAATTGGCTAAGATGAAACTTAGAATAGATAAGAGCTGAACCTAATTGTGGTTCTTCTAATTCCTTGATTACTTCTTCCTATTAATTTGTACACCTACTTGAGACAATGATAACCAACTGTTTTCCTCAGAAATCTCTGATACAAACTCATCTCTGCTTAATAAAGATGTGCTGTTACCATTAAATGAATAGACCTTTAACCTGTTTCAAAAGTTCATAGCCTTAAGTAGCTCATCATGAAGATTAGTACCATAGTTTATGGTAATTTTGACATCACATTGTCTTAATGTGAATATTTCAAGTACATTATTTTACTACTCTTATTTACAAGCTGATGGTTGATGGTTTCTATAACAAAGATTAAGTTACACTGTCATGTGTAAGTATACAAATTAGCATAATAGTACTCCTATTAAATTATAATGGATATAGATCAACACAATTCTCAACCCTCAATTGAGAAGCCTGTATTTGCAGTATATTGTGACTAAGAGACCCATAACTAGACAATGTATCAAAAATAAGTGACTACAGAAAACACAGCTTTAAAACAAGTGTGCTTATTGCACCATATGTCAGCACTACCACTAAGGCTCAGGTATCATTATTAAAGTGGGGGTGCAAAAAGTGTAAGACTTAGAGGTGTTGGTTGCCCAAAGGAAAGATTGTTTTCTGAGCAGAAGAGTGCAACTGTGGAAATGACTTCACAATGGTTGTGATATTATGCCCTAAATTTTTACACCATGGGAAGAAGAGAGAAACATGCAACCACACCTAAAGATACGAGAGTATTGACAGTTGTTATCTGCTCTGGGAGAACACTCAGTTTTCTTGAAGAATGTATGCAGCCCCTATTAAATCAGCCAATCATTTTCCAGAGGAATACCACATATTGAAAAATATTGAGCCGGGCGGTGGTGGCGC
This sequence comes from Rhabdomys pumilio, assembly GCA_030674055.1. Lineage (NCBI taxonomy): Eukaryota > Metazoa > Chordata > Mammalia > Rodentia > Muridae > Rhabdomys > Rhabdomys pumilio. The sequence goes on along the minus strand of JANHMN010000007.1, from coordinate 29,574,920 downwards.
ACGCCTTTAATCCCAGCACTTGGGAGGCAGAGGCAGGTGGATTTCTGAGTTCGAGGCCAGCCTGGTCTACCAAGTGAGTTCCAGGACAGCCAGGGCTACACAGAGAAACCCTGTATCAAAAAACAAACAAACAAAAAAAAAAAAAACAAAAAAAAAAAAGAAAAAGAAAGAAAAAGAAAAAAAAGAAAAAATATTGAGGCAGCACAAATATTCAGCTTTTATATATTAAAAATAATTGATAAATTTGAGTGGGAAGAGAAGGGTTTGAATCTTGGCAGAGTTGATAAAAAGAGATAAGATCAAAACACACATAAACATTCAATATTTGAAAAGTAATATACAATGAAATGCTTTTTTCTTCAGATCCTTATATCATTTAATTTTGATGCCACTTTGACAATCTGTAGTCAATCGATATGTATTAACTATTTAAGAAGGAAATGGAGTTCATTCTGAGAAAAATGGTTTACTGGATCCTGCTTTCATCACCTGAGAACATTCAGCAAATGTGCTTCTCTCAAGTGTATGACCTAAACTGTGCTTGTGTTTTGAAGTGATCAAAAAAACAAACAAACAAACAAACAAAAAACAAAAACAAAAACGAAAACTAATGAACTTTGGCTCACACAAGAAACATCATTCTATAACATGACTTTCAGTTAAGTTTCTATTAGACTCAATGCTTCTGTAACCTTCTCTTAGAAGGAAACACATCTAATACAGTCAAGAGAAAATTGTAGACACAAAATATAACAACATAGTACTAATAAAACAACTAAGTATTATATTGACATGACTAGAAATTGATATTCCCAAATATGTATTTATATGTTTTTAGATTTTTTTGTATGGATGCTCTGTTTATTATAAATGTGTGATGTATACACATCAACACCACAGCTGATGAACTGGAAAGAATTTTTTTTGAATCACTGTGTAATCAAATCTCTGAGAGTTTGTTTTTTATTCCACATTGCTAAGCAGAATAATTTTGTCAATGATATTTTAATTAAATTTATTTATTTATCTCCTTTACAATGCAATATCAGCCCTTCCTCTCTTCCTACTACCCATAATGCATGTCCTCCCTGCTCTCCCTTCATTCTACTTTTTGAGAAGGGAGATACCCCATTTCGAGTGTCAACCCCAATCCCACACACCCTCACTGCCTCACATCAAATCACTGAGGAAATAGGCACATCCTTTCCCACTCAGGCAGACAAGGTTGTCCATTTAAGGATGCAAGAGCCACCACAATGTGTGAACAAGTAGATCTCTATTTTTTTACCCTTCCTTAACTTGAGTTCTTTTCTTTCAGTTTGTTTATATTTTCCAATTCCTGGTTTTTGTTCTATCTTATGCTATTACATTTTGTTTCATTATTATTACCCCTTACAAATGTGTGTGTTTTCTAGCAAAAGATAAAAGTAGTGGATCTGGTCAGCATGGAAGTGGAGAAGAAATGGGAGGAGTAGAGGCAGGAGAAACCATAGTCAGCACTTATTATGTGAGAAAAATATAGATAATTAAAGAAAAAATAAGTAAAACAAATAGAACAAAAGAGTTACCCAAAGTGATGTTGTACGTTAATCTCTCTTAGCTATTTAATTGACTTTTAACCCTCTATTTAAACTAAATATTAACAGGAAAGTGACACTGAATGAGTGGTGTGTGTGTGTGTGTGTGTGTGTGTGTGTGTGTGTTCAAGCCAATTAGCATTCAGCATTTCCAGTATTGAATAAAGACATTATTTTGGTTAGCTGATAAGGAGAGATAATTTGTGCCTTGAAAAATGTAATAGTTAATGTATATTTTATTTTGATATTAATTTTTTGTTTGTGGCTATAAGAATCAATGTCATTTGCTACTATTAATCATACTAATGCCAAAAAAATGTGAATTGCTAGCTTGTCACTCTAGGGGTTTGGTTGATATATTAAAAGCATAAAATATTATTGGCTTATATGGTGACAATCTCAGTCCATGCTATTAATTACTGAGAAGTCAAAATATCAGCCTACTCATAATGGTAATTTTTATGGAAGTCACACTATTGGTTGTTCCTTGTATCAACACAAGTAAACTAGACCCTATGATTATAGCATAATCGTCATCTTAAAGCCTACACTATCTTAGAACCCCTGATCCTTCCAACCTCACAATACTCCATTGGACTTGCTCTTGATATTAAAAGTTTTTAAAACAGGTTTCTGTCTTCAGATACATTTCATAACTTGTAAATCAACATTAAAATGTATTGAAAAGACATTTAACCACAAGACTAAAAGATCTCAGCTCTGACTAAATTGCTAGAGAGAGAACCTGAGATTCACACCTTCATCCAATTTGACTGTGCTCTCTAATCTGCACTGATCCCAGCTTCACTTTCAGCCCTATAGCATATATAAAAACTTGCATTGCTATAAAATACGTTCTTCTTTATTTGGTTCTTATACTTTTGCAACAAAGCACAGAGGCCACACAGTAATCTGATAGCTTCACCTATCATAGTAAATGTCAAGAAAAAATGTCTTACAACAAAACGGTGGCTCTAGGATCAGTAGCCAAGCATTAGATAAAGGCCTGTCATAATCATGGGATTGACTGTGTGACCAAGGGCCCTTCTCTCTTTTTATTTCACAACTTGGGATGCACAGCCAAAACACAGCACTAAATTGAAACAGCAATAGAATGAATTCTTTGATTGAAGAATTAACAGATATTGTGTGAAAAGGTACAACTGATCACTAAGCATTATATGCGTGTTAGCTTAAGCTTATACTTTATATATATTTGATTAGTCACTTATTTAGTTTTTGCATGATGCCGGAATTAAGGGAGTGATGAATTCACACTGAAATAAAAATGTATTTCACAAAGCCATTGTTAAAAACATCCGTGGTTGTCTTTCTGAACCACTTAGTTTTATGATCATTGCTCTCCAGGCATAACAACTAATAAATAATACATGAGGTTATATGGCTGTTAAATATAAATAATGAAGATTTGTAAGATAAAAATGCTAAGCAAGGAAAGCAAAATAAATTAATTGAGGAAACAAAATTTACCATATTTGTTGTTAAAGTTTCTCAGTCAGAGTTTTAAATTGAAAGTATTTTTACCCTTTCCTAAATGTTCTCAATTTTAAGATGAGCAGATTAAAGTTTCTGAAATCCAACATGGGGTAAACTGTATGACTAATTTATAAAGAAAGGTTAGCCATTATAATGCAAATTCATTGAACACACTGAGAAAATGAAATATTATAGGAATTTTAGAATTGTTTTTGATATATTCTATTGATCAACTAATAATCCAAAATTAGGCCTTGAACTTTTTTGACCTAACATACACTGTATTTGCCAAAACATTTCAGCTTAATTGTTTGTTTATATTTTGTGTTTGTAGCACCTGGATTACATTAGAAATATTTATTTTATGAGTTAAAAAAATCCTTATTGGCAATTTCTGGAACGAACCTTTCTCTCCCAAAGGCAATGGTTTGCAACTTTATTATTAAATTATTAATTACACTTTGAGATTTTACAGTTGTATTTCCAACCCAGGAAGCAATTTGCCAAAAAATGTATTTTTAAGTTTTAATTTTAGTACATGTATAAGACTACTTTTTGAAATAACAAAGTATCCAGATTTAAAATAGAAAATTGAATTATATCTTTTCTGCTAGCTTTCCAACTCTGAGAAGGAATGCTATAAAGACCTATATTTGTAATTACATTGAAAAGGTTGATCCCTTCAATTTTTTTATTTATTGTTATGGTCATTGTCATAGTTAATGTTGTTTGTCAAATAGGGTAGAATTAGGAAAAGCTGGAACAGAGACTCACCCCTCTACATTTTCCTCAAAAAAAGTGTATAAGGAAACATGACTAGACTATGAGGATTCTGTTCAGATGAGTGGCTTATGCTTACCAAGTGATTTGTGATAGGAAAGCTTTATTTGGAGATGGTTCAAACATTGAGTGGTATCTAGTTGTAATAATTGTGTCTTCAGAGTGGATACCAGGAGATGTTTTCTTGTAGTGGCAGCTCTGTATGCTCCTTTCTCCGCTTCTGTTCTCCAAATAATGGAGAACACCTCAATCACACAGTCAACCATCACTCTGTTCCAGTTAAACCCATTAAGTCAATCATCATCAGACTAAGCCCTATGAAGCTGTAAGGCAAAATGTGGTATAAATCTGCCTCCTGTATGTTATTGTGATTGGAGTGCTAAGGTAACCAAACCATTCCAGGAGTGGTAATGATGAAAGTTTGAAGATAGACATTCAGGCCTTTCTTAGATAGCAAAACGTGAGATTATTGCTGAATCTATATTCTATAATAGATTATCATACTCTGTTAATACACTGTTAGTTTTGCTTATATCCATTGATTAACTTCTACATTTTAAATGGGGTACATCAGGTAACAATAGTAAGACAACTTTTATTCTCATGGTTTATATTTTCATTATGGTGAAGAATATACAGGCATGTCAAAGAGATGAAAAACTAAAACTCAGAAAATTTTAAATAAAATAAATGTGGAAATTTATATACAAACCCAATTCCATTAGCAGGCGTGCACACACACACACACACACACACACACACACACACACACACCTCTATTGTAATTTCTCAAGAATTTTAACTATCTATTGTGCTTGTCCAATGGCAGCAATTCTCCCAAACATTCATTTGCACTTAAAAATAGTTTTAATACTTTATATTCCCATATTTAGAAATCTATATTCTTAGTTTCTTAAGATAAGAAGCTTAAAGAGGGGCATTTGTAAAGAAAATGACTGGTTTTACTTTCCTACAAATGGCAATAGTAATAAATGAAATATAATCTGACAGCTTAAATTTAATCAATATGTCACTGTTTTGTCTTAATAGAGCAAAATCATCCTGGGTTGAATACTTAATTTACTCTCAGCCGCAAGAGGTGGGTAATGAAATCAGGAGTACACTCACTAGTTGGCTATAGCAGGTAGCACAATTAGGCTGCTCATAACAATTTAAATTAGATCTGAATCGTGGAAGACTTTGCTAATTTAGACAAGTATAAGTTTAGAAAGCTCCATGACTTCTGCATGTCAAGTAGGCATGGCAGGCTTTGCATGATGATTCCCTGACATTTGCAGGTGATCTTTTTAAGTTGCTGGCAATGCATGCTTGCAAAGAACCAGGGCTTGTAATAGAAAATATTCATTATGGAGGTATACAAATAAGGTTTTCTTCCCCCAAAACTCCACTTTATAGCACTGGAAAGGGCAAAGGAGAGGCAACCAATTAGTAGAAAGATAGTCATTTTGTTTGAATATCAAGGGAATAGAATTAGACTAAAGGTTTAAGCAAACAATGCGAGGCCATTTAGATTCTTTTGTGGGATTTGCTACAAAATGAAAAACTCATAAGGAATTCTCTCCATTTTGTAACTCATTTGCCTATTGTAGAATCTTTGGAAAACTTACTGCTTAAGATACATTGAAGTGAAATTTGTTGACAACAGCATTCAGAGATATACTTATATAAAACTAAACATGCTTTTTTAGGTAGATACAATGTTAGCAAAGGTAAGGAAGTATGTCGTTTGCCTTTTCATGACAATATACTACAACTTAGAAGTGAAATTCTATTATACTAAAATAGATAGGAAACTAATTACGCTAATATTTTGAAGAAATGCTATATTTTCAGACATTTTCACTTATAAAAAATCAAGGGAAAAATTAATTTTGAAAAAATTAGATGATATTTAGTTTAATAAACAAAGAGATAAGTACTTGCATTTTGTAAAAGTGTATGATACAATTAACATTTAATTCTCTCTCTCTCTCTCTCTCTCTCTCTCTCTCTCTCTCTCTCTCTCTCT